>JABRWK010000069.1:142666-152685 GCA_013372445.1 Hypothenemus hampei
GGGAAGATATTAGTTGTAAAGTATAATGAATATTCAAGTGCTGCGCTAATTTTGTCCAGGAGTTGATATCGTCCCTTTAATGCAGAACTAGCCTAAGTCCAAAAATCAAATTTTTCAGGAGACGTTTTTTTTAATTACTGCTTTACTTGAGATTATATTTAAATGAAAAATTGAAGAAATGTTTGACACTAAAATAATTATAGTTTAACATAAAGATAATACCAGGAGTTAGGATAGAATAGATAGAATTTTGGAGTCTTTGAACATAGAATTATTTGTAATTTCGATTCTGCGTGTTCATTTTAAATATTAGGACTACGATATTTCTGCATGCAATCCGGAAAGTCTTGATTGTATCATTTCTCTTAAAATCTCAATTTCGTCAAAAATGGACTTAGACTAGTTCTGCATTAAGGGAACGATATTCATATCAAATTTCAAAAAAATTCCTTCTCAAATAATAATCCTACCATTGTAGCACTTTATACTAATTTAGCATGTTTATATGTAAATGTAAACAGGGTGTCCCACGAAGGCCTAATCATTAGAAGTATCTGGAGAACCATGGCCTATAAAAATCTGAAAAAATCACTTAAATGTTTATCGACCTGATTTATCTTTGGAAAATATGTTTAACTTTGTAGCACTTCCGGTTATACCGGAAGTAGCTGCCAACTTCCTTATTTTAAATGGAATCCCCCCATTTTTAATAGCATTATTGGATTCCTTGTCAAATTCTAGGGCCACTTTATCGTTTATCGATTGGGATGGATTAACTTCAATTATAGCCTTAAGACCACTGGAGTTAATCTTGCTCGGAACGGAACTTTGCATATCACTTTTGGCTTACGGGTTCTGTTAAGGCATTATCTCCATATACACGGAATATATTTATGAAGATTTTTATCCCGTTTTCCTTTTTTAAAATAATAAAGTAAACCCTGACAATATTATAAATTATTTTATTCATGTCCACAGCTACGCAACACAAAAATTACTGATGTTAGCCGAGAATAATAGAGCATTATATTAACACCAATAAAGAACCTCCTCAATGTCCTCAGTGTATATTAAAAGTACATGATAGTAGCAAGAGAAACTAAGCTAATCCGCATGAAACTAATAGTGAAACAAAAATATAACGAACTTATCTGCCAACCCAATAACCCAAATAATACTAATTAGGGTAAATGTGGGATTTATGGCCTTGTGGGATATATGCCCTTTCGCAATATTTATCATATTGACCGCAAGTCAAAAGCGCCAGTTTTCACTATACTTACCTTTTGGTAACTCTGAATTGCAGACGAAAAATGGAAGGGATCGGACAATAATAAGAGCTTCATTTTGAGGAATGAATTTGTAGACAAACGACATAGTTAATCCTTCACATATTGCGCCATACTGAATTAAGGATAGGAAGTATATGTGGTCTTCAAACCTTTTAAAGTTTGCTTATATGCATTGTTTATAGCACATTTTCTCATGTTATATGAATTTTAACCTTGAAAACCTGTTGAAAAGATCTTATTTTACGAGAGGCATTTATCCCATAATGTTTTATCTCAAAAGGATATATGCCCCACCACATGTGAGGATTTATGCCCTATATGAGGATATATGCCCTTCCTTATTTAAAACTGGCATACGTATAGAAAAATGCATTGGTATATTAACCACCATCAAATTTATATTTTAAAAAGAATGATCATTTAATTTAACAATTACGATTTAAAATTGAAAATTTAACGAAAATAAACATATTAAAGCTATTATTATAGTAACAAATTAAATAAACGGGTTTAAAAACATATTAAATGATATGTTTTTAAAAATTTGGAGACGTACTTCACAATGGCTAAAAAAGTCGGCTGGTGATTAAATTTTTTTCTATGTTTTTTCAGTAACTTGAATTCGTTTGGCTTGCCTACCACAATCATTGCAATTATCAGAATACATGGTACATGATTCATGTAACCATTTTCCACAACTAATGCACTGGATCCAATCCACTTTTTCAGCCGTTGTGAAGTATGTCTCCAAACATTCAACACATTCGACATCATTTTCATTTGATGCTTTTGTAGGTTTGGCTTTCCTCTTTAAGGATGTCCTTAATTTTATTGGAGACATGTGTTTTTTTTTGCTTTTGGCACTTAGGATTTTTTCTATTTTTTTATTTTGTTTCGCAGTGGTCTTTTTTATGTTTTTTTCAATCGCTTTCTCTAACGAAATGATTTTCGCCGACTGTTTACGCGTACTCTTTTTGTGCGAAATTTTCGGTAAAGGAGCTATTTTTGTGAGAAATTGTGATGGGCTTTGTGTATGGTTATCTAGTATATCAGTCTGTCTGTTCTGACTTAGTTCAATAAGATGAGATGAATGCGGCTCCGTGTCAAAGTCATTTATGAAAGTTGAAGGAATTGCGGTTGTTGTGCTTGATTTGACCTCTTCTTGTTCTTCAACACAATCCATTTGTTCTTCGTCTCTATAGAAATCAGTCTCATGGTTGCTATTTTGAACGGAATTCTCAAATGTTGCAGGCAAATGGTGTTCATTCTCATTAAATAAGAAAAGGTAGTTGTCGTCATTGTCCAGGAAATTATTGTCAATGCCTTCCAATTCATTTGAACTGATGCAACTAATGGTTGTATCAGAAATACTGAAAAAATAATCTGGAACGATAGATTCATTGAAAGGATGAATTCCACACGCTGCAAATCCGGAGATTCCGTTCGTACTTGTTGAGGCTTTATTCCAAGCTGCACCAATCAACTTGCCAGCAATATTTCGACAGATGTTTTTCGATGGATTAGAAAACATAAACCTGTCTGCTTCTTTTTTATAATATTCCTTCAACGGTTTGAAAAATGATCTATCAAGTGGTTGCAAAGCCTGTGTTGTATGGCTAGGGAGACAAAGCAATATTATCTTGTTGTCTTCAGCGTATTTCAGCATCTCCCAATTGCTACAGTGTGAACTATGTCCGTCCAGGATTAGAATGACGAAGCCATCAGGTTTTCGCGGGACGAAAATTTCTTGTAACCATTTGAAAAACAATTCTGAATTTATGAATGAGGATTTTTGATTCAAATACAGATCCGATCCCGGTGGCATCCCCTCTAAGATAGCGCAATTTTTCCTTACTCCTTTAAGGATCAAAATGGGAGGAAGAAAAGTGCCTTCCGCGTTACAACAGGCTATAACTGAAACATTTTCGCCCCTTTCTTTGGATGTCAATACATGAACGCATTTGCTACCCTTTTTTGCAACCACTTTTCCAGGAATACTGTTCAACTGTATACCAGTTTCATCCATGTTGAAAATAGCGTGCGGCTTATTGATTAAGTCAAATTTTGTCAAAGTTTCTTTTAATAACTTGTAAAAATCTTCAACTTCTTGACGGTTCATTCCCTGCGCTCGAGAGAGGGACAGGCCTTCGCTTTTCCGGATAGACAGTTCTGGATGCCTCTCCATAAATGAATAAAACCAATGCATCCCAACAGAATTACCATCTTCACGTTTTAACGAAAATTTTGATAACAGGTTTAATTTTTTGGCAAACTGGTAAGCAATTTTCCGGACTACTTGTGCAGAGGGTGCGAAACCGCAATTTTGCAATTTCTGTATGTGTTGAACCAATCTGTGTTCATTCTCTAAACCAAGAGCAGGCGGTTTCCCAAGAATAACTTTTTTGGAGTTATTTTGGGCGATTCGTCTTCTCAAAGTTCTCGATGGAATTTCGAAATTTTTACTTGCTTCATTGATTCCGCATTTTCCGCATTTGACGGCATCAATGGCTGCAACGAGATTCTCTTCTGACCAACAAACCCTTGGTTTCACATGTGGCTTACGTACGTATTTTCGGGGCATTGTTATTTTTTTTAGTTTGTACCTATAGGTAATTATTATATTGTTAGGTCTACCTATTAGTATTATAATAGGATATAGGTATAACTTACAAGGTAATTTGATATATGGGGTAAGGTGTATTGTCTTCAAGAACGCTTAAGGTGTAAGAGAGCTATTCTAATAAAATTTGCCTATTTAAATGTTTACAATACAAACAAACAAAAATCCTAGCAACTATAACAGAATCCGTAACTAAGGAAAGAGAGAATCTCGTTGCAGCCCATGATGCTGTCAAATAACCATGAAAAATTTCAGAATTCCATCAAAAACTTTGAAAAAACGAATCGCTTAAAATCATTCCCTAAAAGTATTTTCAACATGGACGAATCTGGTATGGAGTTAAACAATAATCCAATAGTTTCTTTTTATTTTTGTTGAACTTTTAATTCTAATTAATAATTGTCAAATTAAATCACATATTCGATGCAATTTTAATTTATTTTATAACTGGGGCATAAATACCAACGTGAGGCATAAATCCGTGAAAGTAGTGGCATAAATCCCATGCATGGGGCAAATATCCTCAAAAGCTAATATATCAAAAAAATTAAAATTTTCCACTTTCGAAGCACATTAACAATAAAATCTTTATTTCCGACATTCATATATTAATTATGTACAAGGTAGTACAGTTTTCACGGTCAACATATCAATGCATTTTTCTATATGCCAGTTTTAATTAAGGAGGGGCATAAATCCCACAAACAACTTTTTAATTGGCATTGTTAANCAAAATTTGATGATATTCATTGGCTTTTAAGATCTTACGATTTAACTCCATTATTCTTACCTATAATCTTATTAAAAAAACGTGTTTTCGCAGACAATCTGCAAATTTTAGACCCATATCAACATCCGTTATGGATGATATCCGTCATAGTAATATTGCATTTTAAAATGTGCAAAAAATCCATCAAAAATTACCTCAAACCGCAGGAGATCTCGAGGAGATGTGGCGAACACCTAGTTTCAAGCTTTATAATCGAATTAAATTTTTAACGAAATCTGAATTTTAAATATGTTTTATTCAACCCTACTTTCACAGAGGTAAATAGGTTCTTTCATTGGTGGAATCTGTTACTCCGTTTTTATGAATGACTTAAAAAATTTAATTCGCTACGGTGTGATGGATAATAATTAAAATAACATAAACAAATATAAAGGTGCACAAGATATAAACATATCAATCAAATAAGCGATAGTGTTCAATAGTTTTAGGTAAAGTTGTGTAGTCTATTTTTAAAGTTCAATAAAAATATAGAATTATTAGCCAAAGTGTGCAAATGTGAGATAAGTGAAAGGCAATAAATCAATTCCCTATCGTCCTGACAAAAATTTTGCTCAACAGTTAATTAAAAGTTTTCATTCAATTTTTTTAAATAATTTTTCAACTGATTAATTCAACAGATTTTGAGGTAAAGAAGCTGCTTAATTTAATATAAGAAGTGAATCCAAGCGAATATAATTTACTTAAATTTTAATCTTTCTTCAAATTTGTACGTGTTTGTTCAGCTCAGTGGAAGTTGTTTTTATAGGATGTTTATAAAGCATTAAACAAGATAAGTTAGATAATCGGTTTTAGTAGTAAGTTTAATGCAACATAAGTTGCCTATTAATCAATTCGGTTAAATCTCAATAACATCTCAATCTGTCACATAGTAGTCAGCAAACTTCACAGGGTGGCGCTGCTGATGAAACTTTGCTCTTAAAGAGATATTAGTATGCAAGAGATAGCATTTAGTTTCCTGGTAATATACCGCTGGCCCGACTAAATAACTATTTTAAATGGAACATATAATGTGTTAAAAGCAATGATGTTCATCCTCAAGTCATCAAAGTTAATTAAAATAGTTTTTAATTACGAAGAAATAAAAAAATACGTACGTTCAGTTTCCATTTCCATTTATCTAAAAGGAGTGTAAATGGGGCTTGATGTTCACTGAGTACATTGTTGGTTCGGGTGTAGCCCTTGCAAGAGGTAAATCCGTAAAAAGTTGTCGCATTCGGAAAAACACATAGAATAGAAATCTGAGAGCTGTTAAAACTGTACATAAATCATAAAACCACAATGCTTTGGGTTTATTGTTCGGCGCTGGGTAGTTTAAGTAGGTGGAGCGAAAAAAGGGCGGAATGGGAAAAATTTAAACAGTTCGAAAAAGGACCCGTTACATTATGCAGACGCATGTAGGACCATATCTTAAGAAAACAAACGAAAATCGCTTGTCATATGAAGCAATCGTACGAGGATAAACGGCTCCGATGGCCTTTCTAGAAATTATAGGTTTTTCTAGGAAAATTACGATTTTTACAATTCATATATTTTCATGTCCTCCCGCATGGTTTAAAGCCCTTTTTGAATCGAGGCACTTATGTTTTATGTTCATAAAATCCTTTTACGAAATTTGCTTAGAGATCGATTGGCTTAGCCGACAGTTCTGTTAAATAAAAGCTGAAACACGAACATCCATAAATTTCATTGTATCGTCCCTTTAAACACACACATACTCACTTACACATACACATCGTATTCTTTGTTCGAGAATATAACCCTTCAATAATCAGTCCGAATTAATACTAGGCCGCACAAGGAGTGATAAAGCTAAATAACAACTGTAGTTTGAACGAAAACATTCCGCTACCTCCATGTATTTTAGATTTAATTGGATTGGTAAAGGGCCTCAGGCAAAAGATATATATTTCTGCTTTGCAAACTTAGAGAAACATTTGCTAGTACTAAACCTGGAATTATCCCTTTTCCTTAACACCAATAACCCTATTAAATTAAACGAGGAAAAAAATATTTCCTAATATTTACCCTCACATATACAAATCAAAATTTAGGTAAAAGTTATTGCCTTTCCAAACCGCGTATTCAATAATTCAAACTCAGCTCTTGTGAAGTCAGCAAAAGAAATTTTTACCAAATTGGGTGATCCTAGTATTTCATTCAGGACAGTTCTATGTATATTGTATGTTTCTTTTGGTTATTGCCAGAAAAAATAGAGAAACTCTATGGTTATTGTCTAAAGTGGAATGGTGATTATCCATTTTAAAATGCAATGATACATATAATGTTGTGATTGCAATAATAGAAATGAATAGAAACGTGCTCCAACTTAAGCGGTGCACAACTTTGGACAACTTAAGTGTCAACTTTAATCAATTTAAGTTCCTAAACACCTTGTATAACATAAATAAACATAGGGTGTTATATTTTCGAAATGACGGGTCTTAGGACAATGGTTTATTAAGCAAACTGTTTTTTTCGGTGATTTATTACCCATATTGCCTCGGTAGCAAAGTTTCACAACGTTCAAAAACTCCCTGTATTTACTTAGAATTTAAAAGCCATTTTAACACGACTAACCATTTTGTGGATTGGTAAATATCGCAGTTATTCGTGTGAGTTTTTTCTTGTATTATATGCTAGAATTCTCAAAAGAATAGTTTTGATCTATCAGAGTAAAAGAAGGATTGAACACTTACTTGTTTATTCTTCATTTGTTAATTATCAGATTTAATATATCAGTGATATTAAAAAAAATCACACTAATTATTCACAAGGTAAGTAAAAAAATTACAATATCTCTTGACACTAGTGAAAGAGCAGTTCTAGAACACTTCTCAGGGGACAAAGTTAATAATAGCTAGTTACCAGTCGCTGATTCCTCATTGAGGTTTAAACAGCTTAAGTGTACCTCCTTAAAAGGATAATCATAGTTTTATATTAAGTGTAATTTGTTTATAGCAGAGCAATTATTGGACAATTATTAAAAACATATTTTTTATATTGGAAACGGTAGTTCTTAAAGAAAATTCTATGGAGTAATTACACTGCTCAACAAAAATCAACTTCATAAAATTTTCCTAAAATATTGATATCAATTTTGAAGTACATGTTTTTTTGTGTTGATTTTCTGAATTATATGTATGTATTTATATGTTAGTTTCTACAAAACAGCTCTAATTTCCAAAACATTTTGAACTAGGGGAGACCGGGGCAATTAAAACATGGGACAATAGAAACACCAACCATATTGAATAGATTTCGCTGTTTAAATCTCTAGTACTCATCTCAAAGGATGTGTCTCTAGATACTGTTCGAAACAAACTATCTTACACTACCGGCAGTTGAAAGTGTCAGCAATAACTCATACCAACGTGTTTTGCTGTCCTCATTTTACAGTTAATCGAGAGATCCATTGATCCAGAAAATGTGATATAAGAAAAACAAACGTAAATATCTAGCTTTTTACAATTTTCAGATGTCATTTTGGTATATGTTCTTTACTTAGAGCAGTTCGATTTGTATTCAAGGTTAAAAGATAATTTGCGAACTTACTGAAAATTGCGTTGTGGGAACAATTGAAACAGATGAGACGGGTATTGTTGAAACATGCTTTTTTAAACATTTTTTTTATTTGCCTTTTTGGCTTCCTTTTTCGATTCAAAATTATTTTTATTATCAATATTATTACTATTATTATTATTTATTTCAGTACAAAATAGATGAATAATAAAACACAAAAGCAGTAAAAATTAGAAAATTTATTTCTAATTTTTACTGTTTTTGTGATTCAGTATTCATCTATTTTGTATTTAAATGAATAATAAAAATAATAATAATTTTATATTGCAAAAGCAAGCCTTATTAATCTAAAATGCTGGCCGTTCCAATTGTCCAAGGTACATGTTTAATTCGTCCTCACGCCGGGGAGGAAAGAAACAGTTTGACACATTCAAGATTATTTTAAATTCCTAAGTCATTGAATATTATCTTAGATCAATAAAATGACATTTATTGAGTATCTAAAGGAATATACTAGCTTTGGATTACATTACAACTAAAAAATTTTGGATAGTCGCGGAGAGAAAAAATTTAGAATCATAAATGTTTCAACTTTTCTCGGTCTCCCCTACACTAAATTAGAAAGTATCGTAAAATTTTTATTCTAAATCTTAGATATATTTCAAATTTTTTATATTTACAAATGAGGTGCGGCTTAGATTCAAGATTTTACGGTAGGTACATATCGTTTTAGTTCCCATGATGAAAGATTATTGGTGGTGTCTTCTTTAGGATCTAAAACACGCCGCTGATTCAAGAAAAGCGTATAAATGACAATTTTGTGATAATTTGGAGTGACTTTTTTTAAATAAGCTGTAATGAAATACTAGGTTTTTGGGTGAATTTCGTTCTTTCTTTCTCTTAAATAAAAAAATACGCCTGCTAGAAAAAAACCAGTATTATTTTTATAATCGTACCTCAAATTCAGTCAAAAACGATCGAAAAAACTTTGAAAAATTTTTCAGTGTTGTCTAGTATTGTTGATATTTATTGGTACCGATTAAAATATATCGATATCTCGAACTATCATATCGAAGATCCTCAGTTGGTTGCAGTATAATCAATTCAGACATTTATATCTGTTGAAAAATAAACACGGTGTCTCATTAAGACGTTCACGGACGATACTTCAATCATTAATAATCACGGAAAAAAGTATAAAAATAATTTTTATTTCATATTTCCAAATCTATCACCTAATTGTTTTCGAATATATAGGGTATCAAAAAACTTGTACGATATGCAACTTTTTTTTAAATAGAACACATCATTTTTAAATTCTACGTATAATTTTACATATTTTTCATTAAGTACTATGTGTACCTACGTTTAACTGTTTATGACATATTTCAGTTTTTATTTAAGAAAAATAATATTTATTTGCCCTGATTGTTTTCAGATTCTTTATATTAGTTCTAAAGATCCACGAAAAAGAGACTTTCATGTATACAGGGTGTAACTGAATTGCTTGGTCAAACTTTACCAGCGTAATCTATGATACCAAAGGGTAAAGAAAGTTCCTATGAACATAGGTCCGCAACGTATTCGTTTAAGAGATACAGGGTGTTAAAGTATAAGAAAAAGGACATTTCTTTATTTTTTAACTTCCAAACGGCTTAAGATTTTTTAATCAAATTTGGTGTACGAGTTTAGCATAATAGTAGGTTTAATCCAAAAAATTACCAGCTTTAACTATTCACCAGTGGCGGAGATGTGGATATCACGTATTATTAAATTTGTATGGAAAAAAAGGAAAAAA
>JABRWK010000069.1:153901-167265 GCA_013372445.1 Hypothenemus hampei
GCGTATATAAAGTGTCATGTTTTTTAGTAAAATTTAACGTCTTCCGTGGGCAATGTTAAGTGGCTGAGACATATCAAAACTGTAAAGTGTTGCCAACTGATATTCCCCACAGAAGAAGTTAAAGTTTGATGAACAAACATGACACTATTTATACGCCCTGTACAATATGGTAGTTTTGTTTTTTGGACCTCTCTTCGCTACTGAAAACTTACCAATGGTAGAACTACAATTGGCAAAAAAACATTCAAATCCGACTAGTGGTGGGGAAGATATTAGTTGTAAAAGTATAATGAATATTCAAGTGCTGCGCTAATTTTGTCCAGGAGTTGATATCGTCCCTTTAATGCAGAACTAGCCTAAGTCCAAAAATCAAATTTTTCAGGAGACGTTTTTTTTTAATTACTGCTTTACTTGAGATTATATTTAAATGAAAAATTGAAGAAATGTTTGACACTAAAATAATTATAGTTTAACATAAAGATAATACCAGGAGTTAGGATAGAATAGATAGAATTTTGGAGTCTTTGAACATAGAATTATTTGTAATTTCGATTCTGCGTGTTCATTTTAAATATTAGGACTACGATATTTCTGCATGCAATCCGGAAAGTCTTGATTGTATCATTTCTCTTAAAATCTCAATTTCGTCAAAAATGGACTTAGACTAGTTCTGCATTAAGGGAACGATATTCATATCAAATTTCAAAAAAATTCCTTCTCAAATAATAATCCTACCATTGTAGCACTTTATACTAATTTAGCATGTTTATATGTAAATGTAAACAGGGTGTCCCACGAAGGCCTAATCATTAGAAGTATCTGGAGAACCATGGCCTATAAAAATCTGAAAAAATCACTTAAATGTTTATCGACCTGATTTATCTTTGGAAAATATGTTTAACTTTGTAGCACTTCCGGTTATACCGGAAGTAGCTGCCAACTTCCTTATTTTAAATGGAATCCCCCCATTTTTAATAGCATTATTGGATTCCTTGTCAAATTCTAGGGCCACTTTATCGTTTATCGATTGGGATGGATTAACTTCAATTATAGCCTTAAGACCACTGGAGTTAATCTTGCTCGGAACGGAACTTTGCATATCACTTTTGGCTTACGGGTTCTGTTAAGGCATTATCTCCATATACACGGAATATATTTATGAAGATTTTTATCCCGTTTTCCTTTTTTAAAATAATAAAGTAAACCCTGACAATATTATAAATTATTTTATTCATGTCCACAGCTACGCAACACAAAAATTACTGATGTTAGCCGAGAATAATAGAGCATTATATTAACACCAATAAAGAACCTCCTCAATGTCCTCAGTGTATATTAAAAGTACATGATAGTAGCAAGAGAAACTAAGCTAATCCGCATGAAACTAATAGTGAAACAAAAATATAACGAACTTATCTGCCAACCCAATAACCCAAATAATACTAATTAGGGTAAATGTGGGATTTATGGCCTTGTGGGATATATGCCCTTTCGCAATATTTATCATATTGACCGCAAGTCAAAAGCGCCAGTTTTCACTATACTTACCTTTTGGTAACTCTGAATTGCAGACGAAAAATGGAAGGGATCGGACAATAATAAGAGCTTCATTTTGAGGAATGAATTTGTAGACAAACGACATAGTTAATCCTTCACATATTGCGCCATACTGAATTAAGGATAGGAAGTATATGTGGTCTTCAAACCTTTTAAAGTTTGCTTATATGCATTGTTTATAGCACATTTTCTCATGTTATATGAATTTTAACCTTGAAAACCTGTTGAAAAGATCTTATTTTACGAGAGGCATTTATCCCATAATGTTTTATCTCAAAAGGATATATGCCCCACCACATGTGAGGATTTATGCCCTATATGAGGATATATGCCCTTCCTTATTTAAAACTGGCATACGTATAGAAAAATGCATTGGTATATTAACCACCATCAAATTTATATTTTAAAAAGAATGATCATTTAATTTAACAATTACGATTTAAAATTGAAAATTTAACGAAAATAAACATATTAAAGCTATTATTATAGTAACAAATTAAATAAACGGGTTTAAAAACATATTAAATGATATGTTTTTAAAAATTTGGAGACGTACTTCACAATGGCTAAAAAAGTCGGCTGGTGATTAAATTTTTTTCTATGTTTTTTCAGTAACTTGAATTCGTTTGGCTTGCCTACCACAATCATTGCAATTATCAGAATACATGGTACATGATTCATGTAACCATTTTCCACAACTAATGCACTGGATCCAATCCACTTTTTCAGCCGTTGTGAAGTATGTCTCCAAACATTCAACACATTCGACATCATTTTCATTTGATGCTTTTGTAGGTTTGGCTTTCCTCTTTAAGGATGTCCTTAATTTTATTGGAGACATGTGTTTTTTTTTGCTTTTGGCACTTAGGATTTTTTCTATTTTTTTATTTTGTTTCGCAGTGGTCTTTTTTATGTTTTTTTCAATCGCTTTCTCTAACGAAATGATTTTCGCCGACTGTTTACGCGTACTCTTTTTGTGCGAAATTTTCGGTAAAGGAGCTATTTTTGTGAGAAATTGTGATGGGCTTTGTGTATGGTTATCTAGTATATCAGTCTGTCTGTTCTGACTTAGTTCAATAAGATGAGATGAATGCGGCTCCGTGTCAAAGTCATTTATGAAAGTTGAAGGAATTGCGGTTGTTGTGCTTGATTTGACCTCTTCTTGTTCTTCAACACAATCCATTTGTTCTTCGTCTCTATAGAAATCAGTCTCATGGTTGCTATTTTGAACGGAATTCTCAAATGTTGCAGGCAAATGGTGTTCATTCTCATTAAATAAGAAAAGGTAGTTGTCGTCATTGTCCAGGAAATTATTGTCAATGCCTTCCAATTCATTTGAACTGATGCAACTAATGGTTGTATCAGAAATACTGAAAAAATAATCTGGAACGATAGATTCATTGAAAGGATGAATTCCACACGCTGCAAATCCGGAGATTCCGTTCGTACTTGTTGAGGCTTTATTCCAAGCTGCACCAATCAACTTGCCAGCAATATTTCGACAGATGTTTTTCGATGGATTAGAAAACATAAACCTGTCTGCTTCTTTTTTATAATATTCCTTCAACGGTTTGAAAAATGATCTATCAAGTGGTTGCAAAGCCTGTGTTGTATGGCTAGGGAGACAAAGCAATATTATCTTGTTGTCTTCAGCGTATTTCAGCATCTCCCAATTGCTACAGTGTGAACTATGTCCGTCCAGGATTAGAATGACGAAGCCATCAGGTTTTCGCGGGACGAAAATTTCTTGTAACCATTTGAAAAACAATTCTGAATTTATGAATGAGGATTTTTGATTCAAATACAGATCCGATCCCGGTGGCATCCCCTCTAAGATAGCGCAATTTTTCCTTACTCCTTTAAGGATCAAAATGGGAGGAAGAAAAGTGCCTTCCGCGTTACAACAGGCTATAACTGAAACATTTTCGCCCCTTTCTTTGGATGTCAATACATGAACGCATTTGCTACCCTTTTTTGCAACCACTTTTCCAGGAATACTGTTCAACTGTATACCAGTTTCATCCATGTTGAAAATAGCGTGCGGCTTATTGATTAAGTCAAATTTTGTCAAAGTTTCTTTTAATAACTTGTAAAAATCTTCAACTTCTTGACGGTTCATTCCCTGCGCTCGAGAGAGGGACAGGCCTTCGCTTTTCCGGATAGACAGTTCTGGATGCCTCTCCATAAATGAATAAAACCAATGCATCCCAACAGAATTACCATCTTCACGTTTTAACGAAAATTTTGATAACAGGTTTAATTTTTTGGCAAACTGGTAAGCAATTTTCCGGACTACTTGTGCAGAGGGTGCGAAACCGCAATTTTGCAATTTCTGTATGTGTTGAACCAATCTGTGTTCATTCTCTAAACCAAGAGCAGGCGGTTTCCCAAGAATAACTTTTTTGGAGTTATTTTGGGCGATTCGTCTTCTCAAAGTTCTCGATGGAATTTCGAAATTTTTACTTGCTTCATTGATTCCGCATTTTCCGCATTTGACGGCATCAATGGCTGCAACGAGATTCTCTTCTGACCAACAAACCCTTGGTTTCACATGTGGCTTACGTACGTATTTTCGGGGCATTGTTATTTTTTTTAGTTTGTACCTATAGGTAATTATTATATTGTTAGGTCTACCTATTAGTATTATAATAGGATATAGGTATAACTTACAAGGTAATTTGATATATGGGGTAAGGTGTATTGTCTTCAAGAACGCTTAAGGTGTAAGAGAGCTATTCTAATAAAATTTGCCTATTTAAATGTTTACAATACAAACAAACAAAAATCCTAGCAACTATAACAGAATCCGTAACTAAGGAAAGAGAGAATCTCGTTGCAGCCCATGATGCTGTCAAATAAGCATGAAAAATTTCAGAATTCCATCAAAAACTTTGAAAAAACGAATCGCTTAAAATCATTCCCTAAAAGTATTTTCAACATGGACGAATCTGGTATGGAGTTAAACAATAATCCAATAGTTTCTTTTTATTTTTGTTGAACTTTTAATTCTAATTAATAATTGTCAAATTAAATCACATTTTCGATGCAATTTTAATTTATTTTATAACTGGGGCATAAATACCAACGTGAGGCATAAATCCGTGAAAGTAGTGGCATAAATCCCATGCATGGGGCAAATATCCTCAAAAGCTAATATATCAAAAAAATTAAAATTTTCCACTTTCGAAGCACATTAACAATAAAATCTTTATTTCCGACATTCATATATTAATTATGTACAAGGTAGTACAGTTTTCACGGTCAACATATCAATGCATTTTTCTATATGCCAGTTTTAATTAAGGAGGGGCATAAATCCCACATTTACCCTAGTTATGGTTTTAGAATTCATGTCCGATATGTTTCATACCTAAGTGTCATTTTTTATATTCTTGTGTTTCATATTCTTTTTTTTTTCACGAATAAAACTGTTAATGATAATTTCCTAGCAAATTCTTGACTTAAGTAGTGAAATGAACTAAATTATAAGAATTTAAAATTTTATTTTGGTGAACTGTCTGATAATTTTCGAAAAACTGGTACATATGTCACTTAGGAGTGTCTAAATCTTGCTCTGAAAATAATTTCAAGATGGAGTCATTTATAAGTGGAGACTCAGTGCGGTTTTTGTATCTTCCGATTTTTTTTTACTTAATACCCGTCACCACCGGATGATTCAATTGTTTGTTTTAAAAACTTATAACATGCTATTTATGACAAGAGGTCTGTTCCAACCTGCATCAGAAACCGTTCGCTGACAATCAAAAATGATCGACTAGTTTAACACCGACTGACATTCACAAGTAATTAATTCAATATTGAATTGGTCGATCATTTTTAACCGGTAACGAACAGTTTCGAAAGCAGATTGGAACAGACTTAAAATCTTATTGATACGGCAGTAACAATAGTTTAAAAACTTAAAGACAAATTTAATGATTAAATGCAAAGGTTTCATATTGGTTGGCATTCTTCATTTAAACAAAAATCTTCCCTAAAGTTGAATTTAATATTGCGTAGTAGTTTCTCTAATATCTAATGCAGCTTGGATGCATTTTGTTATTCTAAAAATCAAAATCAAATCAAAATGGAATGTTTTGCCATTCTTCTTGAGTTGCCATACATAAGTATTGAAAAGTTCTTGGAGTTGTTTTAACTGAGATAAGTTCATGGTGGCATTTTTTTTATTGAAAGAGAAAAATTACCCAAGATAAAATGGGAAATTCATTATTTTGAAAATTTTAAAATATGCAAAACTTTTGCTGATAAGTGTATTTAACAATTTGATTGATTTGAATGATGTAGGTATAATTTTAGGTTGAATGCAGGGGCGTATCAATCGGAAATGGCGCCTACGGCAAGTATCGAATTTGCAAAATTATCTAACACTGATATACAAAATAAAACAGTCATTTTTCTTAAAAAACATTTTTATTTTCTGTTCCAGAACGAAAATTAGTCCGTGAAAATTCACCGCGTGCAGGATTCGCGAGATTATTTAAATGAGAATTATATTTTTGGTTTATTTCAATTTTTACGCTTAAAGATTTGAAAATGCTCTGCCTGGAATGACGCCCAGGGCATGTGCTCTACTTTTGTTTTTTTGCAAAAAAATAATTGTTCCGTGGCTTCTTAATTTTCAATATGTTTTAGTAATGCCTCATTTAAAAATTGTGTTAGAGCACTTTGCATATAGAATATCTAATTTTCTTTTGATATAATCTGACAAATTAATTTTTCTCAAACAGTTTCAAGCATTTCAGTTTTTCTGAAAAATTTCAAATATAATCATCTGCAATTTAAATGTTTATTACGCAGTTGAATTCCTTCACAATAACAAAAAAATCACAAGTCGTTATATTTTTCTGGTTTCAATGTTGTTGTGAAAAAAACATTCATTTAGCAAACAAGCGGTTAATTACTAAGTATGCTATGGAAAATAAAACGTACGTATGTACATATTTAATTATATTAAAAAGACTTAAAAACTATCCAGTGTCAAATCATACAAAAAATTATAAATGCTCAAAAAGTTTACTTTTCAATTTCAAATTCTAAATAAAGATTCCTCGACTGCAACCTCGATATCCGCAGTAGCTATACTTCGTATGGCCTGAGTAATTATATTTCTGCGGTATGTCTATCGATATACAGAATTACTTTTAAACATCCCTACAAATAAAAATCCAAACAGGATAAGGTCAGGTGACCTTGGTGGCCATGCAAAAAAATTCCCCTTTCGATCCTGTGACCTGAAATATTGTTCGTCTAGACACTTTCGAATATTTCTGGCGTCGTATGGAATCCACATATTGCACTTCGTCTATACGGTTACATTTACCAAAAGAACCTTAATGTTAAATTTTCGATTAAAACATTTAAATAACCGGAACCGTTCAAAGTTCTATAAAAAAAAATATGGACTTGTTCCTTCTAGCATGCGAGACCATACGTTAAGACTTCGATGGCTTTGATTATAATCGGGGTACACAAATGTAGATAATTATCCACATTTTGTATCTAGTCCAGATAATCTTTGAATCAGTATTAAATTAATTAATATAGAACTTTGATCTGATAAATTTTTAATAAACTGTCAAAAGACATGGATGTAATCGATTGTATTGTAAAATTTTATGTACACCTGTTTTTTAAATACCAAGATCCATTGACTTTCTCGAATACTTAAAATTGAATTGAAACAAACATATGTCAAAAGGTTGATTGAAATTTTGGTATTTCCTGTCTTTTTCATACGTATAGAACGATTAAAAGGTCATATTTGCCCAGTAGATTTTAGTCTCACGGCAAGTTGAGTAAAAACTTTTCTTGAAAAATGGTGTCTTTTGGGATATCTGATGGCATATTTCCTAGATGCGATTACGGCTTTTTCGACGCATTGGAAATACACATTTAACATGTCAAACGTTTTCTCGTTCGTGTACATTTTGGAAACCAAACACTTTTTTTCATAACAAAAGTTATATGAAAAATGGTGATGGCCATTTGTAAACAATTTCGTCAATATTTAATTTTTCATAACATACCTGGTAATTAAGCCCGTGTTTGTTAAATACAGAATGTTTGTTTTTTTACAATAAAATTTAGACGAAAAGATTTAACGACTTGTAGTTTTTTATGATTGAGAAATAATTAAATTGAACAACAAACCATTTAAGTTGTATATGATTACGTTTATAAATAATTGACGGGAGACCTAGCATAGAAATGACTATATTAATAAAAGAAAGTAACAAAATACAAAGAAAATTATAAAAGTTTCCATAGGTATACATATAAACTTTATAACAGTACAAACTAATAATAAATACATAAAAGTTTTTTTTGGCTTGCACATACAGGACGTCTGAAAATAATATTTGAATATTCACGGGATAATTTGACACATCAAAATAATAAAGTTTCAAAGATAATAGTTCAAAAAATCGATATTCCACTAACAACATTGCAACGTTTCACATCGGAAGTGGTAGAATTGGTTTTTATTAAATAATTCCATTAATCAATATCAGAAATTAAAATTTTGCATCTTTACCCTTTTTGTGATGCTGCATAACATGAAAGAACGTATAACAAGGAGAGTAACTATCTTTAAATATTCGTATCTTTTTTATTTCAAATTTTCAAATTTATTTACACCACTATTGAATTTCCCTGGACTTTCTACGTAAAAAAGGTATTGCATAAAGTCGTCTAGCTTCACGCCTGTTTCCGTTTGCTTTCCCGTAAATGAAATATATATCAGCCATTTCTTGAAATGAATATTGGGCCATTTATTATTTATGTTATGTACCTATTAAATTATTTTACAATTATTTACTACATAATTTTTGAGGAGTACATTAAATGGCCAGGTTTTCAACGTGACAGCCGCCTACTCTACTTATTGTGTTAAATTTTGATTTGACATGATAGAAGGTTAGAAAATTGAATTTTTCTCTAAAATGGTACATTTTTATCTTATCACGATGAATACTTTTTTTACGTAGAATGACCAGGAGAATTGAATAGTAGTACAAATGAATTTAAAAAGTTCTAAATAAAAAAAGTACGAGTATTTAAAGATAGCGACCCATTCTTTTTGCACGTCCGAGAAGTATGATTTTTTTTGTATCTCACCCAAGATTATGCAGCATCGCCAAAAAAGCTAAAGTTCCAAATTTCATTTTCTAATATTGATTGATGGAGTTGTTTAATAAAAACCAATGATCACGCTTCCAATTTGAAAGGCTGCAGCTCTTCTAGCATGAATTTCTACAACTAGTATTAGTGGATTTTTTTGTCTTATTTTGATGTCTACAGTCATTCCACCAAAAAATAGATGTTATTTTGGGACACTCTGGACGTATACTATGGATAAACTAAGAAATGTTCATATTTGATATGCTTCATTTATGATCAGTTGAAACACCATACTTCTTCAGAAAATCGCAACATTACAAACATTATGTACTATAGATATAATTAGTGTAGAATAAGATTTAATGTTTTTTAACAATACTCATGATGATAGGACGATGATTTCGAAATTCAGAGTATCCGATAATTAATGGATAATCCTAACACTACTGACAAGGGCTATTAAATGACCTCAATATTGTTATATTGAAATACGTACGGTTTTCAACTTATTGGCATTTTTGTGATTTTTCGAAAAAGTTGCACATTGTTATTTCTTTGCTTTGGTGTTGTCACAAACAAAAGAAATTTTACTTTCTACGTTCTGTTTGATGTTGCAAAATATTTCTTTTATTAGGGTTTAGCCTGTATTTTTTACTAGCGCTTACGGCACCTTATAAAATTGTTTGTTTTTTTAAATAAAAGCAATCTTTCGTTTCATATCGTTTAATAACGTCCTTTAAGAAATTGAACTTGAAATTTTATCGTTGTTCAAATAGCCAAGTATCTTAAAAAAACTACTAAATGTCGATTTTATTATAGTACAACAGATTTATAAATATTGTGCGATCAAAGTATTGCTATTAAAATCAGAAAAAGAAAATATTTTATTTTTATTATCTTTTATATTGTTAAGCGAAAGCCTAAAATTAAATACGATTGTAGGGAACGTAGGAAAGGATAACGCATAAGTCTGGTTATGATTTTATTGGTGAATAAAAAATTCTTGTTTTGTTCTTTTCATTGATTTAGGACAATATATGGAAATTATTTTTTGAAGATAATATCCTTAAAATGACGACTATTTTCAATAAAAAAATATAAATGGTGCCTCACACTGGGCCATAATTGATAATTGGTCGAGACATAGGTATAGCAGAAAATCGTCCAGGAATATAGTTTGAACAAGATGAAGTTACTGCTCACATTGCTCAACTGACTATGGTTTTTTTAGTACATGTGTATCATTTGGGACACATCCACTTTTAGTTGTATGCCGTGTGTAACTGTATTGGACACATAGTATTCTTGAAGCAATTACATATGTATATCATGGTTTCAAGGTTTAGAACCACAGGATGCAGATTTTATTAAAAAAAGCCCTTGGCCCACAGAAATCGATAAACTTTTTTTCTTTATTTGGCCTGGCAGTTAAAGTGTTAAAAGAGTTTTTTTGACGACCGATTAATTTCGCGATTTTCAGATGTTAACTGGTCTTCTTGCTTGTCCGACCAGACAGCCTCTTATTGTTTTCTGTGAGGTTATTTGAAAAAGAAGGTTTATGCTAACAAATCAAACACCTTACAACAATTTAAGACTAACATTCGGGACGAAATTTAACAGTTGGGTTCTGATATCCTAGTTAGGGAAATGCCTTAGAAAGGGCACGTCAAGTTGAAGTTGAAAATGCTCATCATTCAAAGAATGTTGTCTTGAAGACATAATTTTCAGATATTGTTCTAATTTATTAACGGAGAGTTGTCATAAATATATCTATTTAATATTTAAATTCTAATCGAATACATTCTCTATATTTTAGCACAAAGCCTTAAAAAAATTGATTAATAATAAAGTCGACCTTGAATAGTAATAGTATCTTGACATTATATTCATATATTGTTGACTATTAATAAAACTTATCCGCAAAGATTGATCGATTAAATTCTATTTTATAGCCTCCATGCTCACCCGATTTAAATCCATTGAATTTCTTTTATTGGGATCGCCTTAAAGACAAAATTTATAGCACACCAATTACTTCCATACAAAATCTACGTGAACGAGTTGAAGCAGCTGCCGGAGAAATCAGTGAGCGGAGATACTCGCGCTTACTTAAAAGGGCTTTTGTGCGAAGATGTAGAGCTTCTATTAGACTAGAAGGTGCTCAATTCGAGCATTTATTGTAAATTTGTTTATAAAGATGTATGTATTTTACTTTCGTATGTAATTTTAACTTTTAGTTTAACAATATTAAATGATAATAAAAAGAAAATATTTTATTTTTCTTATTTTAATAACAATACCTCGATCGCATGGGACTAAAAATACATCTGTTATACCAAAATAGAATCTGCATTGAATGGGTAATTTTTTTAAAGATATTTGGCCATTTGAACAATACTAGAATTCCAAAGTTTTCAAAAGAATGTTATGTGAAATCAAAAATCGGTTTTCTGTAAAAAAAAAAACAGTTTTATGAGATACCGCAAGAGCTATTGAAAAATACAGGCTATTTCCTAATGAAAGAAATATCTTGTACGTCAAATACAATATTGAATGTAAAACTTTTTTGCTCATAATAATAAAAAGAAATAATAATGTACAACTTTTTCGAAACATCACAAAAATTGTGCATATTTCAATATAACAATGTTCAAGCCATTTGATAGCCTATGATCTTCCCTGTTAACAGTTTAAAAAAGGTGGAGCTTACTTTGCCGGAAATGAGACATTAAAAAAATGAAAATTTCCTTGGTTTGTATACACTGCCGCTCAAAATTATTCACCCCTCACATATCTCAGCAATAACTGATCTGATCGAACTGAAATTTATACCAAATATGTATTACATCATATGGAATAAAATTACAAAAAAATGAATAAACTAATTAAGAAAAAATTTATGAAAAAAATTAGAAACTTGGATTCTCAAAATTATTTACCCCTCCCTAGTTTGTTTGTGTTTTGAAGCATATTTACTAGTTTTTCTGTGATTTTATTACAATACGTACATATAGTATATGTGTACTTTGTGTTTAACTGTTATGTTTGGAAGAATGATTTCCGAAAAGAAAAAGTTAAATTCCTATACCTACATTATAATGGCATCCCTATTAAAGAAATTGTTCGTAGAAGTAATGTTGATCGTAATACAGGGCGTAGAGTAATTCGTAACGTTCCGGCGAAGAAAGTTGGCCGACCATGTGCAATATCACATAGGTTAATTCGTAGAATTATCCGAAATATCCTTTTGTCAGTTAAAAAAGGTCGCCGTGTAACATCGACTACTATACAAAAAGAAAACCAATTGACTGTATCGAGGCAAACAATTCGTCGTATGTTAAGCGCAAATGGTGTGTATTATCAAAAAACAAAAAAGAAGCCACCTTTGAAGAAATACCATAAGGATGCACGTCTTGCGTTCGCTGATCGTCACATTGAGCTCAACACCAATTTTAACGAGTGGATTTTTACGGACGAAAAACGTTTCTCATTAGACAGATCGGATAGTTTTGGTAGTTATGGTACTGTTAACGTACGCCTACACTGAATCAGACGTCAACAAGGCGGAGGCGTGGTAATGGTTTTTGGACCCCTGTGCACTAATGGAGAAATTTTAATTAACATATGTTTAATAATGTGAAAGGTTTTTTTTAATACAATTTTTCTTAGATGGAAAGTACAATTCGAAACGGTATATTGAAGATCTTGAAGAGATGTATATTCCATGGTGTCAATGTCAAATGAATAATCGACGATAGGAATGGCAGCCAGATAACTGTCCAATACACATTGCGGGCATTATACAAGATTGGTTCCGATGTAAGAAAATCAACGTCGCCGAATGACCATCCTTGAGCCCGGATTTGAATATAATAGAAAACATTTGGCACGTTTTATCGGAGATGGTTTATGCAGATGGCCAATTTATGGGTAAAATGGCGCTAACGGCAAAAATCAAGGAGTGTGTTAGTGGTATGCCGCCAGAAATAATTAAAAATCTTTATTCTACTATGAATAATCGTTTGTACAAAATTAAAGCATCTAAAGGAAACAAAATTGTTGCATAATCAATAAAAGGTGAATAATTTTGAGGACCCAAGTTTCTAATTTTTTTCATAACTTTGTTGTTAATTAATAAGTTTATTCAATTTTTTTTTAGTTTTATTCCATATTAAGTAATACATATTTGATATAAATTTCAGTTCGATCATATCACTTGTTGCTGAGATATGTAAGGGGTGAATAATTTTGAGCAGCAGTGTACACCGTCCTGAGTGTAATTATAACAAGAACTTGCTGCAGAAATTTTCCGTTTTTTCGTTATTTACAAATTTATATTTTAATTTTATATGTGTATTTTTCAAAAACTTTCATAGATACAAAAAAAATCATAAGAGCTGCTTTGACGGAAAATTTATAAGCTACAATTTTAGTTCTTAGGAAGTTTTTCATAGTTGTAATGATTTCCAAAATAATCACGAAAAATTGAATTTCATCTAAAAAATATACAAGGTGTTCCAGAATTACCAAATAGAATCCAGCTCATTATAAGTCGATTTAACTAAATTTACCTTAATCCAAAAGTTCATAATAACGGAGGGTGTCAAAGTTAAAAAAATAAATAACATTTTCTAATTTAGTTAAATCGACTTATAATGAGCTGT
>JABRWK010000069.1:181877-203054 GCA_013372445.1 Hypothenemus hampei
ATATATTGTAATAACAAAAAATACGTATAATTACAAGTAGAATTCGAATCCGTAGCAAAATATAGGGCATTCCATTTAAGAAAATGCCTTTTTGACACCCCACGGTTTTCTGGATCACCCTGTAACTTCGAAAATATAAAATAATAAAAATTCATTAAAAACTGAATAACTTTTATAGGAAACTTTTTTTTCTAAACCTTATGGCTTTTGAAATAAAGTAATAGACCATCTTACGTGGACCACCCTACATAAAAAAACCGTCGGCACTTATTAGAATATCTATGAACAGTGGCTCGGAATCTGCGTCAAGCGAATTTCACCCTTGGCATTCTCAACCATTTTTATTGCTGATAGTACATAATACACTACATGCTATAACGCCTCTTGGTTGCCTACAGGGTCTGATATTCCCGTGACCAAAATTCGTCCGGTCTACGCAGTGACGTAAGCAAGATAGTCAATTTCAAAATAGCCTATAAGAAATAAGTAGAAATGAAGTCTAATTGAAGAAATTAACGAATTAACACTAGAACACTAACCATTCGTAAAATTTACGAGTTTAATGGTTAGTATCTGCAGAATTGTAATTTAAGGTTAATGTTCTAGAGTTAATATGGAAATGCTTTCTTCGTTTTATACCTTTTTTTACATCATTTTAAAGCAATAAATTAAAATTCCATTATATTTTATGACAAAAATAATATTAATACCCACAGAAAACGTGTCGCACAGAACAATAGCAACAATTGTACTTATATTAACTGTTAAATTAGGGTCGGCGTCGTTTTCCAAAAAAAAAATCTGTACATTTGGGAAGTGAATAAAATAATACATTTTTATACAAATTTTAATAATTCTTATTTGGGATGGGTTTAACCTTTTTTGCTTTAACTGATTATAAGTTCTTATGGTGATTTTGTTCTGTAGGAAATTTTGCCAATTTCAAGTTTTCATCAGCAACCTCAAGAGCTACTCGATCCACCTTTTTGCCAGATCATGTTTCCTGTTCTTTTTGTTCAAAAAGTTCTCATTTTTCCATTAGAAATTTTACAAATCAATATAAAAAATTTGGTAACAATTTTAACTTGGACTTTCATTCCCATTGCATGCAGCCATTTTATCGCGAAGTCCTTATTTTTAGGAAAATAAAAAGGTTTCACTTCTGAACTAGAATAATTATTTGACTGGTTGTCAAAATTATAGCCAAATACTTCACAGTGCACTGTCTCTTATGCCTGTATTACACGGTTAAATAGATTCACGAATAAATTGTTAAAATTAGTCGTTGAAGAAATTCGTGAAATTATTGGAAAATATTTTTATATAAATAATATAAAAATACTTTGTCATTGTTTATTGAATTCTGATTACATTTCGTAAAAACATGAGAATTGCAAGGAAAAATCGCAGAAAACATTGTACTGCTCTGCTTTATATAGCATTAGGTACTTATTTATTAGAAGAGGAAATGATAAAACAGGGAAAAGGGTTGAGAAAAATAACAATGACATAACGTTAAAATCTATTTTTATATTATTTATACAAAAACATTTTCCAATAATTTCACGAATTTCTTCAACGACTAATTTTAACAATTTATTCATGAATTTATTTAACCGTGGATATAGGCATTAGTTTTTTCACAAAAAACACTGAAAGCACTCAATATAAAAAAAATATCAAACCAATATTTCAAGTAGGCTAAATTTAAAATCACGTCATTCCCGCCAAATAGGCTCCGTTCACCATGCGCAATATCCTACCTTTTCAATATTTATTACGATATATTTATATCGTGAGTTGCCTACATTAAAAAAAATAAAGTAAAATGTAGGTTAATTCGAGCATCTCCTTAAATAGTAGTTTTTTTGTGTTAATTATTTTATACTTCATTCTTTTAATTCTTTTTTTGTATGTTACCAATCCTATAGATGAAAATCGACAATATACAAGTGTGAAAAATTTAAAATTGCTATCGGAAATATGCGGATCGGATAGAGAACACACCATGCCTGATATAGAAATGTATGCGTCTGACAAAGAAAACCTGTCTTTGACAGACAGATCGTTTCGAACGGTGTTGTCAGATATTTTTCTGTGTTGAACGAAGAGATGCACAAATAATTATTTCAAAAACTATAGGGAATATTTAAGAAAGTAAGTTGAAATTATTTTGAATTATCGGAGTGCATCAAGAAAGTCAGAAATCACAAAAATACATTTTTAATAATCATTATCATTTTAGCTGTACAAGACCAATGTGTTTGACAGCTATCAGTCATTTTTGCTTAACTTTTGGGTAGTTTTACACTGAAAAGGTTGTGTTCAACCAAAGGGCGTATTCAAACTATTAAAAATTCAAATAATTAAGTATTGAAATTAAAATTAATGTAATTATTTGCCCATTTTTACGACCAAAAAATAGAAAAGTATCTGGCAATACCGATAGAGACGAGCTGCATGTTCGAGATATATTGTCTTTGTCAGTCGCATGTTTTTATATTAGAGATGGTGTGTTTTCTGTCCGTTCCATCATATTCCCTATGACAATTTTAAATTTTCTATATATGTATAAAATGCCTAGACAGTACGTATACTATCTAAAATATGTAGTCATTCTATATGTTGCTTAGGCATATTCTCTAAACGCTATATAAAATGCCCAGCAATATTATGACGATATCCTCGCCTGAAAACAATAGCAGAATATGTGAAAAAAACTTGTATTGAAGGAAACGTAAATAAAAATTTGACGGAAATTAATTTTTTTAACTTTTTGTTTTTGGAAAAATTCAAATGAAATTTTTTATATATCTTAAGGTTGCAATGAACAAGTAGACTTATTTCGAATATTTTGGCATGAAGATCTTAAAACCTGATTTTTTTCACATATCCTACTGTTGTTTTCAGGCGACAATATGTGAAATACAGTATGCGTAACCTAAACAGGGCCAATTTCGAGAAAAGAGCAGATAGAGAGGAAGAGGTGCATCGTATTGATGTGAAATGGGGATATGCATCTCTCTCTGTGCATCCTTTTCACAAAAAAGGCCCTGTTTAGGTTACGCATACTGTATACCGTGGGTTTTTAAAAAAATTTCCGGTCAAGTAGGGTATGGAATTATTTGACCCCAAGTCCATATGCCTTTGATATATTAACAGAGTCGTATAAATAAGGTTAAGTTTATTTGTTAATGTTCAAGATTACGTAAAAGAACTTATCAAAAACATACGGACTCACTGTCAAATAACACTGATCGACAAAATTTAACTTTTTGTCTGTTAAATGAATTAGACAACCTGTTTCGTATATATTTTAGCACCCTGAATCCGAATATGACTATAAAAATTACCCATCAGGCTCAATTTTTCTATAATTTTACTTACAGCCTAACCCATTTGAAACCATTCCACCTCTGTAAAATCTTTATTTACAGTCCGATTTTGATACTTTTTTTTTAAATTGTAGAGCATCAAAAACTCTATTTAAGGATCTAATTAAGGATATAATTTTGTCGCCGTCGCTTAAAAACCAAGACCTACTTTATCGCTTTAAAGAAAAAGGCCAAAAAAAAATCAGTTGGTCNTAAAACTGAATCTCGCAGAACCTACATTCGATGTTAATACATTTTACCTTTAACCCTATTGTTTCCTATCAGTTGAGTAGGATTTGCCTGGCAATGTTTTATGACGAATAAGATAATAATTAATTATTAACCTCTATTAGTCTAACCTTACTTTGATTTACCTCGCATACAAATAGGGTTAAATGTAAAAATATGTTAAAATATCCATGTTGTAACATGGGATGTAAATTCGACAGGACTCGGTTTTATTTGTAGACATTTCATTTCACAAACAGTCCAAAAATTGCTGGACATTTTATCCATATAAATATGACCAGAGATAAAAGACTGAAGTCCGTTCACGTTAAGAATTGACTAATGAAAACCATAGCAATTAAACATACGACTTTGTGATTGGCTTCAAAGTAAGTCCGATTTACAGCATACAAATATTGGCCATGGTAATCAGAATTCACGTATTATTTACTGTACCTGACCACAAAGTTTGTTATGAATTTTTCCTGTACTTTTCGATTTGATGTTTAAGTAATAACATACGGATCATGATTGACTATTTCTATTAAAAATATCCTAAAAAGTGAAAATATCGACATATTTTACAGTGTAAGTCAGGTCGCTTTAGCTCCACCCAACAATCTACTCTCAATGCGCACGGACTTTAGAGTGAATAAAGAAGCAATAAATCGGTCGCATCAGAAAAAGAGGGAAAAGATCACAAGCGTACATGTATCCTTTTTCAATAGCACATCAAGATAAAGACAGATCTATTATGGCTTGGTTTTCCTCTCTCTTTTTTTCTGAGGCACTCTTTCTGCTTACATGAATTCCTATACCTTGTCTGTTCTAGTCTTATATGTTCCTATGAAAATGACAATTATACGTACGGTCGGCTGTATTGCCAGAATCTGTCAAAAAATCACCAAAAGACAAGGATGAGGATATGCAATTATCGATGTTGAAAAGAAAAAGACGATCACCATTTGGTCAGACTGACGGTCGGTAACATATACATTGATATGTCAGGGATGTCAAACCTCAAATATTTAGTAACGATAGTAACCTTGAAGAAAATTTGCAGTCTTGTGCTAGACGCGTCTTAAACATAACCAAATTTGTATTGACATACACATATATTTTCAAAATGGTAAACTGTGACGTCTTAATCCGGCTAGTTCATGATAGACAAGCTTTATGGGACATGAAGCATAAAAATTACCACAACAGAGAAATTTCTCGGAAACTATGGATCGAAATTGCTGTAGAAATGAAAACTACAAGTAAGTACTAAGGATTTATTTAAAATATACTATGTGACAAAGAAAGGTAAACACTTAAGACTTATATTATTTTCAAATTTTTTTGAAAATAATTTTGTCCGCATTGGTGATTTGACATTAGACTGTCAAAACCTTTTTGGTATAGTGTTTTTTGTAAAACGCTTATTATAAACCAAGTTTAAACTTAGACTTGGTCACAATCCTCAGATGAGTGACTTTGAAAGATGCCTGATTGTGGGCTTATGAGAAATAGGTCTGTCGAACAAAGAAATTGCCAGAAGGACCAAGAGATCTTTACATACTATCCTAAGAGATTATCAGGCATGAACTAAGAAGAGCATAGACCCACAGAGTTAGAGGTCCCGGACATTTAGAGACATCATAGAGGAACAACAACAGAGCCTGAAGATCACCGTCGTAGGCTTTTGGCTCTTAAAGACCGTTTTAACACCACATAAATAATTGCTAATCAGTGGTTTAAAGAAAAGAAAGGTTAGCTGAGATGCGTACAGTGCATTGAGGAATAAGAAATTTTAGGATTTTTTCTTAGCGACCTCAACACGCAAACGCAAAAGCTTGCGCAAAAGAATCTTTCAATAAACCAAATTCAAGAAAAGAACTTTTTTAAACGTTTTTTTTACACTTTGAAACAGAAAAAAACGCACCGTTACCATAGAAACACTTTTGCGTATTGAAGGTGACACTTTTCCACACATGCACGTATATGGAGAAAATTTTGCCGTATTTGTTAGGTAAATGACTACAGTGATCTTGAAAGTATAGGTATACCATTACCATCCGTTTCCGGCCATGAATTCATCATCAAAAATTATTCCGTTTTCAGTCTATAAAACATAGAAGTCTATAATGGGTACTGTAAAACACTCTGTATATGGCAGCAGGACATCTCTGGTTTTCATTAGAGGTAACATGACAGCCAGTTGTTGCATTCAAGAAGTAGTAGAACCTTAGTTGTTCCATATCTTCAAGGAAATAACTAATAAATAATAAATAATAAGAACAAGTCTATAATTTAACTAAGATAATGCCAGACCACATGGGACTAGAGAAACATTGAAGTTTTTGAACGAATACGATATTAATCGTTTACTATGGTCATCAAGATTACTTGATTTTTCACCCATTGAACATGTTTGTATTGAGGATTCTCGACACATTATTGAATTCTAATCTCTTGACAGTCATCCGATTTTACTGAAAACTTAATTAATTATTAGATAAGGTCCTTTAAACATAAAAAAAAATGTATTGTAGTCAAATATAAATGAGTGTTTGTCTTTCATTGCTACCTAGTATATTAACTAGGTTAGAAGAAAAAGTTTACAAGAATTCCATAAACCATTACTGACTTACAATTAGCACTTACACTATCAAAATACTGTTTGAATGTGTCGCGTATTTCATGTGCTGTATTTGTAGCACGATTAAAACATATTAACCCTAGAATACCTTCGTAAATTTTACGACACACCCCAAATTTCGTCAAAGTTCGAGTATTTCCATACTACCCTTCTTTGCGCTTCTCTCAGTATCTGTTTTTTCATCGTAGGTTATGTATCATATAATTTACTACTATACATATTACGTTTTTAGAGTGTGCGTCGTCGCGGTTATGAAAGTTCAGTATTTACGTATGTTGAAATAGTCCAGTATTCTATGGTTAATCTTGTTTTTGGGCTGAAACGCTTTAGGAACTGTTTCAAAAAACAAAATTGTAAATATATTTTTGTCCTTCCAAAGACAACAGGTCTGTTCGAGCAAATATTTCAAACTGTATGAAATCGTATGGAGTTTGCGCATGTTATTATATGCGTTCTAGCAAACTAAATCCAGGTTTGAAACTATCAGTCAGATGTTCTAGTGCCAACAAATTTTATATCAAATCAGTTTGCAAATCAGCTAATACCCAACAAAACAGTCAGGGCAATTTCTTAAGAATTTTCAATTTGTGATTCGCGCAAAGATACGTTCATTAAATAATTGACATTTAACGAAGTGCTACGAAATACGTGCTTACAAGTTATAAAGACGTGCAAAATAGGCGTTCTAACAGAAAACTTCCCAAACCGTTTGTAACTAGACCTCAGACCAAACATGAGCAGTGGCTCAATCCACTAAGCCAGCTTTAAACTATCAGAAATTTAATGCTAGAACAAACTTCTTATCTAATAAAATAAATATGTGGGTCTTCTTTTTGTGAAGCACAAATTCCAATTAAAGTTCGCTTGCTTTCATATTTCTGTGTGGTTCAGTCATTAATTCAAATCAGACTAGATCTTAAAGAAAAATACAACGAGTTTGCTTAATAGCACAACTACCAGTAGCATAGATGGTTAAAGTCCGTTCACGTTAAGAAAACAGTATGGGAAGCATAGGGACTAAAAATACGGCTCTGTGATTGGCTTAGACACGAGGCTGATTTACCCTATAAACTAGTTTCTTCACGTAGTGACGTTCTAATCAGTATTCACATTGAACGTTACGATTTTTTTATCGTGTAAATTAGCCTCACTTAGCTCCACCCACCACTGTTTTCTTAACGTGAACGGACTTTAATTTAATTGTTCTAACTAAAGTCCCTAGATGATACAAGTACCGCGATTCAATGTTCTGATGTGTTGAAAAGAGAAGTACACAAACGGAACACAAAATGGCTGCTTGACAACTTTGCGTGACAGTTATGCTTAAGGGTTTTAGTTGAGAGCTGCTTGATATACCGATTCTACCTTTATAAAATTTTTAAACCAATTTGAATTCAAGTGTCCTGTTGTGTAATGTACATTGGCGAAAATTATGAATGTTTCTGAACGTTCGAGTAAAAAATATATTATCTTTATAATAATTGTTGCATTAATGTATAGCAAACCTACAAGCTTTAAGACCATTTCCAAAAATTCAAAAATAATAATTTTTCGTAATCTGTCTTTCTATTTTTTGTTGAATTGTTGAATATAATGTACGTTTTAAAACAATACATTTTAACCTGGCTTTGAAAATCCTGAATATCTCAATTACATGGCCGTTAAGTTTGAACATGGCACCAAATTTCAGACACAAAACAGATGCCAATTGCGATATTTGTATCATTTGCTGACTTTAGTTCTAACCTAAACTATTGTCATGTAAATGTCAACCGTTAGAGGGCCGTTTTAATAAAAAGGAAGAAGAAGTCAGTGTTGCCATATTAAAAGATTTAAGCGAGGGGAAAAAATCACATCGCGGGAAAATCTCATATAGGGTTGGTGAGCTTAGTGGAAAATTCCAAAGGAAGATGTCCGGTCGAAAGGAATGATCTAGAAGAAGATCAAATAAGGAAAATAACGGTTGAGCGAATCAAAAGAATAAATAGGAGGAAAAAAGCCGTTGGGGGATCTTCTTGAATGCAGCAGAGTTTCACGTTACTTTGTCGGAAGAGTCACAAAAAAACTAGAAGAAAGTGTTGAAGAAAAGTATATGGAAGGAAAGGACGTGGGATTCGGTTTGTCTTTGTGAGCGTAACACTCGAATTTTTCATCGTGGGAAAAGCTGAGCTTGGGCGACATTTCGAATTTTCGTGCGAGAGTGCAATCGAGATTCGGGATGAGTGCGGTGCATTTGACATAGAGGAAAAAGGGCCCAGGCAATTAGTTGCTCTCACTTTTCTTTGCTCGGCTTTTCTAAGTTTCAGCAAGAACAGAAAGCCTAGTAGCATCTCGGAAAAGACAGATTGTGGGTTTGGTAATTTTTAAAAAAAATTGAAGTAGAATTATATAAGTTTGAAACAAAAAGGGCGATAAGTAATTAAATATCGCGGTAGACCTGTTTATTTTATTGTTATGGGTGTGAATTTAGTAATTTAATTTTCCAGCGTATTTCTTAATAAAGAAATTCACGGGTTAGAACTCGAAAATAAACGTTTTGGTTTGAGAATTTTTTAAATTTATTTTCCTGTGAAGCAGATCTAGGTTTACGAGTTTTAGTGCGTTTCAGGTTGTGATAGACGACCAGACAGTCACGGAGCATATGGTGTATATGAAGAATCTACACCTGTTGGCGGGCCAATTATTTTCTTTATGAGCATCAGTTTCAGCTTGCTTAGAGGGTATCCCTGAAGGAGGAATAGGGTCCTTCAAAAGGGATTTGACCACCTAAAGCCACAAGAGAGAGGAAAATGAGCGCGAGAGGGTGGGATATTCTGCGGTGGTCAACCCCGATCTTTTCTGTGCGCAAGTAGATCGTGTTCCCAATCAGCAGTTGCTTTCTCCTTTGAAGGTTTTAGCCTCCATCGTGCAACTTCGCGAACACATACCAATATGTTAATGCAGGTAGGATAACTTCTCCACTTTCCAAAGGTAATAAAAAACTAACTAAGTAATATACAAAAAATTTGATTTGTTTCGGGTCATTTCAAGCGAAATAGCGGCAATTTCCTGCCTTAATGCTTCTTTGAAGGCACCCAAAAATTCGAGGACGATGTTCGTATACTCTGGCTTTAAAATAACTCCATAAAAAAAATCTCACCCAAATTGGGTGAATGTGATGGCCACTTCACTTTTTTCACAACTTCGAGTGAATATCGAGAGATGAATTGTTGCTCCAGCTTGTTGAAATCATATTGTAATTTGTTCCTGTTTTTCATAAAAAGCAGTCATTTTTGGCATTTTAAAAAAATTTTTCTGGAGTGTGTGCGCATCGTCCCCGAATCTTGGGTGCCTTGAAAGAGGCAATATCGCTGCAAATTGCCGCCATTCCGCTTGAAATGATTCGAAAGGTTATGGAAAATTTTTTCTAAAGATCTCGAAGTTGCATGGAGGTCATCACTTAAGTGACATCATTTTTAGAACCCATTAAATAAAAATGACAATTTCTGATTGCAAAAAACAAAAAAAAAAAGAAATAATTAAATAAAAAAATTGAACAATAATTAATTAATTTATAATTTCATTATGATGTGAACTTTTTGAATAAAGCATATTTTTGTATATAAGTCGGTTTATTTTTTATTACCTTTTAAAATCGGGGTGGTTATTCTAACGGACCCTGTTTTTAACTCATAAAAAACGAAAGACTCACATTTATTTTGTTAGATAATGCCTTTAGAAGGGCAGACATGTATTTTTTTTGCAAATGAAATGGTTCCTAAAGCGTTCCATCACCCTATTTTCACTGTTTATATCAAAAATCGCCTATTTACGTTTTATCTTTTACAACTTAATTATTTTGTTTATTTCACTATAGTTAACACTGCTTTTATTTCATTGTAGGGCACGTTGTTAAGAAAAAATGGCATAATCTTAGAACCACATATCGAAGGATATATGTAAAAACTTTGTCGACTTTGGGTCCTGTTTCTAAATGGAAATATTTTCATTCATTATCATTTTTAAGCGATAATCTTCTGCCAAGACGGTTTTTACATACACAAAAAAAATAGATCAAGAATTTTCATTCAGTTATGATGAAATATCCAATTCTGAGTACTTTTCAAATACAGAGTTTATCGATCTTTCTCAAGTAGGTTTTGAAATATTAGTAAATCCTAAGAAAGAAATAAATCGAAAACAGAACGATTCATTAATTGATTTATCAAGTGATCTGATAGAAGTTTAAAAAACAGAAATTGCTGATTTAGAAAGTACTGCTCTCCAACAGAAAGCATGAATTTGTTACCATGCCTACCTTATATTCCAGAGGATCGCAAACCATACAAGAAAAAGTATTATGCGATGAAGATCCACTGTATCAGCTTGCGATCTTCTTTCAATGTCTCCATTATTCCACAGCTTTACACAAGAAGGCACTAGTTTAAATAATTAACTTTTAATCTATAATATTAAAACAAGACTATCAATAGTAGTAAAAATTAAACTCAATACGAAAATATTATATGTCTTAAAATTTTTTATGTTTTGCTGTATGTTAGCATCAAAAAAACAAATATAATATTTATATTAAATTAACAACAAGCCTTTCCTTTAAAATCAAAAAATTCATTCCACTATTGAATTTTTTTTTTATTTTCTAATATCTTCTCAAATTTCCTCTAATATGTAGTGCAAAGTTTCTTTGCTCATTCTCATATACACCGAAAACTTTTCTGGTTGTTCCAGTAAGTTACATTAATAAATGTTAATTAGGGAGAGAGAGAGAGAGAGAGAGAGAGAGAGAGAGAATGATATTCAACAAAACTTGTTCTAAATTAAAAAATTTTACTTTTGTGAATTTTATTATTTTTTTTAAATTCATTTTTTAAGCGGAATTCGTCTGTGAGAATAAAATATTTGTAAATTCATTTTTCGATACAGCTAAAATAGTTTCTAAAATAATGTGTAAAATCATTTAAAATTCAGTGGTTTGTTTTTTGAAAAAACGCTTGGACTTTCAATTTTTATTTTTGAATGCGCCTTTTTGATGGTAAATTCATGTATACAGGGTGGACCAAAAACAAGTTTCTACAACAAAGCTTATTTTCTTAAATGGAAATANTATAGTATTTTTCACGTAAGCTTGAAGTGACGTCACACGTCAATTTTAAGCCACGTTGTCAAACTTCCTTATATGTAAATCATAATTAATACTGATGAATTATTTTTATTATTATTTGCATTTGTAGACCAGCATGTAACATTTTACGTAAATATTTTGCTTTTTAGATACGTAATGAAGGCTTTATTGAAAACCTTCAAGTAAAAAACCACACAAACGTGCAACGCCGCAATATGTTGCCAATAGTAAAACAAAAAAAATCACTAAAGGGTATGTACTGCTTATATGCACTTCTAGGGATATTTGCATTTAGCTGTTGGTAATATAATTTACTAATTCTGACGTCACTTCAAGCTTACGTGAAAAATACATAGCACATCAGATTAAAAATGTAACTGCGTACCTATTTAATAAAATACACATAGATTCAAAAGTTTCCCATCATTAGTATTTTTCCTATGATATGAAGAAAACAATTTTCTTTCTGTTTGTTTGTTTATGTTTATCACTAAAGTTCTTATTATTTTCAACCCAAAAAAGTTTACATTTTTAGAAAAATATATGGTTATAATTTTAAAAAATACAGGGTATGCACTTACGGTCTCGGAAGAGTACGGCTAAGGTAGATATTAAAAAAAAAATTGTGTTGGATAATACACAAATTGTAAAATTATTTTTGTTTTATATAGGGTGTTCAAAGTAAGTGAAAAATATTTAAGTTACATTTTTTTAGTGGAAAACCCCATATATTAATACCGTTTTAGATTCCTCCAGAAAAATAAATGTAAATTTAATTAAGGTTTACCTATCCTAAGCCTTAAGGTTTTTGAAATAATTGAGATTTTGTAAGGATGCGATGCAAATTATTAAAACTATTTTCAAGCAAGTTTAAACTGAAATAAGCCTTAAATATGAGACATGTTTTATACCCTCACCGATTATAAAAATATAAATATCTTATACAATATGTCCCAAAAATAAAATCCAAAAATGTATTGACTTTGAAGGATAATGACTCGTTTAATTTAAATGGAACACCCTATATTTTAATACGGGAATAAATAGATAGATCTATTACCAATCGCAATCTTATACTTCTCTATATCTAAATTTACGGGTTCTCTTCGAAAATTATGATTTAATAAAAAGTAGAAAAAGTAAAAATTACTTTTTAGATCAGTTACCATAATCACTTCTAAAATATCAACATATTGCTATTTTTCTTTACTTAGACGTCATTAATTTGTGACATTTACCTACTTACTTCTCATGTTTAAAGATTTAAAAAAAATCTTAAAAATTAAATAGATAGTGCTGTTAATAATAATCCATTGGAGGTAAAAATTAAAATGTTTAAATATGAGAAATAAATAAGTAACTTTAATTGGATTCTAGATGTCGACGAACAGTCAGGGTTACCCAACTTCAATATTAATATCGAATTAGTCTACTGCTATGGGCTCAAGTACACTATTAATTACCAAATGAAGTTTGGAATTCTGTTGTGTTTTCGGAAGGAACTAGAATTTGTCTTGTGAGTGATTGTGGTAGAATGCGAGTTTGGAGAGAATCGAAAAGAGCTTTTCAACTTGCTCACGCTCGCCCGGTGTTTCCCTACGCAGAAGAAAGTGTAATGTTTTTTGCAGGTGTTATGTTTGACGGGCGTATTGAGTTAATTTACATCGACGGTACAGTGACTAGCGACAGGTACATTAGAGATGTTCTAAATCCTCACGTGAGACTGTGGAGAGGGGCTGTCGGTGACAGTTTTGTTTATATGGACGATATTGTCCGGCCTCATCATACTAGAGCTATAAATGACTATTTTAAAGGAGAGGGAATCTATCGTTTAGACTTGCCAGCGATGTCCCTGGAAATGAACCCCATAGGACATCTTTAGAATATGCTTTCCAGTTCGAGCCCGGAGAAACTCTCCTCGAACTATGTTGCAACTTATAAGAGTTGCAAGAGAAAAATGAAAGAATATTCCACAAGATTGGGTTTAGCCTTATTAATACCCATAGACGTATTCAAGCATATATTGACGCCAGAGGTGGTAATACACCTTACTAAAACCTAGATATGTGCTAAATTGTGATAACCTCTAATAAGCTCTAATTTCCTTTTTGTAGAAATAAAACTTTTCAGAATGTTTATCATTCTAGATTCTAATTGGTCTTATAAATCCATCATCCAGTTTATATATAATATATAATATTTAGACTATTTGTTTACTTATGATAACCACTATCCCACTATCATGCTGATGCAACTGATGACTTTTTCTATGTGTATTATATTGATTTAGGATACCTACCTACATTATCTCTTACTGATATATTCATTGATCAACTTAGACATGACCACCCTCCACAGATAAAAAAGCAAACACTACAATCATAATTTATTATGGATAGTTATGATAATTAAGGTTTTTTCATGGAATTTAACTACACTTGAATACTGAATAAATGGAAATCCCTTAATACAAAATTATAATGATATGTGTTTTAAACATTGTTTAATAAACCTTATTATTTTCCAACTGACTGGCAAGATTAACTTCTGTATTATTTCGAATTTATTATACTCTGAATAAATTGTAAATTCACAATTATAGATTGCGGCTAATATACAGTCTTGGTCAAAAATATTGAGCACCTTAAAAATGCAAAAATTTGCATTTTTTTTGTTACGAAGAATTGAAGTATGAGAACAAAAATTTCAATTTACGCCTCCGAAATGCCCAACAACCCAAAAAATTACACCTACTACGATACAATAGTCTCAATTTTTCTGTTTTTAATCGACTTTGCTTCAAAATAGCTAGCCAAACAGATTTTATAGGGTCATATCCATGATATATATTGTTATTTTGACTACGATAAAAAGAATATTAAAATTGTCGTGTTCTTGTTTGTAACAAGACATTAGTGGTATTTGCTGTCACTTAACCGGTACCGTATTTTCTTGTATAATTAGCTGGAAACGCATTATTTTTCATGGAATATTTAGACATACCGATGAAAATGAAATTCAAATGAAACTCCGGACATAACAATTTTCTATTTTATTTAACATCTTTCACATTCATTGAATACATTATGTGATTATTTATCAGACTACGGCAATGTCTTTGCACACATCATTTCATGTGAAAAGAATAAAACCACAAAAGATAATTCAGTTTTGTCGGACGATAATAGAAATTATCTACCTCTATTTATTTAGAACTGTCCTCGATATTTCACTTCCTATGTATCTACATACATTCAGTTGTTGAAAGTTAGTTGGGAGTTAAATATTTTCATTTAATATTAATGGTCAGTCACAGTTTCGTTTTTTATGATTGAAATTTTCTATGATACGGCTAAATGTTTTAAAAATGTGTTTATCTGGGAAAATGCGTTGAAATATTTTTTTTTCTTAAACAAGAATTGAGGTACCTACTTGACGCAAAAGCAGTCAGTGGCGTTCAATGATTTTTCCTTTAGTAAAAATTGGTTATTGTTTCGGAGGTCACTGGAATGCACAATTTTATCTCAATAATTTCAAATAATCCCCTTGTTTCCACAAAAAAACCTGCCAAGTTTCATCAAAATCGACGGAAGAGCTTTTAAGATATTAATAAAATATCGCTGTTTTCTAAAAACTTTGAGACCCTATATCTCGAAAAAAACAAACCTTAGGACTCAAGTTTATATAGTCTTTTAATTATGAAAATAAACAAAAAAATGAATAAACTTAGGATTTTACCTATTCAGTATAGACGTAACATTAAGGAAGTCGCTGTACAGTTTAAGAATGTATTACATCTGGATTACTCCTACTGGAATTGTTTGTGTGAGGCTAACGTTTCGCTGTTCATCGTAACAGCTTCTTCAGATCGTTGTTTGAGACTGATGGTTGACTAGGAGCCTTTATGTATATTTGAGATGAGCTTGGTCCTTTATTTTCTATCCTGTATTTGAAATTTTCAAATTGGTTTTTGTCTTTTTGGCTTCTACGGATTTTCAGAATTAGATGCAAGTGATGCTCAATCCATCCTTTTGGATTTTCTTAGTGTACTCGCAATTGTTCATTTCCCATTCGGATTTTAAATGAATTCTTTTTCCTAAATTTTGAGTATTTCAATGTTAAGTTTGTGAATTTGTAAAAAACTCACCTTTTTGGTGAGTTTTTCTCTTATTTTTTTGCAGCGTTCTTAGATTTTTTTACTACATTTACATTTCTTCTGATTATTGTGTTTTTAAAAAAGTTTGAGACTCCTATAATGATCCTAAAAATTATGTTTTTGAATACAATAATTTTTTTGAATGTTCTATCTGTTGCTGTTCGCCATGGCGTATATTCGTAGGTTATGTGGCACTCTGTATGATTTGCAGATAAGAAGTTTTATTTTCAGGTTAGTTTTTGATTTAGTGTTTAATAGGTTGTGGAGTTTGTTTTGTTGTCCGTATGTTTTTCCTAGTTGTCTTCTTACGTGTGTCTTTCAATTTAGTCTTCTGTCGATTTCCATGCTTTTTAGTTCTGTTTCTTTGTTGTCGTGTGTATTTTTGTCTTGTAAAATGTATTGTTTCCATCTCATCCGTGTTGATTTTATTTTTCAATTTTCCATTTATGTTATGATTTAGTTTACGTACTCCAGTAATTTTCTTTTCCTTGTTAGTGGATCTTTGCTTTATGCATATATTGCGCTGTTGTCTATGAATTGCATCAAATTTGTTTCTCTTGAAGTAAGTTTAAGAATTTTGGTGATGTAAGTACAGAAACGGTGATAATGGTCATCCTTGTGGGGTTTCTATTTTTACTTTTATTATTTGTTCACGATGTAAAATTTTTGTTCACTTAAGAATAATTTACTTAGTTCAATTTAGTAAGGTTAATTTCCTCATTTTTATGTTAGTTCTTATTGCCAGAGTACATCAAAATCCTCGATATTCAGAAATATTTTTCCTGCTAGTAATTTCGTGTGGAATGAAATTAATAAAATGTTCTAGGTAAGTTTTCCACACTATTTTTCCAATTGTTGATAGTAAATTTATTGGTCTGTATTTGTTCAGATTGTTCCTTGGTATAGCTTTTAGATCACAATTATCTTCATTTTTTTCAAATGGTTGATATGCCATTTGTGATTGACTATGTTTTTAAGTTGATTCCTGGATGTTTCCTTAAGGGCTTTATTTGTTATTTAATTGTATCTTGGTCATTTCGTGACTTTATATGTCCCGAAATTAAAGAGTAATATTTTAAAGGCGAAATCCCCGATCACAAATATTAAGAAAAGTTCATATAAACATAGGTCGGCAAATGGACACTAAGGGAGTCACAACCCTACAAAGGGTCGCTACCGACAATGATTTTTCACCAATATTATCGAAACGGTTTGAGATACAGTAACGAAATTTTCTACGTTTACTGAACGTTTCACACGGAATTCAAAAATATAAACAAAAAACATTTTTTTCAGGAGTGTATTAAAAAAAGGGCTTAGGATATTTTTTGCTCTAACTTTTTTTCTGCAGTTATTTTTAATATTTGATCAGAGAAATTGAAAACATCGAGCTTCATGCGTAAAAAGGGTACTCTTGTTTGGCTTTGATAAAATGTATCGTTTTCAAGTAAAATAGAAACATCAGTAGTACATCTGTTGCTTGATCACAATAAATAAATAAAATTAAAAAAATGGAGAAATTAATATCTAAGAAAGTGCTGGAATAGACTTCCATTTTATTTATTTTTTGTAAATGTAGGCAACCAACAGGCGTTACAAGATGTACTGTATTATGTATCTCGATTTTACTTGAAAAGGAAACATTTTATCAAAGCCAGACAAGAGTACCTTTTCTACGCAAAAATCCCAATGTTTTCAATTTTGTGGTCAGATTGTAAAAACAATCACAAACAAAAAGGTTAAAGTTAAAAATACCCTAAGCCGGTCTTTTTGAACACTTTCACTGTCTCTATCTTTGTCATTAGTATTACGTCCGGTTAAAGATATTGCGACCAAAATCCAGCCGAATAAATTCATAATATTCAATAGTAACAATTGACGTCAACACGATAAAAGCAAAATAAATGAAAGGCGTCGTTAGCACTCAGGACAGAGAACATTAAGGACGCCACTAGGCGTCAACAGCAGCGAAAGGGTTAATACGCCTCTAAAAATTTTTCTTTATTTCGTTTATATTTTTGAATTCCGCGTAAAACGTTCGGTAAACGTATAAAATTTCATAACTGTATCTTAAACCGTTTCGATAATATTGGTGAAAAACCATTTTCAGGGGCGACCCTTTATAGGGTTGTGACTTCCTTAGTGTGCATTTGCTGATATATGTTTCTATGAACTTTTCTTAGTATTTTTGGTCGTAGATTTCGTCTCTAAAATATTGCCTTTTAATTTCAAGACATCTTCTATAAATATTGTTAGGTCAGTTTGTCTGCTTTTTTTTGGTTGGTTTTAATATGTTTGTGAATAGTATTGTTTTTTGGAATGTTCTCGATTGTTTCTTCATTTATTTTTGTTGTTATATTCCTTATTGACGTGCCCTTTATTTTTAGCAAACATTTAGTGGTGGGATTTGCCTCTTGGATCCTTTTGTTAATCGATGTCCCATTTTCGAAAGTAATATAGCCTACTTCTACTTGGATTTTTCTGGTTATTTTTTCTTAATGCATCAAATCTAGTCACTGTTGGTTTGTTAATTTCTCTTCTGAATTGTGGATCTCCTGTTGTTGGTCCTATTTTTTGCCTTCCTTTTGGTTTTTTCCAATATTAACAATTATAAATCATTTGATCGTCGATTTTTCTATTGTCTCTTGAATGTTATTGGTTATTTCTTGGACGGCAACTTTAAGGTCTTCTGTGTCTTCTAGTTTAGGAACTATGCTACTATCAAAATATTGATTTTCCTTCTTTAAGTTCTTTATTTCTTATGTTTAAGTTTCCCATTTCTCAATAATTGATAAGTGACCCGATGACAGATGATGTTGAAATATTGGTAGAGTTAACTGTATGCACTGTTTTTGACATATTTGTCTCCTGATAAGTGATAATTAATGTCGCGATTAATGTTACTAGAATGTTTAATTTATTTAATGAGTTCTCAAATTTTTCGTTGAAAATACATATTAATTAAGAATAGGAATTTGAGTTTCTCGAATTTGTATGGTAAAAATCTTTTTCTATTGCAGATGGAATGATGTTTGGAAGATGAACAAATTTTTAATGTTCCTTCAATTATGTAGAGACTTTTCTTCTTGTTTAGTCAATACCTTTCTTTCTACAACCACACAGAATATACATACATATACACACCTAATACTTTGAAAGGAATTTTCTATTCAACATTGCGTTTTATATCCTTACTATGAAAATTGTCTAATACGATAGGTAATGGATGATTTAATTCTATTTTAAAAGATAAATAAAGGACTTTTAACTTATAATAGACCTTTTTTGAATTGGGTGATGGTGGGAACGAGTATTTACGTATTTATCTATGTAGGTGAACGTTATCTATGTAGATTATACAAATAATCATATCGGGAAAGGGGACTCGACAAATATTTTAGAAGCCCTGCCTACCTTCTTCTTTTCAAGTCCCTCACATTTTAGGTTACCTGCTATAAATAACATAGTGCTTACTTTCAACCCTCAGAAACTAGTGCGCGACTTCATGAACCGGAAAGCTGGAAAAACCTACAGAGCAGCTCTCAAACACCCGGATTCTTTCCTGCGGACCGTGATTGATTACAACGCGGTATCTGCAAGACCACGGAATAAAAGGTCAAGGACCCAATTATTTTAGGAAAAGATATTTATTTTATGATTTTCAGTTTTAGGGCAAGCAGAGGACAGAGGACTACCGACATCTGTCACTAATCCGAATTACGGTATTAGTTGCAATTCTCTTTTTCATTTGCCAAAATTGTGAGGTACAGCATTAATGAATGTAAAAATCAATGTATATTTTATGTGATACTGGAAGATTACCAAGCCTTACTCAAAATTTTCAGATCAAACAAGGAGTATTTAGTGAAGTAAAATCACTATCATATTAATACAGGCTGATGGTCAGTTTGACTAAGTAGATTCTCCTCTTGGCAACCCAGCAAAAATTAACCCTCAATATTAAACTCAATTTTAGAAAAACTGCCAGGTTGAACAGTGAAACATCTTACAAGAAGAATTCAGAAATAATACATTAATATACAGGGTGTCCCAGAATTATGGGATCAAACTTCTAGGGGATATTCAGTGCACTAATAGAAGACATTTGAGTATAGGAACCCATGTCCAGAAATGTCTCCTCAAGGCGCTACGGCCCTATGACGTTTTAAGACAGTAATGTGTTCTATCGAATTTTATTTTCAGTTTTTGTACATTATAGCTACAGTAATTGTTCAAAATGTCGTCCTTGAACTTGAATACAACTGTTTAAACGGCGTACATGATTCCTGCGGACACGACTGAAAATTTGATAATCGTTTTGAACCACTTCAAATGCCGCAATAATTCTTGCAATCAGGTCTTGCTGTGTTTCCACAGGCGTTTCATAAACTAGAGATTTTACATGCCCCCAGAAAAAGAAATCTAAAGGTGTTAGTCGGGTGATCGGGGGGGCCACGGAACTGGATCACCTCTGTCGATCCAATGTTGTCCGAATTGACGGTCCAAATACTGACGGATTTCAACAGAAAAGTGGACAGGCGCACCGGCATGTTGCAGCCACATTTGCTGTCGAACATTTAATGGGATATTTTCAAGAAATTCTGGCAGGACGTCTTGTAGAAAACGCTCGTAGATAAATCCTGTTAAACGATTAGGCAGCAAGTATGGCCTAACCAAATGGTCATGAACAATACCGGCCCACACGTTAACAAACCAACGTTGCTGATGACTTCTGGCAATTATCGCATGTGGATTTTCTTCGTTCCAAACATAGGCATTCCTACTATTGAATATGCCATCTCGTGTGAAACTGGCTTCATCCGTCCATAAAACAAAACGTAAAAAATTGGGTTGCTCAACAATCTGATGAAGTAGCCACTGGCAAAACTGAACTCTTGGTTGATAATCAGCTGGAGTCAAACCTTGAACTTTTTGTAAATGGTATGGATAAAGCTGTTGCTCATGTAACACTCGCTAAATGGAATTTCGAGTCGCACCCGTACACGCGCAAGGTGACGAGTGCTAGTTGAAGGTTCATCTTCAACTCGCTGAAGGACTTCTTCCTCAAAATAGACCGTTCTTACTATTCTCTCTGCACCAGCAACGTACATGTTAGGTTTTAAAGTGCCAGTCTCGCTAAGTCGTCGATGAATAGCAATAAACTTTTTGTATCCAGGATGTTGCCTTGCAGGATAGCGTTCTTGATACAGCTGTGCAGCAGCTTTTGCGTTACAATTTGTTGCTCCATATGCCAGATGCATATCTGCAAGTTCTTGATTAGTGTAATTCTCCATAACAAGCGATTACTTTGCGAACTTTACAAAATTTGCGGAATTAACTACCAAATACACTAAACTAACAATAAAGAATTTATTCGTTCTCTCTTGACTGAGGTAAACAATGGCAAAATACCTAAGATAAGGCAGCAAAAAATTCTAAAAATTTTTCGACATTTTAAACAATTACTGTAGCTATAATGTACAAAAACTGAAAATAAAATTCGGTAAAACACATTACTGTCTTAAAACGTCATAGGGTCGTAGCGCCTTGGGGAGACATTTCCGGACATGGGTTCCTATACTCAAATGTCTTCTATTAATGCACTGAATATCCCCTAGAAGTTTGATCCCATAATTCTGGGACACCCTGTATA
>JABRWK010000069.1:206646-244260 GCA_013372445.1 Hypothenemus hampei
CGTAGCGCCTTGAGGAGACATTTCCGGACATGGGTTCCTATACTCAAATGTCTTCTATTAATGCACTGAATATCCCCTAGAAGTTTGATCCCATAATTCTGGGACACCCTGTATAGGGTGTCTAGTGACTGGACGGCCATAGGCTAAGAGCGAATTCCTTAATGAATTTAGAGTAAAAAATATCTAATAATTTATGCCACTTCGTTTCCAAGATACAGAGTGTTCAATTTCATATTTTTTTAAATATATTCTTTAATATTTTCAAAATGGTTTGAAATATGCCCATGAAATTTAGGAGTTGCTATGACAGGATTAATCCGCATGTTTTCGAGAAATCAAAATACACAGCTCCACAAAAGTTAGGGATATCACGAAATTTTGCATATTGCTTAGAGTTAAGGGTGGAATTTTTTTTTTCTTAAGTGAAATGATAACAAACTGAATGTTTTTATATGACTTGAAATCCATTAAGGAACTCACCTTTACTCTGTAGCTGTCGAGTCACCAGACACGTTATATATAGTAGCATGGGGAAGATTTCTTTAAAAACTACCCTGTATAGTTGTCATTGTCTATTTAAAAGCAATAAAACAATGCCGGTTTCTTGTTCATACAATCTTCGCATTGAACATACCTGGAATACCTTTACTTAATAATATAGTGCTAGTCCCAGTCCCAGTTTGACACTCTTCCCTCGTAAGTTTTTCAATTTTTATAAATTTTTAAATTTAAAATATCCTGTATCTAATTTAATTACATTTAAACTCTTACATCTATATCTGATAAAGAAAGGTTAACCATTTGGAAATGTCAATAGGTTGGACCTGTTTGGAATATCTAACTTTCCACACCCAAGAAAGGATCATACAATTTATACATTAATCTAATTAATAAATATGAAGAGGACACAAATACTAATCCTTTAATCTAACCCTTAAGATGACACGAAAGGTTTTAACCTATAAAATCTAGTGTTAACAAATTAATTAGTTTACAATAACATTAAATGAGTAGGTTTCTGAAATCTCATTGCTTAACTAATTTAGGAATAACAGTGAAATAAATTAAGTTGGATACGACATATAACATGACATGTAGTGAATAAAATTTAAAGTTACTATTAAAGATAAAGTAGTCGATCTCCTAAGTTCAAGTCTATTTTTATGGTTAATAAAATCGAAACTATTGGCGTGCCATTTAAAAACTTTATTTGTACGAAAGGCTGCAATGAAATTTATATCGGTTCTGGATAGTTGCAAAACTTTAGGAATAATTGCCTTTTCCTGGATTTTTTGTTTAATAAACTGTATTCTTACAGTGAATTTCCAACTGAATAAAGTTCTTCTTTAAAATCATAAAGTTCTGTAGTTGCCCATTATTCCTTGTTGTTTCTAGAGATTTTTTTTAAGTTAGGTAACTTTAAATTTTGTTACTGATACTTAAATTCCCTTTATGTTTTTAATAATGTTTTTTTTTAACTGTTTGTATGTATATTTTTAATGAATTGTCTGTGCTATTTTAGTTATTAATATTCATAGGTAAATTCATTAATTTATAGAAAAATAGTCAATATTACAATAGTTAATTTCAACTACATATTTTTCAATAACTATATGTATATTTGTACAAATGGGAAAATGTTATAGTTTTTAAAACAAAGTTGACTTATTTTATTCATTTATTTTTGATTTATCGTATTGGTTTAGTTTGTTAACTGTGGTGTTATTTTCTGGAGCTTTGGTGATGGCCGGATAGATCGAAATGGTCCCTATTTGGCTATGTGGTTTTCCACAACATTGTTTATTTTTTGTTTTATTTTGGTATTAAGTGGGTATTAAGTTGAAATTCTTGGTACCTGCGGTTGGTCCAAATCATTTGTGTGATTATTTAATTTCTTTGTACATGACACACTGCAGCTCATAAATCAGATGGCCCTTGCCATTCAGTGATTAAATGTTGTTGACTTAATTGATTATAAATTTCTTCACATCCAAATCTGTGTTAATCTCCTCTATGATTGCCTCGTAGTCAATTCCGTGGACTATTACTGTTAGGTCTTTTTACCTGATAAGAGTAGAATTAATTTTTGTTTTTGTCTAGCTGTTTGGTAAGTTTTAGTAGTCTTAATAGTAAGTAAATTTTAGATTTCGGCAAAATGTTTATTCTATTAATGCGTAGATCTATCCATTGTGTGTAGAAGACTATTTCATTAATATTATGCCCTTTCTAAAATCTCATACACAACTCGTTTCTTTTGAGATAATTTTCAATGATTTTTTCATCCATTTCAGCGTATACTGTGGTTATGATTTGACGGATGTTGATTTTTAAAAACTCTGAAGTTAGGGATTTTCTCCGTAAACATGATTTTGCACGCAATTCTAATGAAAAACGTTTAATGTAAAATTGCAATATCTTCAAGGCGAATTAACATCATCAAATATAGAAATTTGACGTCCTGCGAACTTTATGTGCAATGTAGCTATTTTATCGTGTTCTGTGCCCTGTTGCGCCACATTGATGAAATTAAATATACGAGGTGTGGCAATTAAATAACCGGTCTAACGTCATAAAACTTTTTATTCGTCACCAATTACATCAGACACATTACCACTTTCAATGTACTCTCCTTAGCAATTCCTACACCGCAGCATACAAATTTTTCAATGCCAAAAGTAGCGCTGGAAGTTCTGTTGAGAATCTCCGTTTTTATTTCTTTCAACTCTGGCGTCGGCATTGTCAAATCTTGTTAGACTGTTAATTAACCTTATTACACAGAGGTTCTGATTGTCCTTCATGAACGAGAAAGAAAACGAAAATCCAATTTGTGCAGGAACAAGTCTTGGTTGATTCATCAAGACAATGCACCCTCCCATTCAGCTTTGTCTGTGAAGACATCCTTCGTAAAGTACAACATTACTGTGTTATAACATACACCGTACTTTCCCGACGTAGACCCCTGTGACTTTTTTTATTTCTCAAGGTTAAATTGCAATTTAAGGGACAAAATTTGAGAGTGTGGACCCAGTGAAAGCAATAGTAAGGAGATTCTCAATTAACTGACACAATAGAACTTCCAGCACTGCTTTGGGCAATAGAAAATTCGTATGCAGTGATGTAGGGACCGCCAAGGGCAGTACTTTGAAGACGATAATGTATTGGATGTAAAAGTTTTATGACGTTAATCTAATTATTTAATAGCCACATCTCGAAGTCTATATTCAAATCTACAAGCATAGCCCAAAAAAATCACTAATCACGTGACCGTAGTGTTCATAATTAACGGTTTGTCCGTCGCTTTCAAAAAAGAATAACCAATATCATCTAAAGACCAAAGTGTATACTGGAGGGTTAATTTTCTACGAGGCAGTGGCTTCTCCATAATTATTTATGTGTTTTCAGAACCCCATTTTCGGCAGTTTTGTTTATTTATATATACACTTAGCGAGAAATAAGCTAATAACACTGAAGAAAATCTTTCCGCAAAATGAGCCTCATAGCCTGTGTTCTAGTATCTAATCGTTAATACTCTTTTTAACAAGTTTTACCAATTTTTCATAGAGGGACGATAAGCAAATATCATCTTTAATGATATAAATATACTTTTGACAACTATCAACTGACAGAGCTGTATGTTCTGACACATTATATTGGTCTATTGATGTATTAGCAATGAGTTCAATGCTCATTTGCACAATACATAAATATCAGAAAACGAGATGAACCTATCAATTTTATTTTTAAACTGTGCATTTTTTATTAAAAAATGAGTGAGTCAAGGAAGGAGACATGACGACTTCAATGTTTTTTAATGGTAACCCTTATTTTTAATTAAAAATTCATTAAATATTTTTCTACATATGATAAAAACTTTACGAAAAAATGACTTTCAAATTAAAAAAATACGTTTTAAAAATGAAAAATGGCATCGAATTAACTAAATAAGGTGTTCAAATTGGGCACCATTAACTGCCTGACAGTGTGCAAGACGGTAAATAAATTAATATTAGTAGTGCTGTAGAAATGTGCCCGTTTGCTTTAACAGCCCGACTACAACTTTTTCTAACTGTTTGTAATATCAATTTTTTTAATATTTATTTGAACACAAAAAAGTAAAAGGTATTTTTTAAAAGGACAAGAAAGGTATATCAAGTTAAAACTATGAAATTTGCAGTGAAATATAAACATATTGCAGTGCCATTTTGAATTTGGATGATGAGAAATGGGACTGGGAGCGAAATAAAATTAATATAGAAATATTTTAGGAAGCTATGGAAAAAGAAAATTAAAAATTTAACTATATTAAAGAACAAAGTGGACAAATTTCAATTTTATTGGCTCGCGCGTATAAAAGAGGCATGTCTCGGTATAAAAAATGACTTAATAAAGTTTGATCCTCAAATGACATATTTTATGAAATAAACAAGCCAACGAAAAATTAATTTCGAAAACGTCCCTTTTTGATTTACTCGACGGTTCATACACTCGTGGTATTTCATGATTCAAACTATAAAAAATATTATTTATAATACGAGGGCGTAGAGAATTATCAACCGAATAAGTTAAATTCACCATTGAAAGCTTTTAGTAATATTGGAACAAGTCATTAGTAAATGCATCTCGTACAATATAAACCCTCGTTTTATTTAAATTATATAACGGTAATATACCTTAAGTGTTTTTGCTTTGGGGGTCTTGAACATTTTCAAAAACATTTCTTTACGTCTAGGTAATTAACCCTGATGCAAGAAAGCACTGGCTCTTTGGAGATAATCAATGCTCAATTGGTGACTAACCCATTTGATTTTTAAACGAACAGTTGACATGCAGAGTTCTGTGAGAGATTATGAAATATTAGGTAGCACTCTGTCTCTGCTAATGCCAATAGACGTTTTCATTCCACTGAGAAACCACGTTTTCAGTGGTCTCGACGACGACTTTTCAACGTGGATTTTGATGTTCTTGCCCATTTCGCTGGAGGACTTAGTTCCATTCGATCAACATAGCTTTGTGATTCTATCATTGTTTAGTTTTTGATCTTTCTGCTGCATACGTAAGTATAGGCGGTACACATGTCTATAGTGTATTGTACGTAAATGTAGTCTAGTGGCGTTACTTTCCTTGAATATAAAAGTATTTTTCCCGAGGATATCTCAGCGGCAGCCGGTTATTATAGAGACTTTGTTGGCCTGCTTTTGCACTTCGTCCGTTGTGTTTCTGCTGTTAGAAGTCTCTACGCCAAGATAATTAAAGTTCATGATATATGTATTCTATGTTCTTATTGTATATTTCATTCTATGGGTTCTATTCCTATGAGGTTCTTGAACTATTTCTATATTGAGTTTTTCTGCGGTTTGCTTATAGTATAGCAGTCGTGGTAAATTGTCTTCGGTTTCTATAATTAAAATGCAGCCATACCTTAATCATACTATGTCAAACGCTTGCTTCAGGTTTGCGAACCAAAGGAACACAGACTTGTTGTATTCCAAGGGAAAGGAAAAAGTTATTTTTTATAAAGAGTTCTATATGATCTAAAAGTTAATATACAACTATCCGATATCAATACTTTTAAGTAGTATATGTATAAGATATATCAGAAAATATTCATTTTGTCCAAGAACTTCTTATGTATCTTTATCTTTGATAATAACACACATTTTTATAAGGAATAGTTTGTCAGAAGTAAAAACAATGTTCAAATATATGAAATAAGGTAACTAGTTATATGCTACATTATAAAAATTATTTTTCTATTAGTTTTGCTCAAATTTTCTATATAATTTCATATGAAACATTCTTATAAATTAAATTTAATTGCGAGATGTGTTTAAAGGTTGATGACTTATTAAACGTAATGACAAAAGCTGTAAATTTTGATCGAAAAGGCCTCTTTATGTCCCTGGATTAGCACAGCGTATCCGGTTGTAAAGTACCAAATTATGCAAAGATCATTTTTTTGAAAGTGTGCGGTTAAATTTCGATTAATTACTATGGTTACAAGCTATATTGTTTATTGAACAAAACGCGTATTTGTCAATTTAAAGCGCTAGATTCTCTTCAATATCTTTTCAAATTTGTTATACGGCCGTATTTAAAATACCTGTTTGAAATAAAAAAATATGGTTGCATTGTTGAGCATTGAGGGGAAAATTGAGATAATTTTGAGTGTTAGTGAACGTCAAGAGAAGCTCTATCTATTTTTAACAATAGATACCCATTCAGAAATGTTCAGCATTCCAGAGTAAAGAAAATAATTAATAAATTCAAAATGACTAGAAGCATTTTTAATAATTTTAATAACAAGCGTCGCAAAATGATTGCTAGTGAGGACATTGAGGTTCAAATAATTCTGTCTGTGGAAGAAACTCCTAAATGCTTGTTGTGCAAACGAGTATCCTTGATTCCAGAATAATACAAGTAAAAACATTCTCACAAAATTTTTGAAAAACTAATAAATATCATCCATAGAAACCACACATTAAGAGAAAGGGATTTTGATGGGCGGTTTGATTTTTCCTTTCTCATCCACAGAGAGTTAGAATATGACCCTTTTCTGGTGAGACGTATAATTTTTTCCGATGAGGCAATATTTTCTTCAAATGGAACTGTCAGTTCACAAAATTGTCGCTGGTGGAATAATAATATTCCCAACTTTATAATAGAAACTAGAAACCAATATTCATTTAAAACCAATGTAGTGTGGTATTTATAAAAATAGAATAATGAGGCCTTATTTCTTTAGATATTCCATGAATTCATAATGTTATTTTCATTTTTTACAACATCAATTTTGTGATTTTCGAGATGAACTTTCGCTAAAAGAAAGCGGACGTACGTGGTTTCAATAAGACGATGCGTCATGTCAGTACAATAGTTGATCGACAGGACTTGCCATAAATTTTCAATGAACATTATCACACATCATCAGTTGATTCACAGATATTCCCATATTTTTGACCGGCAAGATCTTCGGATTTAACTGCTTTCGATTACAGCTTAAGTAGAGACATTATAGTATATGTTACCGTAAAAACTTGAATTCAGTTAAAACCAGGATTTTCCAGGAAAAACTAGTTTTAATTATCTCCTTTTCGTCAATTCTAGTTTTGAATAGTTAAAACTAGAATTAAATAAGGAAGATAGTTAAAGTTTTCACTAAACATGATTTAGTTAAAACTAGTCTTCAGATCTTATGGGGTCTGAAATAAATATATTTACTTTAAGCCGTAACAGGTCTAACTAAAACTTACTTTAAACATTTGCATTATGTTTAGATCCAGAAAATTACGTGTAATAAAAAGTCAATAAGCAAAAAAAAGTAAAAAGTAAATATTTGACTTATTGGACATTTTCTAGTGATTTTGTGGATTTGAATTTAAGGTGAGCGTTTGAGGTAAGTTTTGGTTAGATCTGTTATGACTTAAAATGAATATATATTCATTTATATCAGACTCTATAAGATTTAAAGGCTAGCTTCAACTATCTTCCTTAGTTAATTCTAATTTTAACTAGTCAAAACGAGAATTGATTAAAGGAGATAGTTAAAACTAGTTTTTCTAAGGAAAATCGGGTTTTTACGGTAATATATATATCTCCTTTATTTTCTATGCCAGCGTTCTTACTTCATTGATGAACCATAGCTTCTTGTTCTATTTATTATTTTTATTAATTTGTCTAACTTTTATTGTTTGGATAATAAGTTTTTAATAGTTTGGTATTAAGTAGTTAAATATTTCTCTCTAATTTAGTTGGAAAAATCCTACCTTGGTGTTGCGATTTCTATTTTAATGAACACAGGGTGCTCCACAAATATAGATGCTTATCAATAAATTCAAAATTATAATTCCAAAAATTTTTTAAATTTACACACGCATACAGGGTGTTCCAGTTATACACCTGATCGATTAGTAATATTTTAAATATAACACCACTGTCATATCGGCAGTAGATCTCAACTTACCTATGTAAATAGGTAAGTTAAGAGTACACCCGATATATTTTTACATTTTTACAAACTGATAAAATACTTATTAGGTTTCCTTGTACATTACCGTACCGTTTTCGACAAATTTTGATTTTGATGAAATACAAGTTTTTGAAATATAAATTTTTCGGCTGTTCATTTTCAACTTTATAATAGTTTTTTAAAATTACGTTAACTCGAGATGATAGATTATTATTTTAATAAATATTATACCGGGTGCACAAATAATAATCTGCTATTTATTGTAATACACTTTGAAAGCGAAAAAATCATTTATTTTAAATCATTAATATAAATTTATTTTAAATACCTTTATTCTTAATTTAATCTTGAATCGATTTCTGTTAGGGGTCTTTACAGCCATTCTTCACGCTTTTCCCGTAATTTATGATCTTTTAATTTTCTTGAACAATAATTCGATTTATCTTAATTAGCTTTGAAAAGAATATGAGTTCTTGTTAAAATACACATATACAATAACAGTTATAATAATAATTTTTCTTGTTTTTTCTTATTGATGTGAGGGATCAATAACTAAATAACCTTCGTTTATCATTGAAACAACCAACGTTTTGGCACTTTATGGTGTCATCTTCAGGGCTCTACAAAATTGGAAAAACATACATTTGATTTTACATCGGCAATTTTCTCAAATTCTTGAAATAATGACAAAACCACTCAAACAAAACGTCGTCAAAAGTATAGTACGACGATAACTTACTCTCCAGTTTTATGCTTTACTATCATATGACACATGTGAAAAACATTGTATTTATGTATATAGAAAGCCGACCATATTATGTTAATCTGCTTTGCTGTCATCTTGTCAATGTCATCAATTATATAATAAGCAATATCTGCACCATCGACTTCGAAAAATGGAGAAAATGAAAGATTTAAACCCATTTTCCTTTAATTTAAGTGTGTTATTAAGTTGTGATGTTCCACGTTTAGCTTCTCTATATCCGTCCTCTTATTAATTGCCGTCTTTTCCTTCTTGATAATAATTTCTTGTAAGAGTATTTTCTTGTAATTGTTCTGTTTCTTTTAATATTTGTGCGTCTTTGAAGTTAAAATCGTAGCAATATTCCACTAAGGCTATAGGATTTATTTTTTCTTTTTACAATCATTTTCGTGTTTATACAATTTTTGATTCAAAGCCTTTTGTAGTCTTAGTTTTTAACATAATAATAATAATAATAATAATCAATGACGATTATTCATTCGTTGATTATTCCATCAGCAGTTGTGATGCCAATTTCCTCTTTATTCATAAATAAAGTCCACCAATTTTGAAAGAAATTATACGCTTAATTTTTTTTTCACCCATATATCACAGGAAATAAATGCAAGGAAATAAATCAATTGTTTAAAGAAATAAATACTTTGTAAAACAAAAATAAAAGAAAATAACAATAAAACTAAATTAATTTAAATATTTAATGTGACCCCCATTTTCTTTTAACACTTTTGGATTCTCATTTGTAATTCATGCTGAGTGACTGAATGAATGGACGGCAGGACTAATGGTAGAATAATGATAGAAACATAAATAACAACAGGAACAAAAATTCTTTAATTTCTTCGCGTTTGTTTCCTGTAAATTTTGAGTGAATGCACGTTAAATTTTTTTTTAGTTATTTATATGTTCCTTTTAAAATTTGTTGTATCCATTATGAAAAAAAAAATTAAATAAATAGATAAAGAAAATTTCAAATCACAAGTATTAATATCGATACCATTCGAGCAAAACATTATAAGTGATAAAATTAATTTTTTATAGGACAAAAAACTTTCAAATTACATTAGTACATTTTTCAAAAAAAAAGAAATCTATAAAATAAGAAATAAGGCATCAGGAAAATTAAAAACAACTGAAATTTTATTTTAGATACATGATAAATCTTGTTAAACAACCAAACAATCAAAAAAGTAAAATTCATCGAAAATGTCACTTACAATGTTTTTCGGAAAAATATGGATATAACAATGGACAGTACTAAACTGCTCGGTATTATAGGACATTTTGGTCAGTAAAAAACACTAACTGCTCAGTAAAAGTGCTGAATGTGCACTATTTAACATAGAAAGATCCATTTTACCGAGGATTAAGTATTTTTTACTGATTGTGAGCAAAATGTTATAACACCAAGCATTTAATTTGTAGCTTATAACAATTATGAATATTATTCAGTGACACTAATACCTTAAAATTCCATATTGTATAAGGGACAATTGATTTCTTTCAAAAGTCGTGACGGATGAACGTATACCTTTAATAACAAATAATGACAAATCTTTACTTTATAAAACGTCCAAAACACAAAAAGAGGAAACAACAGAAAGAAACGCATTCACTATTCCTTTTCAGGCATGTCCCTTTTCTATGTTGTCTGTTATCTTTGGAATTTTAGGGTATCTACATATTTTGACAATTCTTTTGAAAATTAACTAATATAATTCGAATTACAATTCAAGCAAACTAAAAAATCGGAAAATACGTGGAAATACGTGATGAATAATAAGGACCTCTAGTAGAAATAAATTCAGATCGAAATTAAAAGTAAAGATATATAAAAATATACAGGGTGTTTCGTTTAAAATAAATTATTTTTTCGTGAAATCACCTGTGTAATGTATTTATATGTTCTATTGTTTTGAATTTTGAGAGGCTAAAACGGTTAACATGTTAGCGACTAGAGTAGCTTATGACTAAATTAAAAGGGATTGAATTGTCAAATGAGTGGTATTAAAGTTTCGAACGAATTAGTTTTGTTGTGTTAATTTTATATAACCCCAAAATATAGGAATAATTAACATCCATATTATATCAATTAACCTGGGCATTAAAATTAATTTATTTGTGATTGCAGATAAAATTATTAGTAACTATTCGGGGATTTTTAGATACGCGTCCAGTGACATTTATTAATTTAACATGTTGCTTAAACTAATTACAGTAAATAAGAGGTTTGTTATAGCAGAGACAAATAAAATGCGTTTATTAAATCATAATATTTTAAGCATGTTATTTGAGTAAGAGGGAAAATGTGATTAAATTAGTTCCACAAAAGAAACACTTTGTGGAATTAGCAGGGCCATTATGTACTGCGTTGGTTGTATTCTTTTGTTAGAAAGCAAAATTAGGCTTAGGCTACAGACAACAGCTCTTTGTCGGCCAGAAAAACAGGTTAATTCAGATGAGGTACTCTCAAATAGTAAGTAAATATAATTAATACCCACGTTTTCAACGCAATAAGTATTAAAATGAAAGTTTAAGAACTGTTTTAAAGTGCAAAAAGTAACTGAACCCACAAAAACTTCCCTGGTAAATTATTCACGCCGCCCTGTGATGGCACTCGACAAAACTCAAAACTGTCACTTTGGATCAGCCATCATTCGCAGAGCAAGTCGTGTACATCTAATTGACCTTGCTCTTATAAATGACCGCAGTGATGCTGTCAACGCCAATAATGTCTACTATATCTGATGAAGGCTAGGCCCACTCCTGCTTGTCGCTTTTAAACTATAGGGTGCAATATTCAAAAAAACTCTTTATTAGCACTCCGTAAATGATGGCTGTCAGAGCCATACTATTCGAAGATTATGAAAGGTGGAGGGGTTGCTGTAAAAATTCTTGTTGAACGCATCAAATTAGATGAATGGAATTCCTCACTGATAATAGGATTTGAATCGGTTTCACCTCAAAACTAGTTAATATAAGAGAAATTATGTATAGAGTAGTAGGAAGGGTCCAATATAAATTTGGAAATTGCAACCTAACCATAACGGAACCAGGAAATTTCCCATCACCCAGCAAAGGCAAACGTTTATGAGAGCTCTTGCTTACAATATTGTGTCAGTTTTGGAATAATAGCTGAAACCACGGTTAAAACAAAACAATAAGGAACGTTTAGGTTTGCATTTTGGTCAATATATTCCATTTCAACGTCCGTTTTGTATCTTTAGAACGTTTGCTGCAATTAATTATTTCGACCATGCAACAGTAACGTTTTTCTCTCTCTGTTGGGTATAAATATATAGAGTTTGAAATCATAAAAATGTTTTATGTTTGAATTTAATTTCATCAGTTGAAACTGTACCATTGGGAGTTAACAATAATTTCGTTACGGTATGCTGAATGGTTTGTCCTTTAGGAAAAGTTCCACGTATTCCAAAAAAGAGAGCAGGTATTTCAGCATAAAAGTAGTGCATTGGACTGGACCCTTATTTTACTGTTTGTTTTCCCTTTCGCAATTGCATGTTTGTGCAGAAGGCTTCAAAATGGTTTCATTCTGGCTATTTTAGTTCTCCCATTTCACAAAATGCATTATTTCAAAATACCCGTAAAACAATGAAATAGAAAATGTAATTAACAACAAACAGCGAAAAAAAATACAAGAAGTTAATTTCCAATTTTCCAGAACGACGAGCGACTAATAGGTCGAAACAAGAAAGTTTACTGAAATATTATAATTTGAACACGAAATGCCCCTTTAAAACGAAACCGTACTTTTACATAGCTTTTTACACTTAAAAGAAAACGTGAAAGTTTTGAAAACCAGGCAGCAGTTGTACGCTGTAACGAAATTACTGTTAACTTCCGCTACACTCGGGTTCATAGTAAATCGCGATTTCTTAAATCAGTCTGATTGCAGTCGGCAAAGGCAGCTCTTTCCGTCATCTTGTGCCGCCCCGTTACTTTTATAACTACTTGCCAAGACAATGTAATTAAATGGCATCCATTTGTAATTTTGGGGCGGCGTGAGGAGAATGTAAACGGCCGAACATGGAGAAGGTGTGACTGCGCTGCCACCCAGCGATCGCCCTATCAGGCTTTTCGAAAAACAACCAGCTGCAGTGTCAATATTCATACAAGCATTGGTCATAATAAATACCTTCCCAACATCCTAGTTTCAATCACTACTTCAATGAATCAAAGCGAAAAAAAAACAACCACAATTCCAATCTACAGTTTTGTCGGACGCTCTGTATCGCACGTACATCGCAAAACTGTGATAAATGTCCGGAATTAATATCAATGATGATTAATGAACACACCGACCGATCAGGAACTGCAGATAGATTGGCATCATTCTATTTTTACATGGTGTCCCAAACAAAATTTTAAACCAGGTGAGTGGTGTTTGTGATGTAAATGTGAATTTTATTCGAGAGAGTTAAAGTTATCAAATGAGAATCATAAAAGGAAGACTTCGGAGCATTAGTGAAAGCATTAGGGAGTGCGTGGGGTAAATTCTTTTGTTGAAAGATAGAATTAAGAGCAGATAAAGAATAACCCAGTCCTGTTTTCTAAACAAATAAAAAATAATGTTAATAAGGGTCTTTCTCGTTCTGTCTGGAAATTGTTTGCAGTCGAGCTCACCCCGCTGGGACCGCCCGGATCCCACGAGATCACGTTGATAAGCAGAGCTTTTAAATACTCTAGACCGCAACGCTTCAGGATAACAATACACTCCTGACTTATAAATGTCACCGAAGGGATTATATAAATTGATGTCTAAGAACAGAGGAATTAATTTTAGTCGCCCATTCGGATATTTGCCAAATACCATTTTGGGATCGCGAGTCATTCCGTAACTATGCCCTCCCTCTCATTACATAATCTACTGTTAAGTCTGCCTATTATCAAGACAAAAACATCAACCAAATATTCGCATTTACAATATTACGGTTTCAACATGAATGCATCGACCGACAAATCTGTTTTGATTTACGGGACTGAATTGTGTTCTCCCTTCGTTGATGAAACGTATTTACGTCCTTTCTATCCTCAAACATTTTACTTCCATTTCTACAGAACCCCTATATCTGTTACTTTACATAAAATTCGGAAATTTATACTTAAAAGTTCACCTTTCATGTAGTTCGAAAATCTTTCCAGGAATATGGTAACGCAAAAGTAATAGCATTTTAACAGTTTCCCAATTAATGCTTCAATGCTAATGTAACCTTATTCCTTTCAATAAAACTTTCAGTGGATAAGGATTGGTTGCTTTCTTGTATTTTCTTCCATTTCTCATCATTTAAAAGCATTTTTGTTATTATGTTTCTCTTAATTGTTGACGTGGGAATACTTTCTAGTTTCCAAGGAGAAAAATGAAAAAAGACATTTAAAAAAATGAAACAAATGTTAAACAAATTTAGAAACTTAACATACTGTATTCACACTTTAGCAGATTAGTTTATGATGAATATTGTTCAATTTTGTAAAATTTTGTATAAAAATAGTTTAAAAATTTTAAAAATAAAATTATTCAATTACATTTAAATGGAATCAAACCGATTGATACTGAGAGATGGCCTGAAGATATTTCGAAAGTTTTAAAGAAATTTAAAAATCAAAATAATAACGAAAATTTCGTTGAATCTGATTGACTGAAAATTTAATCACAGAAATATTCAAGAATAATCAAAAGGCTTTCTTCTAAGAACACCAAATTGAATAGTGAGTGAGTAATAGTAAGTTGATATACAAAAATTTTTTTTAAACAATTATCAAATTAATGCCTTCGCAGGTACTGTCTATTGACAAGGCATGATCTAGCCCAAAAGGCCTTAATTTTTCAAAAAAATCGCAAAACCTGATTAATATTTGGTAAATAATATTGAAAATGAGTAACAGTACTATTTAACGATGAAAGTAAATTTCAGTTATTCGATAATAATGGTATTCAATACATTCAATGCCCCGCATGTTAAAAACTAAATTAAATCCACTGTGAAACATGAAGGTCGAAATATAATTGTTTGAGGTTGTTTCTCCGCATGTCGTGTGGAACCATTGACAAAAATTGATGATTATGGATCACTTTAAATATAAAGAGATCTGACAAAATCATATGTTGCCATTTGTTGAGTGAAAAATGTCGCTTCAATAGATTTTTCAGCATGATAATGATCCCAAACATTCGTCGCGCGTTATAAAAAGTTGCTTGTTTAAAAAGTATGGAAATGTTTTGGAATGGCCTTCTCAGTTGCCAGATCTCAATTTGATTGAGCACTTTTGGTATGAAATTAAAAAACGAATTCGAGTCAAATTAGAACTCAATTCCTCTGGAAGTAAACAAAAATTTCGTTGCGTCGATGCTTAAATTTTTGTTTAACTATAATTGCTGTAAAAGAAATTTTGTCCAAAAAATATTATGAGCAAAGTTTTCCAAAAACACATGTCCTGTAATGCAACTGAAAAAAAATTAAACAAATTACTTTCAATAAAAATTTAATCTTATTTACCGTCTAAATGTCTTTTAATATTATTATAACAAAACAATAAAATCTGCATAATCCTTTAAAAGTTTTAAAATAATATAAAACTAAAAAAGTTTCCAAAAAGTTTTAACCGCAACGTACGTGATTGGTGTTATAGAAGGTTAGTTGCAGATTAAAAAGATTTCTTTGGCATGCCTAGAAGCATTACATGAGCCTTGCTGTACACAGATTTTTAAATTAACGGAAGACTATGTGGAAAATATATTTTCAATACGGACGTTTCATTTTTCCTAGAATAGGCAAAGAAAATATTAATACCTCCTCGTGTTGAATAATTTAATTTTGAATTTTAGAATGAATGGTGATTAGATGGAATCGAAAAAAGAAAAATTGAAAGACCAATTTGTTACCTATGGGGTGATATAATATTGGTATGGCATTTTACTTATCTAACGCGGTAACGGTAGCGAGCGTTAAATAATGATGAAAAATGTTTTAATTATGCATTCCCATAATATTACAAATTTAAAGCAAAAATTTGTGAACAGTTATCGTCCAAACTAATAATAAATCAACATTTTTATAGTCCACGGCTTTTATTAAAAGCCATTAGTTTGGTGGCCTGTATTTCTGGCCTCGGATACTCGGATATCAGAATGGGAGTGTGGATTTACGGGGAGCAAATGAGTAAATATCTCGGCACGATGGATGTCACGCCACATTTTATGTAAACTATTCTATTTTTTCTGTTTCCATTTCGCTTTTCGCCTAAGAATTTCTATTTTAAACTTAAATAAATATACGAACGTGAAATTAAGGGAGCAGTCGAGCGTTGGGTCGCAAGCCGCAAACATGGATGTATTTCTAACATCCTACCCCCAGTCATTGTGCTCATTCATCTTATCCCCAATAACGTATTCCTTTATTTGAAAATAGCTTACGGCAGCAGAATTGATTTCTTGTAAATCTTCCTACTGACCCGTGCAATACTATAGTCAAATATCTTGGAATTTCGATTTTGAATATTGAGAAAAATCTCTCGTGAATTAATGTGTTTAAAGTAAATCTGGGCTCTTGAGCTATGCTAATAATGATTCAGAATGCATGGTCGAACACCCTTACAAACCAGACCTCTCGCTCGTTCCTGCCCAAACAATAAATTATTATTCCGACGCAATGAATGTTTTCCGTTTTATCTCCAATGAACACATTTTTCGAATCGTCAGAGACGGTTTTATTACTTTTTCAATGAATACACAAAATTAGAAATTTCAAACTGATTATTACATTTTGTTTCAAGTTTTTTTAACCGATCAAGTACGTACTGACATTGACATATGACAACATTAGATTATTAGATATGTTTTTAATTTAGAAATATTTATTTAGTGATTAGTTGTTAAAAAAAAACTTCGCCTTTGATGTGTTAATAATCATATATTTCTAACACAAATACAGACACCTCTCCGTGTATTCAAAGCTATAATTGCAAATATTTTAAAAATTGTGCCCCTGTGAAGGTTATACTGGAAATAGATGTCAACTCGTTTATTTTAAATCGAATATTTTTCGAATTTTTTAAATATCGACACTAAATTCATTAAATATTTGTTGCCTACTCATGAATCTAATCATTTTCCAAAAATGTTAATTTTTTTGAAAAATCGTTGCTGAAACACCAATTTTTTAAATGGGAAATTCTATTCTGTTTTCAAATATAGTTTTATGAAATTCTGCTGAAATGCTAACCAGAGACGAGAGATTGAGATGACTGGAATAGTTTTAATAAATATTATACTGGGTGTTCAAAAAAATAATATTGAATTTAAAAAACTTTGAAGGTGGAAAAGTAATTTGTTTTACATAAAATACCTTGTATATTTTTATATATCTTTACCTTTAATTTAATTCTGAATCGATTTCTGTTAGGAATCCTTACTATTGTTCATGTACAATTTTCTGTATTTTACGATTTTCGAATTTTCTCGAATTATATTAGTTAATTTTAAAAAGAATTGTCAAAATACGTGGATAGTGTAAGCCCCTGAATAATATTCATAATTATAATATTAACAGTTCTGATTTCCATTTTTTCTTTAACCATAATGGATACAACAAGTTTTACTACAACTAAAAAAACTTTAACCTACATTCAACGAAAAATTACTGGAAAGGAAGAAAAAAACACGAAGAAATGAAACAAATTTTGTCCCTTGTGTCATTTATGTTACTATAATTATTCACCATTAGTCCTGTCACCATTCATCCAGTCACTCAACATGAAGTACAAATGAGAATCTAAAAGTGTTAAAAGAAAATAGGAGTCGCATTAAATATTTAAATTAATTTAGTTTTATTTTCTTTCGTTGCTTTTTTAAAAAATATTCATTTCTTAAAGATTTTTTTGCATTTTAAAATTGTTTGGGTGAAATAAATTAAAATTATAATTTTTTTCAAAAATTGCTTGAATTTTTTACAAATAAAGGAAAACTTTTAAATCACAACTGCTGCTAAAAAAATGCACGCATGAAGAATCGTCAAGTAATAATTTTGTTTATATATTTTGACAAGAGCCCATATATTTTAAGATAATTTAAATTATAATAATCGAGAAAAATAAAAATTGATAAATTATGAAAAATGATATTTAAAATGAGTGACTTTTTTGCTTTAAAAGTTTTTTAAATACCTACGAGATTATTTTTTGGACACTCTATATAAAATTTATTAAACGTATTAGTCATCTTAACCTGCCATTTCAACAAAGTTTCATATCTAGGTATCTTTAAAAACAGTCTAGAATTTCACTTTTAAAAAAATTGTGCTTCAGCATGAATTTTTCAAACAATATTTTTCGAAAATGTTTAGGAATCGGTAATAAGAATTTAATCAACGTTTAGAATCAAAAAATTCAAAAATGTTTAGGGCTTTCCTTTTATAATAATTAATTGTAAGGGGAGATCAACCTATTTCTAGTGACATAGTTTTCAAAATACTTTTACTCGAGAATACATGTCAAGTTTTGTATCGATTTTAAAATTTTTTTAATTATAATTTTCGATGTACAGAGTATACCAGTGATACTAGAATAAATTTTAGGTTTTGTAAAAGTAATTATAAATACTTTTTGTTAAATCAATTATATCCAAGCTTCCAGTTTTCTTCGAGAATTGTTAAAAGTTTCCACGTAGGTAGGCGCATAAGGTTGTAGTACTGCAGTTCTGCTTTCCTTGTGCTATCACCGGCCATCCCATAAATAAAATTCAGACTAATATTTACATTTTTTTGGAACATTGCATGTAGCTTAACGTCAAGACGATCAACACTAGTTTTTTCGCGCTTGTGAAATTCTCTGTAAAGGCAAAATAAATTGTGCGTTTCCAATCGTGGGATACTCATCGAATAATTATTATAAAAAGCAACGTTATCATTCACAGCTGCGAGCCTGATTGAGCACTGACAGTCAGCTGATGTCCGTATCTACTAACTGCACCATTACAATCTCATGCGATCGTCAACGAGGAACTATGAACAGCCAGAAGAGGGCATTAGAAGCTCAGACACTGTAGGTTTATTTACAAAATATTACATTTATAATTACTTCCTCTACAATCCTTAAAAATTTGTCCCAATATAACTGAATCACTTTGTATCGATAGGCACTCATATTCGTGTGAGACTCTGTATACAAATATTCCACATTGCATTTTGGCCAACCAATAATCTGTTTATTTTGACCATGCTATAGCCGATATATGCCAATGTATAACAATATTGTAAATACCACAACTACAAAATCGCTGTAGGTGAATATAAACGTACATTAAATAATTTCATTTAGTTGGTTGTCGATATTTAATGGAAAAAAGTAGGCTTTACAGTAAATTAGCATTAATAAAATTAATTTAAAAGTATGGTTCCATAAAAGCAGTAAAACTCTTTAGGGAATTTCAAAAATGTACCAAACGCAATCTTAAATTTGTAGTTATTATAATTAATCTAGACTTCAATTAAAATACCCTATATGGCAAAGTCTGGAAAAAGGAATTGATGAAATAGTTTATGAAAATAAAATAGTTTCTTAAAATACACTTTAAAATAGTTCATGAAAATACTTAAATACCAAACAAGAAATCTTACCTTACAGTTTGAAAACTTAAAAATATGGCTAATTTTAGCAAAAATAACAGTAGAGAAGACATCGATACTACACAAAGTGTGGACGGAATATTGATTAAAAAAAACATAAAGTCAAAATTATGGCGAAATTAATTCTGGAGAACATTCTCAGTTGATTACATAAAGAAAACAAAATTAAGCTTCACGTCATAACTGACAAAAATGATAAACAAAATTAAAATTTTAAAACTAAAAGATTTCAAGACATTAACTCGTTATTTTACAAAAAAACAACAAAGAATTCGAATATTCATTATTCTTTATAGAGTTCGTTTAATATAAAAACTGAAAATCTAAGGTAAAAACTCCTTTAATCATTTTTTTTATTCGTTTCATTCGGAAGAAAATCGCAAAAAAAGAAACACTGTTCATATTTTATCGTCTATTTAATGTAAATGTTGCTCGAGTGCTCCTTGCAGCTCTGGCACTAACATTGTAGGTGGACATTATTCCGCTGATATTTGGTGTACTGAATTTACGGTTTGGATGAGACACCCTGTTTAGTGGCTTGATATATGGCAAGCTGAATGTTCAATATATTAATAGAACAAAATAACTTAGCTTGGCCGAGGTTTCACGTAATTCACAATTGTTCTTGCTGGCAACAATTTGGTACAATTTCCGCAGTTGGAAAAACTTATCTTTTCAAGATTTCAGAGTATTTCCACGTAAGCAGGTGAATAAAATAAACGTAAGTAGGTTCCTCAAACAAAAGATTTTTGAACTACTTGCATTGCCATGCATATAAGAAATGCATTGATGAACTTTATGACATTCTTAATGTATTATTCCGTACTCAAACTAAATACCTAATTAAGATGCTGAGGATTTATCTAAACTTGGCAATGCAGAAAACTTTGATACCTCATGTAAGCTTTTATAATGACTTTGCAATAATTATGCGAGATACTGTTTCTATGATGCATATCACAGCGTAAAATTGATCGTAAAGGTAAGAAAACTTTTTTTCTGCCTATAATCTTAATACATTTGAACAAAGCATTATTTTTTCACGTTAAAATATAAATCTGGAATTGAATTGCCGATGGTCGAAATCTTATTTCCGGGTTTTTCAATAGTTTGCTACCTCTGAAATCAACGTCGAGCCAGTATATCATTTGAAAGAAAAAAATTAAATATTTTTGACAAAAGCAATATGAACGATGTAACAGGCTTTCGTACGTTAACTTCGTTTTTTTGCAGTTCTTTTCTTCCATTGCCGTTAAATTACCGCATTTTCAGTGTAATAGCTTACTTTCCGCTTTTGCTAAGCACGCACGCAGATGGTCCATGCTGCTACTCCAAAATCGTGCAGACCATCTGACACATCGAACAGTTTTCCTATCCAAATCAATCTCACTACTTTTCAATTGCTCTTTCATGCTCTTTCTTAAAAATAAAGGAAATAAACTTTCTCTTATATAATGCTTAAAGCGGAAGTACTTTAGTCGTGTTTCGTAAATCAAGACGATTACATCCACATATTACGAAACTCTTTGGCAACATATGTTTTACAAAAAAACACACATTTATACCTCTCTTGTGCTTTTTGATGTTTTGCTGATATTCAAACGAATGTCTGAACTAAAATTATGGTTCTGAGAATTAAAGCCGAGTTTAAAGAAATGTATAAATTTCCCCAAAAAATGTCGGTTGAATTTACTCGTAAAACAATCTTTGTTATGTAGAAAGAAGCTTAGCATCCATCTACCTTTGATATCAACCCTTTTTCAATTTTCTTTGTTGTTTCTGACTTAAACTTTAGCTTTAAACGTTGTTTTTATACGGAAATGTTGTAAATTAAAGCACCTTTTTTTATCTCAAATAAACAATTATCGGCGAATTTTAAAGTATTCCAAATTAACTCAGTGGTGAGCCTTTAACTTAAAACTACCACAAATGGTTTTCTTTAGCTTGCGAAAACACAAAAAGGTAAATCGGTGTAAAGTTTCTCTTAAATTCTTAAATAGTTTGCAACTTTGTTCAGATACTATTAAAATAATTGACTTGCTTCCGGGTATTTTATTAAAATTTACAAGGGAAAAAGAGGTATTTGTTTCATTTAAATTACTGGATGTCGTATGTAACTAAGTTGTGAAAAATTTCCAGAAGATAAGCGAAGAAATATATTTGTCGACAATAAAACATATAAGAAATCCACTAAAGCTGAGTTTGAATATGAGTTTATCGATGTTTAAAAGAAATATATTGCAATGGCTTAAGACTTAAAAGTATATAAAGTGTTACCTTTATGGAAATTTTTACTCATATGGTAACGTCATTATATATCTTTGTAAAAAAGTTTAAGAACATCAGCACAAAATTAAAACAGGTAGAGTAAAAAAGCTACTAAATATTGCTTCTTGGTTTCTCTAGAAAGTTTTCACCGAAAAGTTTCTAATGATAAATACTAAGAAATCTCATAAAATAGAATCCAGTAAATAAACAGTAAGTAATTGAAACTCGTCCTTAAATCTAGAGTTATATGGTAATAAATATAGCTGAAAACTGGAGAGATTAAAAAAAATTAACTAAACTGAGTGCAAAAAAGAGATAATATAAAATCCGAACCATCTGTGAACTATAATAAATCAGAAAAGGAGTTGAACAAGCAAATTTACCAGATTTCTTGTGAATAATATAAGTAATATTTGCTGTTGATTCACATTATTCAAGTCGTTTGCAAAATTTTAAACAAATTATTTTAACAGCGGGAAAATTGCACAAAAGGAATGCTAGGTCATCAGGAATTTCCTTGTTGCATCGTCAATTTCCTCGAGCTCTGTTCAATTTTAAAGATCGGACATTAAAAGTTAATTCGTCTGTAATATACCCAAATAGTTTCAAGATTCCTATGTTAAATCCAATTACCCAATTTAATAAACTGTGAACTGGAAGTTTAATTGTTTCACGGAACTTTTGAAAATGAATGATTAAGCACCTGCTCGAATTCTTCGTGCTTCAAGAAGAAAAACTTTACGGAACTTTCCTCTTTCTCTCTCACACCCGCGTCTCTCTTTCTCTCTTTCTCTCTCTCTCACACAATCTCTCCATGTTATCTTTGGACAAGTATATGAAGAAGTACACGATAACGTTGACAAGTTCGACGATTGATCTTCTCTTAAAAAAATTATCTCTTGAACGTGCAAACAGCTTTGTTCTCTCTGTAAAGTACCAAGTAAACAATTTATAAATGCCAAGATAAACGCCTTTCATAAATTCAGAAACGGGCTGACTGGCAAGAATGCCGCTGTTAGGAAAATATTTGTACTTCTAATAGGTATCTAACTTGTTTTTGTTTTCAATGGTTCGAAGCTGTTAACATTGTTACTTCTACTTCAGCTATTCGTTCATCTATTTTACGTATGCAGCATAATTGTTGTAACTTCTCTCTCTCTCTCTCTTTTTTCAAGTTTATACCGGAGAGTAACAATTAACAAAACAACGTGTGAAAAACAGGGGAGTGCAGGTGAAAAACTAGCAACACCTAAAACTAATATTTGCTAAAAATAAATTATATTATTTAACACAGCCGTTTTGTTTCATAACGCTAACAAACGATTCGGTGATATGCACGGATTGACCCTATATATCAGCTTTACAAATCGTTAGTCACATGTCTCCCTTTGATATTTCACCCTTTTACTACTACAAGTGACGCATTATTGTGAATTATTGTGTTTTGTTTTTTTTTATATATTCGACGATCAAATTTAAGGAAAACGTACTGGATTAAATAATAATGAATTAAAAAATTTCCTATTTATTCTGTAAAATTCTTCAATACTTTCAGATTACTTGGAAACTAATTTCTATTTGGTTTTAAAATTTACTAAACAATGAAGAGCGCGCCGTGATAAAAAATTTCTCCATGTAACGTTTATCCCCTGGAGAGATTAAAGAATACGACGACTCTACGTTAGTGTGATCTTCATTGTTTGAAATGGTTAAAGAATGAGTTACATGGTCGTTTAAGCAATAAAGATCCGCAATGTTCAGGCACTTAACTTTGCTCTTTCTGACTACACTTTGTCCCAAATATAATAAAATTCCATACGCTGATTAACAGTATAAAGTGATTGCTATCAGTTTTTTGGCCACTAAAATTGTTTCGTAAAAATGACTTAAAAGTTCGTCAGATGAAATGAGGCGTTGAAAACCAGAGTGGACCAACCCCAAAATAATGAAATAATAAATATTAGGATTTTATAAAATGCCATATTTTGTTATTTTTTTGTAAATGATTTATCGGTTTAAGTTAAATGTTTTTTTTATATGAAGTTGATACTGATATAGGTTCTTAAAACAAAAATATTATTATTTAATATTATAATCCACTTTGGTTATTAGGGTTGCTTAAAATTTCAATTTGGATCAAATGTAATACTGATGATATCTGTGGAAGAAAATTTTACTATTAGATGGTACAATTTGCAACATGAAAAGAATGATTTGAGCTATCAAAACTTGCATATAACTAAAAATTAAAAAACTTGTGGGTTGGTCCACTCTGGCTAGAAGCTTGAGCTAGAAGGCAACTATCCTTCTGAAATATTTCCTTCTTAGATCGGAAATTATTTATTTCATTCTTGAACATAAGATGCAAACTACCGACAAGAAATTGTATATTTTACTATTTCTTTCTGAAAAAAACACAAAATATCTAAATAATTTAGACAAAATGACCTAATTCCCAATCAAAAGACAGTTTTAAGATGGTTTGTAATTACATTGAATCACATCTAATAGAACAGTTAGGCGTTAGTTTAGTGAGATAAAAGACTCTGAAAAATATTTATAATCGGATAGGTTTTGGGCAGAAAGTTATGCGATCCTCTTGAATTCTGAAGTAGAAACTGTTGAGTCAAAGTTCAACCACTTCATTTCTGATGGTTTATTAAGAGATTCTCAAGTTAACGTTTACAACAACGAATTGAAAAATGCTTTCGTTTATTAGAACATTAAAGATTAGTTTCGTAGACGTTTTAAATTTCAAATTTAATAAGAAAAAAATGTTTATCGCTCAAACTTACCAGATTTGAAAAAAAAATAATTGATTACAGACTTTTTATCAAAGAAATTTAGTATTTCATAGTTTAGATATCTGTAGTAAAAGAAACTTTTCTCATTTAATTATGGAATGTTTGGAAAGTGTGTTGAAGACAAAAATATATCCTTCCATAGGAAACGCTACGCATAAATTTCACCGAAAACTAAGTTGGAGCATGTAAAAGTGGCAAAATTTAAACATTCAAAGAGAAAAAGTTAAATTGACTTTAAAAATCTTCTTAGAGCACCCCAAAAATCCCGATATTCCCGAAGTTTTACCGTAAATATATGTTTAAGTTGTTTTTGATTTAAAAAACGACACCCAAAAAAAAGTTTTATTTAACAAGGATACTTTAAAAAAGATATTTTCAAATAACACACACTGTCTAGCGTCTTTTATTTTCTTTTTTTCCTATTCGAATTTCGACTTTTCAGAAAAACTCTTTCATCTGATTAGCTAATTTATTAAAATTACCTTCTACCTACCCTGTTTGTGAAGTTTTCATGCAAGCCACAGTTGCCTACATCAAATGAGTAAGGCTAAAAGCCATTTGCAAGTGTATCAAAAGATCTCGTACGGCATAACGTTCCAGCCTGTCTGGATTCAAAAATTTCCAACTAGATTTTCCCCAAGTAAAACTTTAACATTTAGCAAATGAATTTATTCCATTTACTTAATTTGTGTAACAACTTCTAAGCTAAATGTTAGCAGCTTTCCTAACTTTTCAACTATTGAAATAAAATTCAATTAAACGTCACTGCATAAACCTCATTTATTGTTTACTATTGAAAAACACACACGAAAAAAATAATACAAAATCAAAATATATATATTTAGGGACTCACCGGATATTATTTCTTGCAGTGGACCTTGTTCCTCTCAACCTATTAAACAAATAATATATTCGGTATTATAATTATGGTCCTCTTAATTTTTTTAAAGCAAAATTTGACTAAAAGATATAAGATAATTAATTTCTATAGGACGAACAGATGATAATGACGAACGTTTTCACTTCCACAAATAATAATTAATGGAATGGAACGGGTATTTAAAACAGAGCCATTTCCAGCAAATCAAAATTGATGTTAATCTTAGAAATATATAGCAAACAAACATTCAATCAAGAGCTGTTCTCGAATAAAATTTTACAGCTATTAAGTCAACGTCACGATTCAAAAAAAAATCAAAAAAAAATAATGAAAATCGTACCTAAAATTTGCCGGACGAATATTTGCAAGAAATTCGCGAATTTCACAAGAAGCTTTTCGAAAGGTAAACTTTCGCAAAGTAGTTGCGTGCCGAATTACGAAGTTCGCAGAGCGAACTTCTGCTACAGAGTTCGCCACGAGTTCTAGTTAGGCACTGTGCCGAAATAGAGTTTAAAGCGTGCCATCGCGTTTGAAGACGCGCAATGTTGCCGGTCAAGTTCCAAAGTTAACTGGAGTTGAATTTTTCGTTTGTTTCCGAACAACTAACACATCCCTTAAGGTCGATTCCCACTAATGTCATAAATTTTAAACATATTATTTACAGTTTCTATATAAAGCGATACATTTAAGAAAATTTCAAAAAATATGCTTTTATAAATTGAAACTAAATTAGTTATAGACAGAAAACAATTAAGTAGTTATACATACAGTTCTTTGTTGCAAAGGATATTAGAAATTCTAAATGAAACTAAATCAACATAAATCTTAAAGAAATGGAAGTCATATACTGACAAGTTATGTTAAGATATAATTAAAATTGCTTCGTCGTTTAATTTCAAACAGTGCTTGTCCTTTTCTGCCCCGCTTTGTTAATTTTCGATTATAACTTTGAATGGAGAAATGAAATTTTTAAATAGGCCCCTTAAAATGTGTGCGGTTCGTAATTAGGAACATGCCACTCATATTAGTTAATCTCGTTGTTTATGTTTCGATTCTGTTTCAATTTAATCAAATTGCCATTCTCAATTAAATCGGTTCACGTTGAATCCGTTTATGAATTGAATTTAGTTAAATTTTTTATAAACCACTGAAAATTTCTGTAATACATATTGTTGTAAGTTTATGTTAATAGGATGGTGGTGACTTGTCACTTTAAAAGTTCCTCCCCTGAAACAAATACGAATGTAACTGTTGCTTTTGCAAAAGTACCCCGAGCACCCTCCTGCCTGCTTCTCCAATTCGCTTACGGAAATCTGCACAGGAATGCAATTTCATCAAAGCATAGAGCGCCGTTCTATTCTCAGTCCAGATCACAAGGCCCGGCCACATGGAAAACAAAGTTATAAGTCTCGGTTACGGTTTCATTATTCTGACTCAGACGGCACGCGCTACACCCATGATGGTACTCGATTAACATTAATCTTAACCTATACTTTCTCACTTTAGAATTATTGTTGGGATTAAACACGTGCACTAACCCGAATTTATTTCAAATGGTGTTTCCAGTCTAAGAGTAAAAAACCCAGAGCAAGGTACAATGAACATTTTCTACTCTGAATATGCATGAGCAAAATCCAGATGTTAAAAATAATACTATATTCAGTTGCATATAAAGGGGCCTAGCTTGGATTATAGTATCGTCTTTAATTAATTTCTACTCTAATTTGAATGAATTTTTTAAAAATATAAAGATCATCAACTTGTGTGTTAAAATTTAAAACAGAATATTTATTTCCGCAAAAGAAATCTGAAATTTTGTTACCACGGTATTTGGCTTTATTTATTTCGCTATTTACGTTAAAAAGTTTTCATCCAGAAAAACGCTGAATCTGGATTTTCTCTCACCGAATCACCCGGCACGCGCTCGAAAGTAAGAGACCTTATCGTCTCAGATTACAATATAAATCCGGAGTTTACCTCAATTTGCGGATGCTTATTTTAAGCCCTTGCTATCATTCGATGTCTTTACGATGGGAAATATAAAACCGCAAGTATCGTTTCTTTTTAACAAGAAGTATAATAAAGTAATTAAATAATATAATTTGTAACAACAAAAGGAATATTTAATGTAAGACAGTGGGTTAATTTATAATTGGGAAAACATATTTATAGCTAAGTATATTAACACTATTCATCAAGCGATGTTGGGATCTTGATAGTTGTTTCAGTTCTATCTCGCGTTCATTACTTATAGTATATTAGGCATCTCAAGAAACCGCAATGTAGCCTAGCTCTATATCCCGCTGCTTGCGAAGCTCTGCCCTTGGGTCTAACACTTTACTTAAACGTTTTCATTTCATGAGCGTCTCTAAATTTAATTTTATGCCATAAATACCCTCATAATTATAATTGGTTGTGTATACCTAGTAAACTTTACAATACCTATATTGCAGTAATGTCACTCCATAAATTTGGCAATTATTTTTCAAATATACGATAAAAAAAATGTTTAATCTACAAAAAAAAAACTACAAAAAACTGACTTTATATTTAATACTATTCCAGGGAAAAAGAGATCGTAACAATTCTAGATTTTGTTAAAAAACTTATAGCAAAGAACGTTATCAAATGCAAAATTATTTAAACCTGCAGAGATGTAAGGAAAGCAAACAGCGCTAACGCAAAGAGAACTGTGATGTGGGGGTGTATACCCCTATTGGATAGACTAGAGCGCAAATCCAAGGTTATTCTGGTCTGAGTCCCTAAACACCAAAATATCCACGACACCGACGCGGCCGAGAGTTTGACTACGAACGGTATCAAGCCAGTAGGACAGACCACAACCGTTTTTTTTGAAAAAATCAGTCATTAAAAATTCTTTGAACAGGAAACATTACAACGCTAAGGAACGACGATCAAATAGAAACAAACTCTCTAATGGATAGAATGGGCTAAAAAACCACTGATAATGAACAAAGACAACTGTGATTAGCTCACAAGGCACGTTATTCTTGGAACATACTTAGGGGAGGGTTGCCTTGAAATGGACAGCCGATGAATTGAACATTCCCGTTTTTCTTAAACTCACATGATATATACTTCTTTTATTGTAATTCCATAATCACCATAGCAATTGGCATCTATTAAGCAATATTTGGATCAGTCGATTCGCTTCTTGTTCATATGCGATGCCGTGAAATTTATTTGAAAAACGGGGGTGTCCAATTCATCGGCCGTTCATTTCAAGGAAACTCTCCCCTACTGTTTATTTTATAGCTCATTTAGTTTACCTGGAGCAAAGTAACGAGTAAATGTGTTGATTTTTTTGAAATTAAAATTGAATCATCCACTGATGTTTTTCCTTATTTATATTCTTGTTATTGATCTGTTAGGTTCTGTGACCATTACGTCATCTTTTGGCATTTGGCCCATTAACGTAAAATTATCCAACGAGCTTGTTTCTATAATCTGGTATTTAGGTTGGTAATTTATAATTAGTCTTTATATTTTACTTTGTTATAGATAATTCGTAAGTTAACCTGCACGGATCGATTGTTTATATGAGTATATCACAGAGCATTTATTATCAACTTCAACACCTTGGATTGGAAAAGCTCGATGAGGTTTAAAGTCGCGAGTTTGGCGCATCCTCATGACTGAATGCTGTAGACCTATATGTATAGTGTGTTCGACAAAAGGTCTATATATTTTGGAGTCTACACCTTATAATAAAAAAGAAAGTTATTATTAATAATAGTATTGAAAATTCATATGCCTTAAAAATTAGCGGTGCCAGAATTGGTTTTTATGAAATAACTCCATCGATCAATATTAGAAATTTAAATTTTTCAACCTTTGTGTTATACTACATAATCTAAATGAAGTGTGAAGAAAATCATAGTTCTGGGACGGGCAAAAAAGAAAGGTCACTATTTTTAAATATTCGCACCTTTTGTATTTTTGAAGCTTTTGAAATTTATGTTCACCACTATTGAATTTTCCTGGTCTTTTTATGTAAAAAAGTTATTCTTTGTAATGTGTAATGTATGATCATCATTTTGAAGAAAAACACAATTTTACAAACCGATGCATACTTCTAATAATGAAAATCAATCCAAATTTAACGCAACAAGCAGAGAAGAAGGTTATCACGTTAAAAACGTGACACTACTCGAAGTTATCTATTTCAAATTTGTTGTTTTAAATAATCGCGTGTAAATAAATGTATTTAAGAATAAATGTTAAAAGGATTGAATTTAGTGCAAGAATAAATTTCTAAAAGCACTGTCTTGGAAATGCTTCCTGAACAAGTGCTGTCCCCCTTTCATTTATACAGAGTTCAAGCCTTAAAAACTTGAAGATTTTTAATGAAAATGAAGATTTTGGGAATGGGCAACACAGCAATTGCGTTTATTTGAATGCGAATGTTCCTAAAATATGCTTTTTACAGATAAACTTATGATCACAAGAGATTGAAGTATTAATTTTCATAATTCTCACCTATAGGTTGAAGAAAATACACATGAGTATTTCGAATCAGAACATGAAAAAAAGTTTTCTCTAAATATTTGAGCAGGCATAAGTAACGATTCGTTGATTTAGTCATTTAGCATTTTTAACCATTTAAATGCCTAACTGTAATTAAACTTTTTGAAAGACATTTTGTTTGATTTGATGGGCCATGTATCATATTAGTTAAATCAGAATACATATGTTTTTAATATGCATATGATGGGATTTCGCTATATTTTTTCCATGATATAAAAGAACATGTTGAAATAGAAAGTATCCTGGATAATGGATAGGACGAGGTGGTACAATGATCATTGTACTTATCCACCTTATTCGTCGGATTTGAATCCTTTAGATTTTTTTCTATGATGATATTTGAAAACGTTGGCGTATGCTATATCTATTGTCACTGAAGAGCAATTGTAGTATTTTTAATCCAGATAAAGCCACTGTCCTTGTCAAAGGTAGTACAATAAATGAGGGGGTCAGAAGTCAAGGGGTCCAAGTTAATTTTTCTTGAAAATCCAATTAAATGCAGAAATTGAAATTTAACATATACAGGGTGTTTCAGTTCGGTGCCACATTAGAAGTATCTGGAGAATCACGGTATATAAAAATCTGAAAAAATTCACATAAATCTTTATCGACCTGATCTATCTTTGGAAAATATTTTCAACTTTGTGGCACTTCCGGTTATACCGGAAGTAGCTGTCAACTTCCTTACTTTAAATGGAACCCCCCATTTTTAATAGCATTTTTGGATTCCCTGTCAAATTCTAGGGCCATTTTATGTAAGGTGACCTAACTCTAAAATTTACCGTTTCCGAGTTATTCCAGAAAATTCGAAAAATTTGACAGATGCAGATTTCCACGGATATCGATGCTGTGCCCTAACCGCTGCGAATTTCGAGATCGTTCTTCTCGGACTCAAAGAGGACTTAATGAGCTACGTGTTAACGTATTTCAATTTCAANACCGTTTCCGAGTTATTCCAGAAAATTCGAAAAATTTGACAGATGCAAGCTCCCACGGAAATCGGTGCTGTGTCCTAACCGCTGCGAATTTTAGAATGATTTTTTTAAGGCTCCAAGAGGACTTAATAAGCTACCTTTTGACATATTTGAATTTCAAGAAAAGTCCTTCACGACCCCCAAAATATGCCTTTGAAATTGCATAACTTCAAACCTCAATAACTTGCTTATTTCAAATGGAATGCCCCAATTTTCTCGACGGCATTGTATTCAGAATTCAAAAACAAAATTAAAAAAAAAATAAAAAAACAAAAAATAAAAAAAACAAAAAAACAAAAAAAATAAAAAAATAAAAAAAAAATAAAAAGAAGAAATGATAGATTTTTGAATTCTGAATACAATGCCGTCGAGAAAATTGGGGCATTCCATTTGAAATAAGCAAGTTATTGAGGTTTGAAGTTATGCAACTTTAAAGGCATATTTTGGGGGTCGTGAAGGACTTTTCTTGAAATTCAAATATGTCAAAAGGTAGCTTATTAAGTCCTCTTGGAGCCTTAAAAAAATCATTCTAAAATTCGCAGCGGTTAGGACACAGCACCGATTTCCGTGGGAGCTTGCATCTGTCAAATTTTTCGAATTTTCTGGAATAACTCGGAAACGGTAAATTTTAGAGGTAGGTCACCTTACATAAAGTGGCCCTAGAATTTGACAGGAAATCCAAAAATGCAAAAAAAAAATCGGGTTCCATTTAAAATAAGGAAGTTGACAGCTACTTCCGGTATAACCGGAAGTGCCACAAACTTGAAAATATTTTCCAAAGATAGATCAGGTGGATAAGAATTTATGTGAATTTTTTCAGATTTTTATAGTCCATGGTTCTCCAGATATTTCTAATGGGCCATCGAAAACAAACACCCTGTATAGTGGGATAGTTAATGGTGGCAGCCTCCTACTTTGCTTAATGCATCAAATTTTGATTGACATGTTAAAAAAATGCATTGGTTTAGAAAATTGATTAAAAATGTCCAATTGCGAAGCATAACTTTTTTATGTGAAAATACCAAAGAAACTCAATTGTAATGCGAATAAATTTTCAAAAATTCATATAAAAAAGGTATGTATTTTAAAGATTATTTCCTTTCTCGTCTCTTGGTTCTGAATTTTTTTATAATTTATTCAAATTATGTAGTATCACAAAACGGATTGAGTTGTAAAATTTCAATTTTTAATACTGATTGGTTGCGGAATTATTTAACAAAAACCAATGGTTATGCTTCCACTTTGAAAACCTGCAGCTCCTCTAGTACGAATTAAATTGTTGGATTTATTATTACATCATTACTTTTTTCTTAGTTTCATGTTTAAAGTCACCTCCCAAAATATGCAGATATTATTTCTGGATATTGTCTTTAATATTACTTCATACGTATAAGAGTTCTTGGTAAAAAATACTTTGCTTATAGTTTTTCGTCTAAAGTGCCAATACATTTGTCTAAACTTAACATTTAGTTGTAAGTTCTTCTTTTCAGGTTAGCCAGGTAAGTCAAGAAGTACTTCAAGAAATCCGTAACAATTAGTATTTGTACATTATTCTTATACATGGATAAGCAAGTAGAATGGTTCATAGTGAAAACGACTTGGATAGACCGTAAGATTTACTTTGCTCCTCCATTTTGTATAATATTTAAACAACAAATTCAAATTGAAGTTTTTCTGTAGTTCGCAGTGGATTTTCATTTATTTCCAGCAAATGTAAATCACCTGCAAACACAAATGATTTTTATTTATCGAACAATGGGCATATCTGCAATATAAATAAGAAATAGCAGTGGCCCCAGAACACTGTCTTGGGGAACTCCCAATTGAATTGGGTAGAATTTATATTTTGCATAACTAAAACTGAAAGAAAGATGTTTATTGAACAGGAAAGATAGGCAATAATTATTGGTTAAGATTTTCTACAGTTTTTATGTATAGTAAGCTTCCGTGCCATATTTTATCAAAGACTTCAATGTTCTAAAATACTGTATTTCGGAATTTGTTTTCTTTCAGATCTTAAGAAATTTCATTCATAATCCTATGAACTTGTTAGAATGTAGAACGGTGCCTACGACAACCAAATTGAAAATTCTTCGCAAAATATATAATATATGTATAAAGCAACTTCCAAATTATTGTAAAATAATATAAGATTGTCATAGGATTAAAAATAAATCTTTCTAAACCAACAGTTTTTCCAAATAGATGCTTTATTATTTATGATGTGATTAAATCATGCCCAAAATCTTTTCGTGAACTCAGTGTGTCAATTTTATTTTTAATTTCTGGAGGAGAAAAAAAGCATAAAGGCGTAAGTATGTTAATGTCATCTTCCATCGCTTAGTCTAGATCTGTAAGGTTAGATTTGAAACCGTTTGTAAAGTGATTCGTGTTTTCTTTGTATAAACAGGCTCACTGACCATTGTTTCTGAGAATTAGATGTATTGATATTTGAATTTGTTTAAGTTACTTCGTCACCTTTGAAGGTGTATGATCATTTAGTAACAAATTCGTAATGTATTTTTTAAATATTTCATTTTACATGTCGCTTAAGGCTGATTTCAACTTTTTGCTACTCTTTTATAATTGTATTAATTTCAGATATTTCTCTAAATGTATTACTCCATTCATACTACACTCTTAGGATTTCTGCCGTTTTGTGGTGTAGCATATCCAGTATCTTGTACAGTTTTTGTTATGTACTGAGCCACTTCATCTATTTCCCCTGGGCTTTTTATTTTAAATAGTCCAGTTTGTATCATTGTTCACCAACTTTAAAGATGTAATTTTGTTTATATTGGTACTACTTAAATTAAAAATTACCGAAATATGATCTAACAATAAATTGAAATTAGTTACTAATATAGAACTATTTTCCAGAATCCCCTGAATTTTGAAAAATCAAGATCAGGCAATTTTCTGAATTAAATACAATACGTTGGCGACCTATTACTTAGTGCGTATAATACGAACAAGTTTCTGCCTTTTGTGGTGATAAGCATTGAAACCTTAATGTGTGTGCTTTGTACTCCAAATGGACATACTTGTCCAGGCTCGGATTTTGTGTTTTATTGTCTAAAACCTAAATCTAAAACAATTAGCCTCTGGTAAAAAAGATTTAAATCCAAAGTACGAATATTAAAAGGAGGTATAAATATATAGCAGCACCGTTCTGATGTAAGAATTCCTTTAAAAAACAATCATTTTTCCTTTTGCTTATTTAGGCAACCTAAATTATTCATACTCATGACCATTTCTTTCCCTACAGACCACTCAACATCAAGAAAACCTTTGAGAGTATGAGAAATTTAACAATTAAATTAAAACCTTCAAGCTGGTTTTTCAACATTTGAAAATTTTATTTCACCAGAATTTCTACGCCCTTCTCGTTATGCTCTATATAGTTTCTGGCTCGATTTTTTTAAAACTACATTATCCTTACATGCATGACAGTTTCTATTGTGCTCCTGTCATAGCGGTCATTTTGTCATTACAATAGGGGATCATAAACTAACTTCCAATATTTATGATTTTCAGAGCTAAAGTCACACTTCAGAAAAGGAACAAAGTCTTTAAAATGAATCTTGAAAAAATGTACCTGTTTTCAAAATAAAAATCTGGGAGTGCTGGTTTTTGTGTTCCATATAAAAAAGGATTCTCTGTCAAAAATTTATTATGTTTCACCCTGTATAATTTTGACTTTTGTAACCGATTTTGAAACTATAGATTCTTATTTATTTTTCATTACTTAAAAATTTCCATCGCTTCTCTTATTTCTAAAACCATTTATTCTTGTTACACCTGTGATACAGACCTTTTTTTTTCGTCTTCTAGACCTTTTTGCAATTTCTTCCTTCATACACTATTATTTGAGTTAAACTTGAATATGAAAACATGAATATATATGATTTGCTTCTTTTACGAAATGAAACGATATTCTATATAGAAATTGAGAAGGCGGAGTGTTTTGATATCATAAAAAATATCGTTAAGATAGTATAGTAGAAGAACAACAAACAAAAAAAAAGGGAAACTAAGGCCTCAGTTATTTTTCACGCAAAAAAAGGGTGTGTAGTATGTACGAAGACAGGAATGACAGCGAGGCTTGCTGGCGAACCAACCGTGGATTGAATAGTAATGGCATTTCTGAACAAACAGTATTCCTTTTCCTTTTCAATTCGTATTCCTTTCAGACTAAAAGCGAAATTAATTCTCTACAAGGTTCCGTAACTGTTGGTAAATTTTTACTGTTTTCCAATATTTTCTAAAAAAAATTGCCTCACTTATTTACGTTTTTAAAAGGCCGTTTAATGCCCGGTGAAAAATCGTGAAATCCCCCCAAGTTGAAATTCTCCCAGAAAGTGCCGATCATAAGTTACTTTTATATTACATAGCAGACATTTTCAAGTACAAACAGACGAAGTAAGTTCGTGTTTTTTTAAAGATCAAACGTAATCCCTTTCAAAGCAATCTAGTGTCACTCGTGCTGAATAGTAAGAGACATTAAAATGATGAAGCCGCCAGATGTTCTTAATTTGAAAAGTACCAGAAATTCCCGGTACACATTTGGTGGGGTATCAATTATCTGTTATACTGCACAGCTCAATTAACTTCATCCTTTTCAGTAATACTGTAACTGAATATACGAGGTAAGTGCCAAAAGTTTCCGGCTTGACTTTTTCATTCAGGGTATTCAGAAACAATTCTGACTTAAGAAGATAATTTTACATAAAAAATTCATATTTTATCACACATTAAAGATAGCGTCCGAAAAGAGGTTTCCAATTAATGTATTTGAAACGACTTGAAATACAAGTTTCAATTTTAGTAAATGAATTGACATTGTTGATTTCTTTTTTCCGTAGTAAAACCGGGTCGATAGATATCGAATTCAGGTTCGAACTAGAGGGGTAGGCCATGTACCTTTTTGGGCCTTGATTTTTTTCATTTGAATTTTTCAATTTTCTTCAATAACATGATTTTCTATTATCTATTATGTAATAAGGTACTCTTATTAAACATATGGTAAATCTCTTAGAAAGTTCTTCCAGATCTAGTTTTATCTGAATTTTTCTTTTAAGTTTTTTTTATGTAGGTCTGAAATCACCTTTTTAAGTATGCCCTTTTATATACGGGGTATCGTCGATAAGGACCTACCACCCTTGTAAAGTACTTATTTATTGACCGAGTTTGATAATTTTTTTAGCAGGTAAATACTCAAAATACTTATACAAAATGCAATTAATTTCATTTTTCAACTGTAAGTATGAAAAAGTATGTGTTATGGGCTCAAATTTCAACAAGAGATATTAGAATTTTTTTAGAAAAAAACAACGACAGATTCTTTCTTAGGATCGATTAAAACGTTATCTGCACCAAATTTTATTACTTTGGAATACTGGAATTGCAAAAAAAATATATTATTCTTAGATTTTATTAATTTTTTTAACATTATTGCAAATAACTGTGAATCAGTGCATTATAATTTTGATCAAAATAATGAAATTGCTTTATCGCATATTCGCAGTTATTTAATAACGAGAAATACTCGATATTAAAAGAAAAATTAGTTGCCCTATTTCTTTGGATTTTATTATGGATAGTATAACCAAATGTCGCTTAGAAAATGACTTCTTTAGCAGCAAAAATTCCCAGAAATTAGTTTCTGAAATTGTTGGCGTAAGCAGGAATTGTTGATAAGGTCTAATCCAACCAGTATTGCAAAGTATTTCAATCAAATCGCTAATTTTCAGCAAAGTTGCACACCAAAGAAAAGTGCTTCTACGCACTATTCCGGAGAACGTGGATGGTCTAATGGTAAGTTGATCTCGTGGGTATGGGACTTAGGTATGCTTCTAGTCATATTTATTCACTAAAGACCCTCGAACATTCATTTAGCCTGTCCGGCGTGCCACAGTGCAAGGTCCAGGTTAAATGTAAGCTACTTGAGAAAGTTTGAAACGTTGAGATGTTAACTAGAGATGATAGATTAAGATGTCTAGAATAGTTTTAATAAATATTTTACTGAGTGTTCAAGAAATAATCTTGAATTTATTAAACTTTAAACGCAAAAAAAAAACAATAATTTTCCTTACTTTTAACTTAGTTTTTCTAGATTTCTTTTAGTAGCCGTTACATCTGTTCGTCATGTTTTTTCAGTAATTTACGACTATTCAATTATTTTGGTTAATAATTCGAATTGTCTTAGTTTTGAAAAATATGTAGGTAATTAGCGATGAATGTTTATAGTTATTATATTAAAAATTGAAGGGGTTAGAAGCAAAAGGGTACAATTGTATTTTTTCATAAAATTGAGTTATGTGCAAATTTAGGTAGTCAAAAGTCCATATTTTTATGTGGCAGGAATAAAAAAATTAATTTAATAGATGTGGTACCATCTATTAATTAATATTTAACATGTAATTGAAAATGTCAAAAAAATAACCGGCAAAACGATACAAAATCACATTTTTTTTTCAGAAAATGTTTCCATACTAACAAAAATTATGAGAATTCCAAATGCAAATTACTAAAGAAACCGAAACTGCAAATTGGTATTTAGATTTTACTATAAAGCGAAAAGCTTTAACATTGAATATTTACATTTTTATATTTTTGCACTTGTACCTTTTGGCTTCTAACCCATTCAATTGTTATTTGAATTTCTTACTAATTCATAAAGAATTGATATAATAAATTCTGCAAAATAATCGTATTTCTCATAAGAACTTAACTTATATTCACCTAAAAAATGACTTAATATTAAATTATTTT
>JABRWK010000069.1:244745-258706 GCA_013372445.1 Hypothenemus hampei
ATACTGCACAGCTCAATTAACTTCATCCTTTTCAGTAATACTGTAACTGAATATACGAGGTAAGTGCCAAAAGTTTCCGGCTTGACTTTTTCATTCAGGGTATTCAGAAACAATTCTGACTTAAGAAGATAATTTTACATAAAAAATTCATATTTTATCACACATTAAAGATAGCGTCCGAAAAGAGGTTTCCAATTAATGTATTTGAAACGACTTGAAATACAAGTTTCAATTTTAGTAAATGAATTGACATTGTTGATTTCTTTTTTCCGTAGTAAAACCGGGTCGATAGATATCGAATTCAGGTTCGAACTAGAGGGGTAGGCCATGTACCTTTTTGGGCCTTGATTTTTTTCATTTGAATTTTTCAATTTTCTTCAATAACATGATTTTCTATTATCTATTATGTAATAAGGTACTCTTATTAAACATATGGTAAATCTCTTAGAAAGTTCTTCCAGATCTAGTTTTATCTGAATTTTTCTTTTAAGTTTTTTTTTATGTAGGTCTGAAATCACCTTTTTAAGTATGCCCTTTTATATACGGGGTATCGTCGATAAGGACCTACCACCCTTGTAAAGTACTTATTTATTGACCGAGTTTGATAATTTTTTTAGCAGGTAAATACTCAAAATACTTATACAAAATGCAATTAATTTCATTTTTCAACTGTAAGTATGAAAAAGTATGTGTTATGGGCTCAAATTTCAACAAGAGATATTAGAATTTTTTTTAGAAAAAAAAACAACGACAGATTCTTTCTTAGGATCGATTAAAACGTTATCTGCACCAAATTTTATTACTTTGGAATACTGGAATTGCAAAAAAATATATTATTCTTAGATTTTATTAATTTTTTTAACATTATTGCAAATAACTGTGAATCAGTGCATTATAATTTTGATCAAAATAATGAAATTGCTTTATCGCATATTCGCAGTTATTTAATAACGAGAAATACTCGATATTAAAAGAAAAATTAGTTGCCCTATTTCTTTGGATTTTATTATGGATAGTATAACCAAATGTCGCTTAGAAAATGACTTCTTTAGCAGCAAAAATTCCCAGAAATTAGTTTCTGAAATTGTTGGCGTAAGCAGGAATTGTTGATAAGGTCTAATCCAACCAGTATTGCAAAGTATTTCAATCAAATCGCTAATTTTCAGCAAAGTTGCACACCAAAGAAAAGTGCTTCTACGCACTATTCCGGAGAACGTGGATGGTCTAATGGTAAGTTGATCTCGTGGGTATGGGACTTAGGTATGCTTCTAGTCATATTTATTCACTAAAGACCCTCGAACATTCATTTAGCCTGTCCGGCGTGCCACAGTGCAAGGTCCAGGTTAAATGTAAGCTACTTGAGAAAGTTTGAAACGTTGAGATGTTAACTAGAGATGATAGATTAAGATGTCTAGAATAGTTTTAATAAATATTTTACTGAGTGTTCAAGAAATAATCTTGAATTTATTAAACTTTAAACGCAAAAAAAAAACAATAATTTTCCTTACTTTTAACTTAGTTTTTCTAGATTTCTTTTAGTAGCCGTTACATCTGTTCGTCATGTTTTTTCAGTAATTTACGACTATTCAATTATTTTGGTTAATAATTCGAATTGTCTTAGTTTTGAAAAATATGTAGGTAATTAGCGATGAATGTTTATAGTTATTATATTAAAAATTGAAGGGGTTAGAAGCAAAAGGGTACAATTGTATTTTTTCATAAAATTGAGTTATGTGCAAATTTAGGTAGTCAAAAGTCCATATTTTTATGTGGCAGGAATAAAAAAATTAATTTAATAGATGTGGTACCATCTATTAATTAATATTTAACATGTAATTGAAAATGTCAAAAAAATAACCGGCAAAACGATACAAAATCACATTTTTTTTTCAGAAAATGTTTCCATACTAACAAAAATTATGAGAATTCCAAATGCAAATTACTAAAGAAACCGAAACTGCAAATTGGTATTTAGATTTTACTATAAAGCGAAAAGCTTTAACATTGAATATTTACATTTTTATATTTTTGCACTTGTACCTTTTGGCTTCTAACCCATTCAATTGTTATTTGAATTTCTTACTAATTCATAAAGAATTGATATAATAAATTCTGCAAAATAATCGTATTTCTCATAAGAACTTAACTTATATTCACCTAAAAATGACTTAATATTAAATTATTTTAAAAAATGCACAGACATAAATCAAATTTAGTAACTGTTGTCTTTTGTATTACATAAACTTTATTTTTCTTTCATTTATTTTTTTAATAGTATTAATTTATTGAAATTTTGAAAATTTGTTTTATTTCATCATATTTTTTCTGCAAATTATGGATGAAAGTGAATTAAACATATAATTTCTTTCAATATCTGCTGAATTCTTTATGAATAAAGACGAAATTGAAATCACAACTGTTGATATAATGATTGACCTATGAATATTCATTAGTGATTATTATTAAAATTATTATGATTATTATATACATAGTTTAACAAGAATCCATAATGCTTTTGTATATAAACTTTTCGAAAACAGTTAGGTTTAGGTGCAGAGAAACCTAATAAATATTTAATCGGTTTAATGCCTAGAATCCAAAAACGTAAATACACAGTGTGTCCCTAGATTTAAATTTTCATTGTTTCGAGTTTAGTTCTGTTTGGGTAAAGAGTAATTTCAAACACATTCTCAGTTTTGAAAAATCAAGTATGTGCTAGAGATTTTCTAAAAATTTATATTTCTGTGGAATAAAGTACCTTTTGTGTATCAAATATGACATAAAGCTATTAAGAAAAATTATTTAGAATCTAGGCAACATCTAATTCCCTATATTAAATTTCAAATTTATCGGTCAACTATGATTTTTCAATTTTATTCAGAATGGTAGCTTTTTAATAACAGGTTCATATCCCAAATTTCAAAATCCTCAACCAAACTATATATCCATACCAACCGTGAAGAAGTTGATAACTCATGAAATTCCATTTTTCAGGTCAGCGATTTTTATGACGTGTGACATCTCTAATTATCATTAACTGAATACACATTTTCAATTTGTCCACAAATGCAGATCTCCATTTCCATGGATTTATTGGTTGAATCGAGTTGTCGATTTTTTGTCATAAACGCGAACGAACCTGAGTAACCTTATGGTCGAAAAAACCCATTTTCATGATAACTTGAGTTATCTACTTCTTCACGGTTAGTATGGATATATTTTCTCACGTTTTTTTATCATTATAAAGTGTTCCTTTTATTATTTTTCAAGTTTAAAAGTGAAAAATCATAGTTGCCGCGAGGATTTTGAAATTTCGTATAGGAGCCTAAATGTTGCCTAGATTTTTTTTAAATAAAAAAATATGATCTCTTCCAGGCACCATTTTTTTTAATTTAAAACTGTCTAAAATGTGTTCTTTTTACTATATCTATTATTAGTTTAATAAATAACATGTTTAAATATGTGTACATCGTTAAGAAAAGAAAACGTGGCGGCAGCCATTTTGAAAAAACAGTGTGCCTCCACTGTGAGTATTCATGGCACTCAACGTGTTAACCAAACAGGGTCCAACCTCAAACGATCAAAATTTAAATCAGGAATTTTTTACCTTTTACAAGACTCGTTTCATCTATTCGAGGATATACTGTATATGTTGTTCTATTTTTAAAATAAACGAGTCAACATCTATTTCTTCAAAATATATATGTATAATTGTTAGGATAAATCATATGGCATATACAATGTATGATAATTTTCAAAATATTTCTAACTCTAATTTTCAATATATGAATACGCGCCCATATTTATGCAATACCCTGTATAATGCTGTGAATAGACATCTATTTCATTTGAGTTGTTCCTAGAACATCAAAAACTTTTGGCACTCACCTCGTACCTTGCAACATACAGAGTGACCCACGTATTCGGAATGAAAACTGTAAGACATTGTTTAATCATGCCATAAATCCGAAGATTCTTTCTACGCTTATAGAAGATATTTTTTTCCTTGTCCGGAGAAAAATGATTTGTCTCCAGTGACCAAACGTCGCCGGTCTTGTTCGATGAAGTGTAACAGAACAGAAAACAGACCATTTCTCATAAAACGAATGGCTTGATTTTATGGCAAGAACACTAATTTTCCGTCCTTTTTTCTCTTTCATCAAATAAAATCTAAAAATCAATTTATAGCATATTCTTATTGTAACTATTCTAATTTACTCGTAAGCCTTGAAGTGAAGAACGAAAAGAAATTTCCATTAAAACAAGAAAATGATGTTTCAATAGCTGATTTAGAAAATGTTGCGAGAAAGATAAAAATGAGTCAAACATTTCCGGAAAATAACTGGCATGGAAATGGGTCTTCCAAAACAATCGGCGGCATTCAATTAGTGCCAATTGTCCATGAACGGACAGCAAAAGTAATTCCGCGCACACTAAAAGGTTAATTTTAAGTAAATCGAAACGTTTGCCAAAAGGGGATAATCTTTGATGGTTAAATAATTTCGAAAAGCCCTACGATTTTAGTGCCGACACGTCTAGTAAGCCTTGTACTATTACCTCTACGTAGTCATTATCGTCTCTTAAAGTCAGTCATAAAAAAAATGAAAAACACCATATTATAACAAAGCTTTCACTGGAAACACGATATAACGAAGTACCTTGCAAGTTGAACAACCTAATGGAAATTGTAATAAATGGTTAGTAATTGGTACGCCAATGGTGGCAAGTTATTGCGAGCTCCACGCCGCTTATTTCATTTAACCTGTTAAGTTTCTGTTTCTGTTATTGATGCTCCTGTATTGATTCTCCCTTGTCAGACTTAGAAGATATTTCAAATTCTTCATTTGTTGGTTTGTTTTAATGTTGCCGTTAGTTCATTTTGTGGTCGCACAAAGCGGAGACTGAAATAAAATTAGCCACGAACTTTAATAGCGAAACGTTCTGATTATTTGTTTCCTAGTGATAAAGGGCTTACGCTCATCTTTTCTTAATTAAAAGCTCTTCTTCCAAAGTTTTCTATTCGAATTCATTGCTCTGGACAAACGAAAAATAAAACCCTTTCAAAAATGTATTGAATGCATAATGCAAATTCCTCGGTCGTTAAAATAACAATTTGGCGGTTATATCTAACTCATATCTATAGGAGATAAAGCAAGTTTTGTATACTGTTCAACATTTGAAGTGCACATTAACAACTAAAACTAACATAATCTCTCTTTGATTTGATAGAATTTTAAAATTTTTCTTCAGTATTTGTAAGAGATAATCGGAAAGAGCTAAATAAGGTTCCATCAATTCGAACTTTAAATCATGAAATTTATTTATGAATAAATTTCAATGGCAATCTCGACCTCTATGCTAGCGCATTGCGTTCAAAATATTCGATTTATATATAATATTGTCGTTGCCTATTTACTAAAAAGTCTTGAATTTGCTTATACAGGCTGTCCGTTTTTTCAGAACCCTGCCAATTTACAAACGTAACTTTGGCATAATTTAATCGACGTCGAGTCTCTTAAGGTTTAGCGAGGTCCCTATGGTGAGACTCGGAAAACGTGAACTGACGGTAGAAGATTGATATGGCCAGACACAGGTTAGTGTTACAAAGAAAATTTAATGATCCCAACGATTCTTGTTAGTGGCGGGTCAGCATTCAGCTACACAGTAATTCTAAACTTAAAAATTCTACCGTACAATCCAGAATTCCTTAGTTTCAATTTATTTTTCTTTTTTTTTGAAAATTGACTTGAAGATAAAGAGTCTCCCGGTTTTCTCTTCTTTTTTTTTTCAATGAAATTGAGGGGATTTCAAAAGAAGTGTGGAAAAATGGTTTAAATAAACTTTGGAAAACAATGAAGTTTGAGAACTTTTGAAATAACCTTATAGTAGAGCCAATAATAAGAGAAGTTTGCAGGGACTTAGAAACTAAATCTTCTTCAGTTGTTGAGCAGTGTATTTTGGATGAAACTAGCCACATCGTATACATACATATATAAATTTTTATTTGCTATTTCGCTTGCCTTAAACTATAATTTATGGAACCCTCATGTTAAATTTTTGCCCTTTAGCAATAGTCTAATATTTAATCAATGCTCACCCTAAATTTGGCAAACCACGGCCTCATTAGACCAAACGATATTTAACCTTTAAATGTCATCGAAATATTTCAAGAAAACTTTAATCAGCTGAGTAGTATTAATTTCGAATATAAATTTCTAATACACACCTGTACAGCCTTGGAATTCCCTCACCTTCCTAAGAAGTTAAGTAAGCAATGGGCGGACTCTCGTACCAGTACCAGTTTGGTTATGGCGAACCTTTGGTACTGGTGCAGTGCAAGTTAATATTAAATGAAAAATGCCGAGAAAACTATTGAAATTTCTAATTTTATTCGATAACACTTCGCTCCTTTACTTTCCGGGACAATTTTTATCTGGGAGAGTTCTCATAGAACTTCAAGATGACACACCTGCATTAGGTAGGTAGGTTGTAAGTTGACATGTTTAACATATATTTAGTAATGTTTATAAATATACTTAAATCCGACCATCTGATTCCCTTTGGGTTCTTTCACTCATTGCCTGTTAATATTTCTTTAAAAATCTTATTTAAATATCGAATAAAAACATTTAATCTTGCAATTTCTGTATATTTTTAACTTTTCTAATGAAATTTCTTGAAATATTGTTGAGACAAAGTCTTTAACTGATGCTTGGCATATTAAAGGAAAACAAAGAAAGTTGTTTAAGCAATTGTTGGCCGTAAATGATGTTCGAGGAATGTTAAAAAAATTTAAACGTGCAAATCTCCCTTCGTTGTAAGCGAAAACTAATAGAAATCCTACAACCTACTTATCGAAAAGCTGTTAAGTATTAAAAGGCCAATAAGCGAAATTTGATGGCAATGACCCAAACTCTTCAAATCACGATTTCGAATAAATCAGGTTTTTACACCTAAATATATGTCATTCAAAATGAATTTAATGACATCTGAGTTTGATGACAGGAAAATCCAGCCTCTTTGTTAATCAATATTCGGATTTAGGTTTACATTTTCATGTAATTGGAGAAGGAGTTGTTAGAGTTCGAACTCCTCGTCAAGAGAGGGTGTACGATAAAGAAAACTATATAGATTTTCGAATGAGGTTATTTGGAGAACCAGGTACGTTCAATTTCCTGTTAAAATGGTGACGAAATTTTCATTTCAACTATATTAGGCCAAGGTCCGCAAGTTTTGTCTCCAGGAATTCACAGTTTTCCGTTTAAATTGGGTCTCCCTCTTGGATTACCATCGACCTTTTTAGGAAAACATGGTTGGGTACAATATTACTGTAAAACCGCCCTTAGGGAACCAAACGGACTCACTCACAAGAATCAACAAGTGTTTATAGTTATGAATCCGATAGATTTAAATCTGGAACCTGCCATTTTAGGAGTAAGTTACACTAGTATTTTATGGCTCTGTGCACCTTTGTCTTTGTTTCAAGTACACTGTTATGTAAATAATGCACGTAGCTTTGGTCTTCTTTTTTCACAGATAGCCTTTTCCTTTGCATGTCTTTAATCTGTCTATTCTATAAATTTTATTAATTTAGAAAATTTCGGGACAGGAAACTTTTAGATGTGAAGTAGAACATAAGTTTGGAGTCAGTTGTGTTGGGTCTGGATCTGTTGTATGTAAAGTTACCTTAGACAGAGGAGGTTACGTGCCTGGAGAAAGTATAGGTAAAGATGTGCATACATTATCTTCAAATGACTAAGCAGTATTTTTTTATGTAGGAGTCTCTGCGAGTGTCTCAAATCGAAGTAGACTGACTATTAAAAGTACAAAAGCGGCTTTAACTGAGACAATAGCGTACTTGTCAAGAGGAAAAGTAGTTCAAATGGAGAAACGTGAACTAGCAGTTTTAACGAGAGGAAAAATTAGACCTGGAGAAAAAGATGAGTGGGATAACGAACAACTTTACATTATGCCATTACCTCCCACTAATTTAAGGGGGTGCCATTTAATTAGGATTAATTACGATGTATTTGTAAGTGAACAACCTATTAAAAATCTTTAGTTTAATTTTAATATATATTTTTTTTATAGTTTATAATAGAACCAAGTGGTTTACAGAAAGAGGTGAAATTGCAATTACCGGTAGTTATGGCTACTTATCCATTGAGAAATTCAGATGATGAAAATGGCAACAAAGCTGGAACTCATTATCCTTCGACTTTACCGATTTTTAGACCTTGGCTAGAAGATAAATCACAAGATTAATCATTTTTTAATCCGCTTTTCTAATCAGAAGTATAACTATGAAAGTTAGATTAATACATGTTTATTAATTTCATGATTGATTGAGATCTACCTAATTAGTAAGCTAAAAAAAAAGATTACTAAGATTACTACAATATGTATTTTTTTTTGTATAAAATAAAAAAAATATTACATTTACAAACCTTTCTAAACTCCCTCAAGATAATTAAAATCAAATATTGTATATAAAATAATTTATTTTATAATATACATGGCAGAGTAAAAAGTATTTAAAAATGTACGGCGATAAAATTGCACAACACTGACTAGTCATATAAAAATATTTTATATAAACACGATTCACACTGATTTCGATGACACAATATTTCATTTAGCAACCATCTTGGCATAAATTTACCCTGCTCTAGTTATAAAAGTTTAAGGCACATCCCTTAGGCTAAGTTAGCTTCAGGTATCAATTCTTTTATATTAATATAATCAGTATCTGATTGGAAAAATTCTGTCAGTTCCTTAAAAGTAGGACGTTCGTCTTTATTAAAAGACCAACATTCCATCATTTTATTGTAAATTTCATCTGGACAATCTTCAGGTTTTTGCAATCGTTCTCCTTGTTCTATCAACTCAATTGCCTGTAAAAAAATTAATAAATATTAGGACCTTCATAAATGATTGGAAGTAACTAAAAATAGTCAATCAAAACAAAATTCCTGCAAGAAATTTCAGCTGATAAAACTTCTTATAGGTATCATATTTGGGAAAAAGAAAATTTAATGAATTCTCTATGAAACAAAAATTAAAATACAGAAATTTATTAAAATACTAGTGAGGTATACGGAAAAGTATTTCAAAATTTTATTTCAGAATAAATTCAATCAGTATGAGTGCATCGTAACGGTTTGTATGATATTAAGTTGAAATGAAAACTTTGCACGTGTTTATATTACAATAATTAATATTTAATACAGTTTTGAATGGGACATGCAGTATATATTCCAAAGCTTGTTTTATTACTATCAGCTTGACGTACCAATTAGTCTTAAAATCTTTGCTGCTTTACTGTTATACTGTATTTAAGTTACCTTAAATATGGCAAGATATCGTGAAGAAATGCTCATTCCTATGTTATACGAATTAAAACAGGGCCAAAACGCAACAGAAACATGTTGTAACATACGGACTGCATTGGATGGAAACTCGATAAGTGAAAATATGTGCAAATATTTGTAGCTCAAGAATTTGAAAAGTCGTGCTCCACTATCATTTGTCATGTGTTTCTCAAATGGACCAAGAAAAGTAAAGATAGTGAAAAGGTTTTCCTCAACCTGAATGAGATCTAAAAAAATCGTGGAAAATCCGACTGCCAGTTGTTATTTCAAAGGTTCAGTCGTGGTGGATAACGTCAAGTTACTTGCTACGAGAAGTATGTTTTTTACGAAAACAAAAAAGCTCTTTTGCCAATGGCTCAGTCACCAGTTAAGAGTAAGGGCACCATTGCTGAATTGCACCCCAAAAAGGCACTTTTGTGCATTCTTTAGATACCATTTGGAATAATATATTAGGAATTGCTTCCACAAGGTCATAATCTAAATTTAGAGGTCTACTGCGCTGAACTTGAACACGTTCAAGAATAATTTCTCGTAATTGTCTTCAACCCAGCTCGTGTTTTGTTTCATCAAAACAATGCAAGACTACATGTTTAAAATCGGACGTGTGCTAACCTGAATGAACTGGAGTGGGAACGTCCTGTTCATCCTCCGTATAGTCCAGACATTGCTCCATCGGATTACCATTTGTTTAGATTATCATCGAGGAATTGAGAAGCTGCGGCTGGGTTTTCAAAATGTTGTTGATAGTAATGGGGAATATGTTGTTGAGAGTTTTTTGTAACTATTATATTTTTTAGCCTTTTAAATATATGTTCGAAATGTGCGAATCTTCCGTTTCAACCTAATATTTTTAACTTGTAATCAGTAACAGCGCTAACAAAATATTTTGCCAGAGCTACCAAGGTATTAATTAATTTATTATTAATCTTGTTACCCTTTCGCGATTAGTGGTACAGAGAAAGAAAAGTCTGGAATGAATTAATTTAAAATTTAGGGGTTTGTATTGTGACAATTACTCAGACCGTCAATTTTTCTTTTTAACTACGGTTTTTTGATGATAAATTCACGTATACAAAGTGGCACACAAACCAAGGGCTGCTACCAACCTCATTTTTCAAATAGATGTACATATGTACCAGCAGCCACCAAATGGTTAATCACACATGTTTCTATTGAACAATCCTTTTATGTTATATGTATAGCCTTACCTCGGCACCTTTCATATCACCATAAGGATAAGCTCCAAACGAATATATTTCCCATATCGTAACTCCAAAACTCCACACGTCACTCTTGTGGTCAAATTGTCCAAAATTATATGATTCTGGAGCATACCACTTTAAAGGCCACCTTCCTCCTTGTAAAGCTCTAAAATGGAACTATTAATTACCAACAAATTCATGATAATAGCTATATTACCTATAGTAATCGTGGTCTTTCTCTAGAGCTCTAGATAGTCCAAAATCGCTAATTTTGGCCTGATATTTTGAAGACAATAATATGTTTCTCGCTGCCAAATCACGATGGACAAAACGATTGTCTTCAAGATATTTCATTCCTAAAATAAGAGTCAATCGTAGGTTCTAAAATGTGTACTCAAATACGCACCACAAGCAATTTGGGCTGACCATATTTTAAATTCACAATCCGGATTTATATCGTTGCGATGATTGTCAATAAATTGTAATATTGAGCCTAAAGGTACCAGTTCTTGTATCATTTGTAATGGCGGACCGAGACATATACGTAAAAGTTTTACTATGCAATGATGGTTCAAACGTATCATCATTTCAGCTTCTCTTCGAAAATTTTCTTGATTACTTTCTAATTGTTCGTCTCTAAGAGTCTTTATGGCTACTTTTATTACCTCGCTACTATTGAATAAACGACCTTAAAAACACATTATTCATTCATGAACCATTAAAATTAGTGTATTAGTATAAACCTTCAAAAACAGATGCAAATTCTCCTTCACCAATTAGCTCACCACGAATCAATTTTTCAGGAGCCACTAAATAGTCTTTTTCATCTTTTTCATTACTGTTATTGTTGTTATTGATATTAATGTTATTATTAACAAGACTTAATTCACTAGTAAATGTTAGATTTTTAAAAATATTTGTAGGACTGTCTCCATAAGAAGTTTCTCCTGTATTTTGTGGTATTTGTATTTTAGGTTTGACCGTATTCACTTTATTTCTTTTCAAAGTTGAAATCTAGAATAAGAGATAATTAGAACTGAGGCAACTTTACCAGCATAGGAATATACAGGAGGTGCTTCAGGTTTTGGAGCAGGCGGTACTGGATTAGTTAATATTGTTGGTAAACCATCTGATAAAGTCATGTAATATTCCACTAAATGTTCTAAAGAATTTAACAGAGGACCATCATCAATTACAAGATAATTTCCCTAAATAATAAACCGAAAACAGATTAAAACATAATACCAACTATTTGTTTTTACCTCTTTTTTAATAATATAATTCCAAACTTTTTCATGAAACAATGTTAAAACATAGGCCTCATTTCTTTGGCTATAACGAACCAAAAATACTCCACTTTGTCCACCAAATGTCATAATTTTTTCTGCAGCTTCCATTCTATCTAATGTACCATGATAGAATTCTTTTTTACTCATTTTTGGTGCAGGACATTTATAAGATTCTGCAAGAAACAATTAGATATTCAATAAGTAAATTCAAAATGATCAATCAAAAATGATTTAAATGAATTTTTGGGCCTAAACTAATAAAAACCCTTTAGTTGTTTTTAAACTTGAATCCTCTATATTCTTTATTCATCATAAGCGATGTTTCTGTAGATACAATCCATCGTCTCAAACATTTCGGAATGGCTATTACGTGATGAGGTTTTGCATCGGTTTACCATGTCCTTATTGGAAGAAAAATTTTCCCCTCTCAAACATTTCTTCGGTTTAGAAAACAGATAACAATCTGAAGGAGCTAAATCAGGTAAACAACGATGGTGTTTATTAATCAATTTGATCCCCAAATCATGAAATTGCAATTACTTGCAAAAAAAATTTCTTTCCAGGTATCGTGGAACGTTTTCATACGTAGTACTACTGACTAGATTTAATCTCAAAAACTTACAAAAACAAATTTAGAGCTCAAGAATTAAAAAAAAAGGTACTGAAAATAGCAAGCAATATTATGAAGTCGTAGCAGACTTTCAGATCGAAATTGCAACCTACCAAATACGCGCTACTTGGAAACAGGATAAACATTGCGACATTAATTTATACATTTTCATATGGAAATCCCATATTGCTATTTGCTGCCTATTTCTTCAACTTTTAATCACTTTCCGAAAGAACAAAGAGCTTTCTTGTAAGGCAACAGCAAATGTTAAATTTATGTTTCTTTTCTAGTTCAAGCTTATCTGTACAAAAATACGATAAAAAAACTTGGGTCCGAGCTTTGTTTTGTTCAGTTCTGTTGCTGTAGGCCTTCAGAGTTTTGTTAAATAAACAGATGTTTTTCTACAGCCTGCACAAAGGATATATTGTTCATTATCCAATAAATGCCTTGTTGAGAGTTTTACAATAAAAACAAAATGCCAAATAAATCATAATTAGCATTTTTTATACATGCATTTTTGATATACACTACATATATTTCTGTATATACAAAATTTACTAAAAAATTGTGATAAAAGTTTCAACTGAACAGGACAATCTGTATATAGGGTTTTCATGTCAAAACGCATCATCCTAAATAACTCTTAAACTATGTATTATTTTAAAATTTTCAAAACAACGTTAATTGAGATGTAGAGGGGGAAACTTTTTGAGCTTATGTCCAATTCCCTATCTTCAACTCCTTGAGGAGGGGACGACTCACCCCTAAAATCTTAAATGAAATGGAGGGTCGAGTGATACCTCATTTTAAAGGGCATGCCAAGACCTTTTCACTTACGAAGTTTCAGGTCATTCCATTTAATCGTTCCAAAATGGCAGCCACTTGAATTTTGCGATTTCTACTGGGAAAAGTGATGTAAACCGGAGTTTAGATATGGAGGGGGAAGTTTAATTTCATATTTGAACGTGAGGATAGCTGGGGATGATTGGATAATGACAGAAATCTGTGAATAGTGGAAATTATGCCTATTGACAAATCCATTTTCATTTAATGTCACGTCATCATATACTAACACTTTATGAAAAAAGAATATAATCTTCTAAGATTTTAATTTGCCTCTAAATACGAAATTGCCTACAGTTTTCTAAACCAATAGGCAAAAGTTGCTCGTACAAGTAAACGTGATAGATATGATAGCGGTTTTCTCACAATATGCACCCCTCAGATCTTTTATTAATTCCGGAATTATTACTTGTTAATTTTCAGCTTAAATTTGGATTCTCAAAAATAGATAATATGGTTTTAATCTTATTTTCATTTAAAATCGGATTTTCATATTTTCGTTTTAAGTACCGTAAAATGGGGTATTAAGAGCCGGCGGAGTGTTAAGAAATACGTTAATTTACACGTTTTTCAATATAAATACTTGCTGATACATAACAGTCTAAATACTTACTGACATATGACAACTAAATTCATTGTTAAAAAA
>JABRWK010000069.1:260005-300446 GCA_013372445.1 Hypothenemus hampei
ATACTGCACAGCTCAATTAACTTCATCCTTTTCAGTAATACTGTAACTGAATATACGAGGTAAGTGCCAAAAGTTTCCGGCTTGACTTTTTCATTCAGGGTATTCAGAAACAATTCTGACTTAAGAAGATAATTTTACATAAAAAATTCATATTTTATCACACATTAAAGATAGCGTCCGAAAAGAGGTTTCCAATTAATGTATTTGAAACGACTTGAAATACAAGTTTCAATTTTAGTAAATGAATTGACATTGTTGATTTCTTTTTTCCGTAGTAAAACCGGGTCGATAGATATCGAATTCAGGTTCGAACTAGAGGGGTAGGCCATGTACCTTTTTGGGCCTTGATTTTTTTCATTTGAATTTTTCAATTTTCTTCAATAACATGATTTTCTATTATCTATTATGTAATAAGGTACTCTTATTAAACATATGGTAAATCTCTTAGAAAGTTCTTCCAGATCTAGTTTTATCTGAATTTTTCTTTTAAGTTTTTTTTTATGTAGGTCTGAAATCACCTTTTTAAGTATGCCCTTTTATATACGGGGTATCGTCGATAAGGACCTACCACCCTTGTAAAGTACTTATTTATTGACCGAGTTTGATAATTTTTTTAGCAGGTAAATACTCAAAATACTTATACAAAATGCAATTAATTTCATTTTTCAACTGTAAGTATGAAAAAGTATGTGTTATGGGCTCAAATTTCAACAAGAGATATTAGAATTTTTTTTAGAAAAAAAAACAACGACAGATTCTTTCTTAGGATCGATTAAAACGTTATCTGCACCAAATTTTATTACTTTGGAATACTGGAATTGCAAAAAAATATATTATTCTTAGATTTTATTAATTTTTTTAACATTATTGCAAATAACTGTGAATCAGTGCATTATAATTTTGATCAAAATAATGAAATTGCTTTATCGCATATTCGCAGTTATTTAATAACGAGAAATACTCGATATTAAAAGAAAAATTAGTTGCCCTATTTCTTTGGATTTTATTATGGATAGTATAACCAAATGTCGCTTAGAAAATGACTTCTTTAGCAGCAAAAATTCCCAGAAATTAGTTTCTGAAATTGTTGGCGTAAGCAGGAATTGTTGATAAGGTCTAATCCAACCAGTATTGCAAAGTATTTCAATCAAATCGCTAATTTTCAGCAAAGTTGCACACCAAAGAAAAGTGCTTCTACGCACTATTCCGGAGAACGTGGATGGTCTAATGGTAAGTTGATCTCGTGGGTATGGGACTTAGGTATGCTTCTAGTCATATTTATTCACTAAAGACCCTCGAACATTCATTTAGCCTGTCCGGCGTGCCACAGTGCAAGGTCCAGGTTAAATGTAAGCTACTTGAGAAAGTTTGAAACGTTGAGATGTTAACTAGAGATGATAGATTAAGATGTCTAGAATAGTTTTAATAAATATTTTACTGAGTGTTCAAGAAATAATCTTGAATTTATTAAACTTTAAACGCAAAAAAAAAACAATAATTTTCCTTACTTTTAACTTAGTTTTTCTAGATTTCTTTTAGTAGCCGTTACATCTGTTCGTCATGTTTTTTCAGTAATTTACGACTATTCAATTATTTTGGTTAATAATTCGAATTGTCTTAGTTTTGAAAAATATGTAGGTAATTAGCGATGAATGTTTATAGTTATTATATTAAAAATTGAAGGGGTTAGAAGCAAAAGGGTACAATTGTATTTTTTCATAAAATTGAGTTATGTGCAAATTTAGGTAGTCAAAAGTCCATATTTTTATGTGGCAGGAATAAAAAAATTAATTTAATAGATGTGGTACCATCTATTAATTAATATTTAACATGTAATTGAAAATGTCAAAAAAATAACCGGCAAAACGATACAAAATCACATTTTTTTTTCAGAAAATGTTTCCATACTAACAAAAATTATGAGAATTCCAAATGCAAATTACTAAAGAAACCGAAACTGCAAATTGGTATTTAGATTTTACTATAAAGCGAAAAGCTTTAACATTGAATATTTACATTTTTATATTTTTGCACTTGTACCTTTTGGCTTCTAACCCATTCAATTGTTATTTGAATTTCTTACTAATTCATAAAGAATTGATATAATAAATTCTGCAAAATAATCGTATTTCTCATAAGAACTTAACTTATATTCACCTAAAAATGACTTAATATTAAATTATTTTAAAAAATGCACAGACATAAATCAAATTTAGTAACTGTTGTCTTTTGTATTACATAAACTTTATTTTTCTTTCATTTATTTTTTTAATAGTATTAATTTATTGAAATTTTGAAAATTTGTTTTATTTCATCATATTTTTTCTGCAAATTATGGATGAAAGTGAATTAAACATATAATTTCTTTCAATATCTGCTGAATTCTTTATGAATAAAGACGAAATTGAAATCACAACTGTTGATATAATGATTGACCTATGAATATTCATTAGTGATTATTATTAAAATTATTATGATTATTATATACATAGTTTAACAAGAATCCATAATGCTTTTGTATATAAACTTTTCGAAAACAGTTAGGTTTAGGTGCAGAGAAACCTAATAAATATTTAATCGGTTTAATGCCTAGAATCCAAAAACGTAAATACACAGTGTGTCCCTAGATTTAAATTTTCATTGTTTCGAGTTTAGTTCTGTTTGGGTAAAGAGTAATTTCAAACACATTCTCAGTTTTGAAAAATCAAGTATGTGCTAGAGATTTTCTAAAAATTTATATTTCTGTGGAATAAAGTACCTTTTGTGTATCAAATATGACATAAAGCTATTAAGAAAAATTATTTAGAATCTAGGCAACATCTAATTCCCTATATTAAATTTCAAATTTATCGGTCAACTATGATTTTTCAATTTTATTCAGAATGGTAGCTTTTTAATAACAGGTTCATATCCCAAATTTCAAAATCCTCAACCAAACTATATATCCATACCAACCGTGAAGAAGTTGATAACTCATGAAATTCCATTTTTCAGGTCAGCGATTTTTATGACGTGTGACATCTCTAATTATCATTAACTGAATACACATTTTCAATTTGTCCACAAATGCAGATCTCCATTTCCATGGATTTATTGGTTGAATCGAGTTGTCGATTTTTTGTCATAAACGCGAACGAACCTGAGTAACCTTATGGTCGAAAAAACCCATTTTCATGATAACTTGAGTTATCTACTTCTTCACGGTTAGTATGGATATATTTTCTCACGTTTTTTTATCATTATAAAGTGTTCCTTTTATTATTTTTCAAGTTTAAAAGTGAAAAATCATAGTTGCCGCGAGGATTTTGAAATTTCGTATAGGAGCCTAAATGTTGCCTAGATTTTTTTTAAATAAAAAATATGATCTCTTCCAGGCACCATTTTTTTTAATTTAAAACTGTCTAAAATGTGTTCTTTTTACTATATCTATTATTAGTTTAATAAATAACATGTTTAAATATGTGTACATCGTTAAGAAAAGAAAACGTGGCGGCAGCCATTTTGAAAAAACAGTGTGCCTCCACTGTGAGTATTCATGGCACTCAACGTGTTAACCAAACAGGGTCCAACCTCAAACGATCAAAATTTAAATCAGGAATTTTTTACCTTTTACAAGACTCGTTTCATCTATTCGAGGATATACTGTATATGTTGTTCTATTTTTAAAATAAACGAGTCAACATCTATTTCTTCAAAATATATATGTATAATTGTTAGGATAAATCATATGGCATATACAATGTATGATAATTTTCAAAATATTTCTAACTCTAATTTTCAATATATGAATACGCGCCCATATTTATGCAATACCCTGTATAATGCTGTGAATAGACATCTATTTCATTTGAGTTGTTCCTAGAACATCAAAAACTTTTGGCACTCACCTCGTACCTTGCAACATACAGAGTGACCCACGTATTCGGAATGAAAACTGTAAGACATTGTTTAATCATGCCATAAATCCGAAGATTCTTTCTACGCTTATAGAAGATATTTTTTTCCTTGTCCGGAGAAAAATGATTTGTCTCCAGTGACCAAACGTCGCCGGTCTTGTTCGATGAAGTGTAACAGAACAGAAAACAGACCATTTCTCATAAAACGAATGGCTTGATTTTATGGCAAGAACACTAATTTTCCGTCCTTTTTTCTCTTTCATCAAATAAAATCTAAAAATCAATTTATAGCATATTCTTATTGTAACTATTCTAATTTACTCGTAAGCCTTGAAGTGAAGAACGAAAAGAAATTTCCATTAAAACAAGAAAATGATGTTTCAATAGCTGATTTAGAAAATGTTGCGAGAAAGATAAAAATGAGTCAAACATTTCCGGAAAATAACTGGCATGGAAATGGGTCTTCCAAAACAATCGGCGGCATTCAATTAGTGCCAATTGTCCATGAACGGACAGCAAAAGTAATTCCGCGCACACTAAAAGGTTAATTTTAAGTAAATCGAAACGTTTGCCAAAAGGGGATAATCTTTGATGGTTAAATAATTTCGAAAAGCCCTACGATTTTAGTGCCGACACGTCTAGTAAGCCTTGTACTATTACCTCTACGTAGTCATTATCGTCTCTTAAAGTCAGTCATAAAAAAAATGAAAAACACCATATTATAACAAAGCTTTCACTGGAAACACGATATAACGAAGTACCTTGCAAGTTGAACAACCTAATGGAAATTGTAATAAATGGTTAGTAATTGGTACGCCAATGGTGGCAAGTTATTGCGAGCTCCACGCCGCTTATTTCATTTAACCTGTTAAGTTTCTGTTTCTGTTATTGATGCTCCTGTATTGATTCTCCCTTGTCAGACTTAGAAGATATTTCAAATTCTTCATTTGTTGGTTTGTTTTAATGTTGCCGTTAGTTCATTTTGTGGTCGCACAAAGCGGAGACTGAAATAAAATTAGCCACGAACTTTAATAGCGAAACGTTCTGATTATTTGTTTCCTAGTGATAAAGGGCTTACGCTCATCTTTTCTTAATTAAAAGCTCTTCTTCCAAAGTTTTCTATTCGAATTCATTGCTCTGGACAAACGAAAAATAAAACCCTTTCAAAAATGTATTGAATGCATAATGCAAATTCCTCGGTCGTTAAAATAACAATTTGGCGGTTATATCTAACTCATATCTATAGGAGATAAAGCAAGTTTTGTATACTGTTCAACATTTGAAGTGCACATTAACAACTAAAACTAACATAATCTCTCTTTGATTTGATAGAATTTTAAAATTTTTCTTCAGTATTTGTAAGAGATAATCGGAAAGAGCTAAATAAGGTTCCATCAATTCGAACTTTAAATCATGAAATTTATTTATGAATAAATTTCAATGGCAATCTCGACCTCTATGCTAGCGCATTGCGTTCAAAATATTCGATTTATATATAATATTGTCGTTGCCTATTTACTAAAAAGTCTTGAATTTGCTTATACAGGCTGTCCGTTTTTTCAGAACCCTGCCAATTTACAAACGTAACTTTGGCATAATTTAATCGACGTCGAGTCTCTTAAGGTTTAGCGAGGTCCCTATGGTGAGACTCGGAAAACGTGAACTGACGGTAGAAGATTGATATGGCCAGACACAGGTTAGTGTTACAAAGAAAATTTAATGATCCCAACGATTCTTGTTAGTGGCGGGTCAGCATTCAGCTACACAGTAATTCTAAACTTAAAAATTCTACCGTACAATCCAGAATTCCTTAGTTTCAATTTATTTTTCTTTTTTTTTGAAAATTGACTTGAAGATAAAGAGTCTCCCGGTTTTCTCTTCTTTTTTTTTTTCTAATGAAATTTGAGGGGGATTTCAAAAGAAGTGTGGAAAAATGGTTTAAATAAACTTTGGAAAACAATGAAGTTTGAGAACTTTTGAAATAACCTTATAGTAGAGCCAATAATAAGAGAAGTTTGCAGGGACTTAGAAACTAAATCTTCTTCAGTTGTTGAGCAGTGTATTTTGGATGAAACTAGCCACATCGTATACATACATATATAAATTTTTATTTGCTATTTCGCTTGCCTTAAACTATAATTTATGGAACCCTCATGTTAAATTTTTGCCCTTTAGCAATAGTCTAATATTTAATCAATGCTCACCCTAAATTTGGCAAACCACGGCCTCATTAGACCAAACGATATTTAACCTTTAAATGTCATCGAAATATTTCAAGAAAACTTTAATCAGCTGAGTAGTATTAATTTCGAATATAAATTTCTAATACACACCTGTACAGCCTTGGAATTCCCTCACCTTCCTAAGAAGTTAAGTAAGCAATGGGCGGACTCTCGTACCAGTACCAGTTTGGTTATGGCGAACCTTTGGTACTGGTGCAGTGCAAGTTAATATTAAATGAAAAATGCCGAGAAAACTATTGAAATTTCTAATTTTATTCGATAACACTTCGCTCCTTTACTTTCCGGGACAATTTTTATCTGGGAGAGTTCTCATAGAACTTCAAGATGACACACCTGCATTAGGTAGGTAGGTTGTAAGTTGACATGTTTAACATATATTTAGTAATGTTTATAAATATACTTAAATCCGACCATCTGATTCCCTTTGGGTTCTTTCACTCATTGCCTGTTAATATTTCTTTAAAAATCTTATTTAAATATCGAATAAAAACATTTAATCTTGCAATTTCTGTATATTTTTAACTTTTCTAATGAAATTTCTTGAAATATTGTTGAGACAAAGTCTTTAACTGATGCTTGGCATATTAAAGGAAAACAAAGAAAGTTGTTTAAGCAATTGTTGGCCGTAAATGATGTTCGAGGAATGTTAAAAAAATTTAAACGTGCAAATCTCCCTTCGTTGTAAGCGAAAACTAATAGAAATCCTACAACCTACTTATCGAAAAGCTGTTAAGTATTAAAAGGCCAATAAGCGAAATTTGATGGCAATGACCCAAACTCTTCAAATCACGATTTCGAATAAATCAGGTTTTTACACCTAAATATATGTCATTCAAAATGAATTTAATGACATCTGAGTTTGATGACAGGAAAATCCAGCCTCTTTGTTAATCAATATTCGGATTTAGGTTTACATTTTCATGTAATTGGAGAAGGAGTTGTTAGAGTTCGAACTCCTCGTCAAGAGAGGGTGTACGATAAAGAAAACTATATAGATTTTCGAATGAGGTTATTTGGAGAACCAGGTACGTTCAATTTCCTGTTAAAATGGTGACGAAATTTTCATTTCAACTATATTAGGCCAAGGTCCGCAAGTTTTGTCTCCAGGAATTCACAGTTTTCCGTTTAAATTGGGTCTCCCTCTTGGATTACCATCGACCTTTTTAGGAAAACATGGTTGGGTACAATATTACTGTAAAACCGCCCTTAGGGAACCAAACGGACTCACTCACAAGAATCAACAAGTGTTTATAGTTATGAATCCGATAGATTTAAATCTGGAACCTGCCATTTTAGGAGTAAGTTACACTAGTATTTTATGGCTCTGTGCACCTTTGTCTTTGTTTCAAGTACACTGTTATGTAAATAATGCACGTAGCTTTGGTCTTCTTTTTTCACAGATAGCCTTTTCCTTTGCATGTCTTTAATCTGTCTATTCTATAAATTTTATTAATTTAGAAAATTTCGGGACAGGAAACTTTTAGATGTGAAGTAGAACATAAGTTTGGAGTCAGTTGTGTTGGGTCTGGATCTGTTGTATGTAAAGTTACCTTAGACAGAGGAGGTTACGTGCCTGGAGAAAGTATAGGTAAAGATGTGCATACATTATCTTCAAATGACTAAGCAGTATTTTTTTATGTAGGAGTCTCTGCGAGTGTCTCAAATCGAAGTAGACTGACTATTAAAAGTACAAAAGCGGCTTTAACTGAGACAATAGCGTACTTGTCAAGAGGAAAAGTAGTTCAAATGGAGAAACGTGAACTAGCAGTTTTAACGAGAGGAAAAATTAGACCTGGAGAAAAAGATGAGTGGGATAACGAACAACTTTACATTATGCCATTACCTCCCACTAATTTAAGGGGGTGCCATTTAATTAGGATTAATTACGATGTATTTGTAAGTGAACAACCTATTAAAAATCTTTAGTTTAATTTTAATATATATTTTTTTTATAGTTTATAATAGAACCAAGTGGTTTACAGAAAGAGGTGAAATTGCAATTACCGATAGTTATGGCTACTTATCCATTGAGAAATTCAGATGATGAAAATGGCAACAAAGCTGGAACTCATTATCCTTCGACTTTACCGATTTTTAGACCTTGGCTAGAAGATAAATCACAAGATTAATCATTTTTTAATCCGCTTTTCTAATCAGAAGTATAACTATGAAAGTTAGATTAATACATGTTTATTAATTTCATGATTGATTGAGATCTACCTAATTAGTAAGCTAAAAAAAAAGATTACTAAGATTACTACAATATGTATTTTTTTTTGTATAAAATAAAAAAAATATTACATTTACAAACCTTTCTAAACTCCCTCAAGATAATTAAAATCAAATATTGTATATAAAATAATTTATTTTATAATATACATGGCAGAGTAAAAAGTATTTAAAAATGTACGGCGATAAAATTGCACAACACTGACTAGTCATATAAAAATATTTTATATAAACACGATTCACACTGATTTCGATGACACAATATTTCATTTAGCAACCATCTTGGCATAAATTTACCCTGCTCTAGTTATAAAAGTTTAAGGCACATCCCTTAGGCTAAGTTAGCTTCAGGTATCAATTCTTTTATATTAATATAATCAGTATCTGATTGGAAAAATTCTGTCAGTTCCTTAAAAGTAGGACGTTCGTCTTTATTAAAAGACCAACATTCCATCATTTTATTGTAAATTTCATCTGGACAATCTTCAGGTTTTTGCAATCGTTCTCCTTGTTCTATCAACTCAATTGCCTGTAAAAAAATTAATAAATATTAGGACCTTCATAAATGATTGGAAGTAACTAAAAATAGTCAATCAAAACAAAATTCCTGCAAGAAATTTCAGCTGATAAAACTTCTTATAGGTATCATATTTGGGAAAAAGAAAATTTAATGAATTCTCTATGAAACAAAAATTAAAATACAGAAATTTATTAAAATACTAGTGAGGTATACGGAAAAGTATTTCAAAATTTTATTTCAGAATAAATTCAATCAGTATGAGTGCATCGTAACGGTTTGTATGATATTAAGTTGAAATGAAAACTTTGCACGTGTTTATATTACAATAATTAATATTTAATACAGTTTTGAATGGGACATGCAGTATATATTCCAAAGCTTGTTTTATTACTATCAGCTTGACGTACCAATTAGTCTTAAAATCTTTGCTGCTTTACTGTTATACTGTATTTAAGTTACCTTAAATATGGCAAGATATCGTGAAGAAATGCTCATTCCTATGTTATACGAATTAAAACAGGGCCAAAACGCAACAGAAACATGTTGTAACATACGGACTGCATTGGATGGAAACTCGATAAGTGAAAATATGTGCAAATATTTGTAGCTCAAGAATTTGAAAAGTCGTGCTCCACTATCATTTGTCATGTGTTTCTCAAATGGACCAAGAAAAGTAAAGATAGTGAAAAGGTTTTCCTCAACCTGAATGAGATCTAAAAAAATCGTGGAAAATCCGACTGCCAGTTGTTATTTCAAAGGTTCAGTCGTGGTGGATAACGTCAAGTTACTTGCTACGAGAAGTATGTTTTTTACGAAAACAAAAAAGCTCTTTTGCCAATGGCTCAGTCACCAGTTAAGAGTAAGGGCACCATTGCTGAATTGCACCCCAAAAAGGCACTTTTGTGCATTCTTTAGATACCATTTGGAATAATATATTAGGAATTGCTTCCACAAGGTCATAATCTAAATTTAGAGGTCTACTGCGCTGAACTTGAACACGTTCAAGAATAATTTCTCGTAATTGTCTTCAACCCAGCTCGTGTTTTGTTTCATCAAAACAATGCAAGACTACATGTTTAAAATCGGACGTGTGCTAACCTGAATGAACTGGAGTGGGAACGTCCTGTTCATCCTCCGTATAGTCCAGACATTGCTCCATCGGATTACCATTTGTTTAGATTATCANAAACTTCAAGGAACATACTTTGTATTATAAGTTTTCAAAATATAAATTATTAAAATTTCATATACTTTTGTAATTTAAAATAGTGAATTATTTTGTGCCACCCTGTATTTATACTGAAAAACATGTAAATTAACTCTCCCGACTCTTAACACCCCATTTTAAGGTAAGAAACATTTCCAGTTTTTCGAAACCCCTGTAAAAATTATCTAAACTTTTGCTATTTGGATGTTTCCGATCCAGATATTTTGGAGCATATATTCAAATTTTTATCAATTTCTTCTAATACAAATATTATATCAATGAATTCTGTCTTTAAATAAACTATTTCTTTAAATATGCAGCGAAACTGATCGAGTGCCTGATATAAAAAGCAATTTCACGATTTGTCGTTGAATCGGCAGTTTATAAACTGAAAATCAATTCCAGTCACATCGTTAATTTTTACACCATCGCCTCTGACTATATTCATCCGTTATGAGCGAAATTTCAGGTGTAACAACCTTTGGACCATGGCAATTAAATCCAGATGAAAATTCCATTAACAAATTTTTCTCGCTTTAAAAATTTATAATATATTATCGAAATATACATTTATAATTTGGCGATAAACGTAATGTATGATATTAAAAAATGATTATTAAATAGTTTGTATTTGATAGCTGTCTTTATTAATATTCTGGTGACAAATAAGCCAGATTGTACTTTTGCTAGAAAATTATTCAGTCATCCACATTCCGTGTTTTTTTTTATTATTACTTTATTGTTCTAAAACGAATAAGAATTTTGTAAAAATATAGGTTTAAATAGAATGCAAAAACATACAGGGTATTCCATAAAAAAATTAAGTTGACTAACATCACCGAACCCTGTTTGCATGGTAATATTTTTGGTGTATGCGTATGTACTACATATACTAAAAATTATAATTATAACTTGTTTGGTTTGGGAAATATCGACAATGGAGGCTTGTTTGACTCACCCTATATGTAGAACTGATGTGTTACAAAACAAATAGCATGCTTCCTGCTTCCGGGCAGCACATAAATAGCATGTAGTTAGCGTGAATTTATATTTTGGCATGAAAGCCTATTATATATTTACCTAAAAATTTAGCGCATTCTGTATGTCCTTTTATTCTAGCAAGCTGAGCAGGTACAAGATTTTTTTTAGTTCTAGGATTAACGGGTGCATTAAGAGCTAGTAACGCCTTTATAACTTCCAAGTGTCCTTCACTAGCTGCCACATGCAGAGGTACTTCTCCGCTTTCAGTATTCCTAGCTTGAAAATTGGCTTTACCTGAAGTAACTAATAACTTTACAATATCAGGTCTGTTATGCTTACAAGCATACTACAAAAAATCATTATTTAATACTAAATTTAGCTAATGTAATTGAACTTACATGTAATGGTGTCATGCCTTTGGCATCACGGCAATTTACATTTACTTGATGGAAAATTAATTCTCTTAAAATTTCAGTGTTGCCATTAATAGCTCCTAGGTGGGCTGAAGTTTTGCCTTCTTGGTTTTTAGCATCATAACCTGGATATCCTGATTGAAGTAATTCAGTTACCACTCGATAATCGCCTGCATTTGTAGCTCTAAAATTGAAATTTTGATGTAATAATTATGTTAAAATATTGAAAATTGAACCTATGAAGCAGATTGCTACTACCGGCCCTACGAGTTTCATGTGGAGGTTGGGTACCCTTTACATGTTCTGTTAATAATAACCCATCATCAGAGAGTGGTTGTTTCTTATAAAATTCAATGAGATTTTCCAATCCATGAAATTTATATTCGTCTAAAATTGGCGTAGAATTACAATTTGCGATATTGAAACTAGAGATAGTGTTACTTATTGAGAAAAAAGCGTCTTCCTGGTGCCTGCGAATTTGATAATTGTTCACTTCACTATTACACAACACAGAAAGCACATAATCACTTGGAGATGACACACTATCTCTTACAATGAACAATCCATCAAGTTTCCTTGGATCTTGAAAAATAATAGAAAGTTAAGAAACATTCATTTGTTCTGAGATAATTTACCTGATAATAAAAGATTTTCTCCCTGCTCTCTACTTATCTTTGGATGATACCAAGAAATTTCATCCGATTGATTCATGTTATTTGAACCATAAACAAGATTTATTACATGTAATATTAATTTATTTAACATAGAAGTTAAACAAAACAAAAACAATTGGAACTTGAAAAAGTCTTTTTGACAGTTTGACATGTGCTTACTGACAAAAGAATGGTTAAATCTTACCAAATTAACTCCATTATTGCAATATTTTCGAAAATTCAATAACACTTAAATGAAAGATTAATTACTAGAAATTATGCTAAAGGTTTAATTTACAATACTAATACTTGTTAGATGTTGGTTGATTTAAGAAAGTGCCCACAAAGCCTGCTTTTCTTTTCTTTTCTCTATCTGCGCATGAATTTTCTAAGACAACAACGGAGAAATGTCAGTAGGGTGTTCAAAACCGTTCTGTCTAAAACAAACTGTCACGTAAATCTAAACATGTGCGTCACACATTATTTACAACTGACTGATGTATATACGACATTATTTAAATGAAAACGTCAATGTCAGTCAATCTCAATCAGTTGCAATTAAACCGTTTTTTTTTATGTAATAAATTGTTTTTTATTGAAAACCCCCCAATATAATTTTTAATCAATTATTTAAACCATAAATTTTACAACATGCTTTATGCTTTGTTTTAAGTAATTTGGATCAGTTTAGTTGGTCACATGTTAGTAGAGCAGGGATGATTAACAAACAATAAATAAATAGGAATGTTAAATAAAGAAAACAATGCACGTATTAAACAAAAAGGGGTTTTATTTCAAATAAAAAAATTCTTATGTACTCACTCCGATATGACACAATATTGTTAAACAAGTTAGTTATATAAAAAATATGTATTTGGAATATAAATGCTAAGGAAAAACAATCCTTGTATAACAATATAACTTTTTTGAACCATGTATGAATGAAAATACGTTCCAATGTGTACGTGCGAGAATCTGATATGATATAAAGTTAAACCTAAATACAAAATGTAAGTAAAAAATAACAATGCCCCCACATAGGTACTCACTTGTACTACTACCATTTTACCTAACAACTAGATTAAAAGTACATACTTTAGAATTTCTATATTCCGTATTGTTACGATCTACAGCACATTAAGTCATAATTGTAAAGCAATCTAACTGGAATAAGAGATTCTTTGATTTTTTTCTGATGTATTAGATCATCCCATAAACAATGCGATTTTACTACAAAGATTTATTTAATTTTCTACAAATTTGACAACGAAATTACACGATTTTACCATCTGGTCTTATAGCGGGCCGATGTAAGTGTTTGTCCGTTTATGCATTTATAAAAACCACATTATTTAAGGGAAAATGCAATTTTAATATTCTTTGTGTGCCATTGAGTTAAGGTTGTAGTACCTATTGAAGTACTACGAAATCATAAGTACCTATTACTGAATTTGGTATAATTAAACAGAGAGGATTTAAGTATTAAAGAATAACGTTTTTTTTCCTTAGGTATGCGTTCATCTTAAACTTCAAGAATACAACCGTTTGAATAATATTCACATTTACAATGAAATTAAACTTAAACTCTAAACAGGGAAACAAAGTCGCCATTTACCTTATGAATCTACTGCATTAATTTGGCAAATTTAAACTCCACTTGTTGTTGGTGGAGCGTTTCCTTGGAACCACGCAGTTTCCTTATAGAGAAACCATAAATCTGCTGCCCATAGGAAGAAGTTTAGAAATCCAAAAATCTATTTTGAAAAAGAACGGTTTAACTTAACACACAATGTAATAACCAAAGTTACCTACCACAGATATGTTCAACTGTGAATAGCTACTAGTAGTAACTACAATTTCCGTGCATTTATTAGTTACCGAGCTGGGCTTGAAAGTCGGATGGCTCGTAACACTTTTTAAACCAGTCAAAGCATGAGCCCAGGCAGCACTGCTGGAAAGCCATAAAACGGCCAAAAAGACAGTGGCGAGGAAATCCTTGAAGAAAATATTTATTCAAAAGATACAGAATAACAAGAAAAATTACTTACATAAAGTGGATAATTTTTATTAGTTTTATAAATCTCATCCATCTTCAAGTAAACAAGCATGATTCCTAAAGCATACAGCATTGCCAATACTCCTGTTGCTACAAAGAACCTTGCATCAGAAGAAAAGTCATTTTTAATGCTTGCAGTGCAATTAGTAAGGTTCACTTCACTATATATGTTATATGGATATGTGAACTCAATTTGGTAGGTGGAGTTGGCAAAGGAAACGATCCCCATGTAATCAGTGATTGTTGCAAAAGCACATATAGAAAATACCTGTAAAACAAAGTTTATTATTTCAACGAAGAACTAATACGTTCAAAATAAACCAAGTATATGTAAAGTCGTTAAATAACCTTTATTGCCAGTAATAAAAACGGTATAAATAGATGAATTTAGAAAAAAACAAGGGATTTTAATGTCTTAAATGTCTTGTTTAATATTAGAGATATTGTATGCTAAGAATAACCTTAATTCTCAAAGTGATTAGAGTCACCACCCACCTGTACTGTCACAAGTGATTAAAATTAATTAGGATAAAAATACCTGAGTGTACATATGTACTTAAATTATATTATAACTTACAAAATGCAGGATCCGCATAACCCCACGGGGCTCCTGGAAAGCGGTATAATCCATAACCATTTCAAAAATCTAATTTCCTGCTGATTTAACTGTGAAACTGCCTATTGCAACCGATAGCGGGAACCTAATCAAAGTTTTATTGCTCCCTACTTATTGAACCTACATGTATCCCTATTGCTTCACACCGATATTATTGGACAATTTTGACTTTTGACAGGTACGACATGTATTATTTACAGTCTGTGTCGCCTTCTACAGGTGATGTCGGAAACCTAATTCGCAAAATTAAAAGATTTCTTTTATAATAAGGAGCTTTAATAGGGATAGATGACATTGGATGACACGATAACGTAACGATAAAGTAAATTCATGTGAATTTATCAATATTTAAATGATGCAAAATAGACTTTTTTTTTTAATTTTAGACGTATTTTTGGCAAAAGAAATCGAAAAGCAATAATCAGACCGTTTGACCTATTTTGTGAAAATTTAAATTGATCGGCAAATAAATAACGTCGCGGGAAACTTTATCACGCAACATTTTCCTCATCAAGCCCGTACAGTCGAATTCGGGATTTCACTCACGAAGCAGCCACATTTATTTCGCAATGGGCCTTTCAGGTCTGGAAGTTTTTTTCCGGTTTCTGTGCCTAATTATTCCAGCCGCATTAAGAGAATTACCTATTATCACTATTCCAGGACAAGGCAAAATCAGAGGGGTGGAATTGTCGAAAGTTAGAATACAGAAAATAACCGCATATTATGGAATACCTTACGCTCAACCGCCTATTGGAAATTTAAGGTTCGCACCTCCTGTCACCGAACCTTTGCCTGATTGGGACGATACCATGAATAACACTGATTTCAAGCCTTCGTGTATTCAAGATAAGGCCGACTACAAACAATCAGAACTACCATTTTATCAATTATTATCTGAAGACGATTTTCCTACTAATGTCAGTGAAGATTGTTTATACTTGAACGTTTTTGTACCTAACAGTAAGTAAATATTTGTCTTTAATTCACTCAACAAGTTGGTTTCATGTTTTGTAAATAACTGGATTTTTTTCAATTTGAGTGGAAAAATGAATGGTGTTCTTGCAGTAAATAATTTATTCCTCGGTTAAACCTGAAACACGCGATATAAATCCAATCTGCAAAGACTTTGATTAAGGCTTATTCCCATTGATTAAAAGCTTTGATAGTAGTAAATTTAACTAGATAACCTTCATTCAAAAGTATAAAATTTATCGTATGGAAATACGAATAGTTATCATAAAGGCCTAATATGCAAATGTAAAGCAATACCATCCATCAAACTTTCTAGCTTCGGTCGTCCAAAACTGTTTTTCCAGAAAAAAAAACATACATTTAAGTATGATTTAAATTCATTCCCAGGAAAGTTCGGTAAATTGCCGCGTACAAAAGAACCGTCGGTTCTTTAATCGACCCTCTAACTGAAGGTGCGTGCATGGTATGCTAATGAGACGTAAACACGCTAGAAAATGGCGTTAGCGTTATACCTATGTCCGGTCCTGTGCACGTACATTTTGTTTATGTTCATGCAAATTTTTGGGAAAACATAATATGCATTGGAATTTACAAAGAAAATATGACATTTTAAATAAACCAAGTTTGTTTTTCTTAAAGCAAATCCAACATTAATAAATATCTAAGAATTTGAAAAACGATTGAATTATTCTTAACATGAATATTCGCGGGGCTGCGGAGAAGAGTGCATTTTTGCCGAGTTTGCGAAATTCGCTTATAGTCATTAAAAAGCCTGTTTTTCTCAATTTAAAAAAGCAAAGTTATGATCAAAATGATATGATTGAAAACATGTTTATACGTGAATTTGAAAAGATCTTGTGTTGATTTTCCATACTTAACCCCTTTTTGACAACACAAGTTGATGAGAGGACAAGTAATACAAGTGTAGACTTTTAAGATTTCCATTGTTAAAAACGCAGAAGAAAATCACGGATGTACTTGCAACTTTTTTTAAACGAAAATTAGGTTCATCTATCCAAAAATGTATCTAACTTAAAATCGCCAAAAATATTATTTGGACTACTTTTTTCCTCCTCATTTGTAATCTAAGTGATATCGCGTAAACACCCTACACACTTTCAGTTTAACTGCACACTCTAACTGAGTAAAGAACGCATACAGTTAAGTCAACTGGACGATTATACAGTGCATTCGCAAAGTAGCGAATAAATTTAATAAAAATTAAAAGGAGAAATTTTCAGAGAAACGTTCGGACCCGTTGATTTTTATTTTTAATTTAAAGATTTTTTTCAGTATGATTGAAATATACAGAATATCTCAAGAGAGAGGTGCGATGTGATCATTATTTTTTTTAAATGTAAACTCCCATTTTTTATTACAGAATTAGAAAGTTTACATATTTTTACATAAGACAAGATAATTACATATTATGGATGCTGGTTACATAAAGAAATTTTAAAGAAAAATTAATAAAAAAATAAAAATTAAATCTGTCTCTTGAGACTAAAAATAAAAATCGACGGGTCTGAGTGTTTTTCTGAAACTTTCCTCTTTTAAATTTTATTGAATTTATCTGCTATTTTACTGATTCACTGTATCGTATTTCACTTTTTTTTTCTATTTAACTAGTTCTAATGAAAAGAGAAATATTACAATATTTGAGTGATAAAAGAGGTAGTTACTGTATGCTTGCTGATGAATTATTAGGTGAAGAAGAAAAGAAAGAAGGGTTGTAAACGTTAGGGTAAATGGTATAGGCACAGTATCATCTTCAAGTCGAAAGTGGCAGGATGTGAACTTTTTGCATCATCGAGCACTAAATATTTGTTTTGGGGTTTAACATTTTTTTCTTGAAGTAAAGTTTTAAATCTGCATGATACAAAAACGTAACTGTATAATTTATTATTTTAAAAAAAGATTCAGTAGCCTAGGTCGGTTAGTTACGAAAATAACTGGCTAAAAGTTGCAGTTTACATAACTAAGGTATAATATCGCAACCTATACAGGGTGTCAACGAAAAAACTACATTACATAGTACTGCGTGATAAAGGACCATAAAATAATAAGAAAAGTTCCTATGAACATAGGTCCGAAACGCTTTCGTTTAAAAGTTACAGGGTGTTAAAATTAAATTTTTTATTTGGTTTTTTTTGAATATCTTTGGACAAAGACATAATAATCAGATGAAATTTGGGATATACAGGGGTTTCTTGTAATCCAGAATCCAAATATTGTGTTAGTTTTTTGATTACTCATAGAGGGCGCCATATACCGGTTTCCGTCATATTTAAATTGAGTCAAACTTTTTTGTCCAACACTGTATGTCACTTTCGACTGAAAAAATCGCTTTTCCCACCTTTTCTGCTTAAAAAAGGTATACCTTATCAATGTCGCTAGAAGCAACGGTTTCCTGTAAAAACACATTAACAGATGGTACAAGGTACCCAAAATGATATGACCACCATTACTATCTCCTAAACGAAAAAGACTATAAGGTCTGTTAAATTAGCGGCAATGTGCCAAAAAAATTTGTGACTTGTTCAAAATTCAAAAATAGTGATGCCAATTTTTTCCCATTTTCAAATATTAAGAAAAATCTAAAAAAAAAACAAAATTTAATTTTAAAATTATGTTAAAAACTGAAAGTTCTTTGCATACAAAAATTTGATAGTTTTTTGTTATGCTTGGAATGTTTTTTTTTTTAATTTCTTTCTTTATTTCTATTTTTGTATGATTTTCAAGCTTTTTTTATAAGTTTAAAGATTTTATACAAGTACTATTACTAACTTAGTTTATTGTCCATTATGTTTTCTCGCCATTTAGATCAGAATCAATGTAAATTTAGCAAACGAGTTGAAAAACTAAATATACAATATGTCCCAAAAAAAATGTAACACGCCTCGTTTTTCCAAAACAGATAACTAAAAAAAATGTCGAAACAGTCAACTCAACTTTGTTTTCAAGGAGAAAACATTTTTAATTTAAATTCATGTATACAGGATAGCTCAGGAACGAATACCAACTTCATTTTTTCAAATGGAAACAAATACGTATTTTTTATTTCATTATTGGATTCTGTTTCAAATTCTAAGTATGTTTCATGTTTCATGGCCTATACCTAAACTCAACAGTTACCGACAAATTTACATGTACTAAGACTGTACTGGATGAGTGAAACTCAATGACTTGGGCTTATTATGGGAAAACGGAAGGTGGAATTAAAATTCTAAATAAGGGATCGTGAAGGAGGTATCCTAAGGTCTACTTTGGATTGAAATTTTTTTTTCAAAAATTTCGGCAAATGGCATCTATTACGTCATCAATATTTTTTTCCCAGAAATAATACTTTTTTCTATATCATGAAACTCTACATATATTATTTTAAACTACTTTTGTAGGAATCATTTTTTTCTATCGCTTTCTGTTTCAAATCTACAGGATGTCCTACCTATATCTATTAAATTCCCTCTTTTGCATTTTTAGCAAAAAAGTAATTTTCTGTGCTTTGTACGCCATTTTTCCGAATTTTTGAAAAAAATTTTCAACCCAAAATAGATTTTAGGAGATCTCCTTCAAGATCCTTTATTTAGAATTTTAATTTCGCCTTCCGTTTTCCCACAAGAAGCCTGCACATATCAATAACTAAGTCCTCTAGTATTTACGACCAAAATTCTCGGACATGTAAACTTACAATTAGTTTATTTAATATGAACATTTTGTGAAAGATAACTTTTTCTTTTTCTTTTCTTTTTTTTGGGTGGGGATCAAAATATGTTCGCATTGAAAAAACTAAGTATACGTGTCTGAAGATTTTGGCCGCAAATGTTCGAGGCCTTAATTATTGATATGCACATTTTAGTAATCGTAAATTTCTCAGTAACTGTTGAGCTTAGCTATAGGATGTGACACATGAAACATACTTAGAATTTGAAGAAGAATTCAAAAATGAAATAAAAAATACGTGTTTTTATTTGAAAAAATGAAATTGGTATTCCTATCTGGTTTTTGAGCTACCCTGTATACATGAATTCATTTTCATTTTGGAGAAACAAGGTTTGTTACATTTTGATGGGACACACTGTATATATTTTTACATTTTTTAAAAAACCTATAGTTTTCGATTTCTTTTAAAAATTAAATTTAGGCATTTTTTGGACTTTTTTTATATCTCAGGAAACAAAAAAATGACAATAGTACTTTAAATTTTGATTAAGTCATAAATTTGACGCATTATCTCTAGTTTAATCGAACTTGCAATTCTTGCCCTTTGGGACACAACAATTGTGTGTCATGGTATTCGAGACACCCTATATATTAGTTTTACCTAGAACTCTGGATAGACGTTTTAATTTGGAAAAAATAAAACGCATTAAATACGCCATTAAGAAATCAGGTTACGTTTACATGTTTTAGAATAATTTTCTTACCGCAACGTATAAAATTACAGATATAAATCTTTAAGGCCATAAATGGTAAAATAGTAAAAAAACCTAACCACGCCCTTTTGACTTTGAAATATGTTATTGCTTCAAACTGACCTTTAAACTTAAAAGACTTTCATGTTTCAGCATCTCCGCCCCCAGGTGGTTTTGCCACGATAGTGTGGATTCATCCAGGAAATTTCACTACAGGGTTACTATCGATTTGGAATCCTCACACGTTGGTTTATAGACAAAATGTTATCATCGTAACGTTCGCTTGGAGATTAAGTATCTTGGGTTTTTTTACTACAATGGATGCGGGAGCTCCAGGAAATAATGGATTAAAGGACCAACAAGCTGCTATGAAATGGGTGAAAAATAATATTAATCAGTTCCAAGGAAATCCTGATAATATTTGTATTATGGGATATGGGACTGGAGCAACAAGTGCAGGAATTCATATGATAAATGTCGAATCGAAGTAAGTTTTTTTACTGTTCATTTGACATTTAAAAAAAATTGTTATTTCTAGAAAATTATTCAACAAGGCCATATTAATGAGTGGGAGTCTGTTCCAATTATCTCCCATAAGATTTCCTCAAGATATTCGTCCTGAACTTGATTACTTGGTTGAACAGTTTGGATGCGGAGGTAGAGAAACTGCAACGATATTGTCCTGTTTAAGGGTACCTCAAGCTGAAAATCTAGTCAAACATACAACGAATTTCAACTGGAGACCAAATATCGATAAAGGTTTAAGTAATGTTTCTCTGGATTTTTTCCCAGAATTACCTAAAATTGCATTTGATAATAATGAAAATGCAAAAATTCCTGTTTTGACTGGCTACACAAATATGGAACAGGCCTTGGAAATTGAAGATTTTGATAATACCACTTTATATTCACCAGATACATTGAAGCAACTCATATCTGACTTTGTTAGTGGAGAACTGCCTAACACAAATGACACCGACGAGTATTGTCCTAAGTATACGTCCCTTGTGGTTGAGTTAGTTTCATTTTTTTATGCTCCATCAATGCCCAGTTATGATGCAAACACTTTTAGAGATATAGCAACAAAATTTGTAGTTGAAAAAAATTATGCCGCACCTACAGTTTTATTAGCCAGCTATTTAAGTAGGGATCAACCGACTTTTGTCTATAGATTCGATATGAAACCCAGTTCACAAATTGCTAATAAAAATTTACCATCATGGGTAAAGGTACCCCACTTGTTCGACTTATTGTATGTGTGGGGTGTACCTTATTGGAAAACTGATCAAAGAGAATGGGACCTTAGAGATAGAGATAGAGCAGATATCGTAATGTCTTTTTGGACTAATTTTGCCAAAACAGATAATCCTACTCAAAACTCTAGATACCCCATTAAGTGGGATTCGTTCAAAAAGGAAATGCCGGGATTGTTAATTTGGGATAATAACATCTATATGAGTGATCCAAAAACTGTTAATTACAAATGTTACGAATTTTGGAACGAATACTATCCAAAGACATTGCATTTGGCACACGAATATTGTCAGCAATCCGATTCCCCTAAAACATTCAGGCTTTACAACATCACATTACTTTTTGCATTTTTTTCTCTTCGCTTTTTTTAATAATTTAGGTTTTACTAGATTTTAGTACATACTGTCTAAATTTTAGAAAGTTTTATTCACTTTCAATTAACATTTTCGCTCAAAATAAATGTTTTCCATGTATTTGTTATTATTTTTGAAAATAAACTTTTTACACCACATTTTATTATTCATTATTAAAATTTTCACCTTAACGTAGCAATTTGAATGTTTTACTGTAGGTCTCTAATTCTCTTATTCCTTCACTACTAGTGCCATCTAGACACAATATTCGAAACGAAACATATGAAATTGACATATGCAAAAGCCACTAAAAGTGATGTTCAGAAAAAAAATACCTGAAAAGTTTTAAAACATGATTTTTATAATCGAAATCAGCATCTTTTCTTTTTGAATAATTTTTTTATAAGATTAAGTTCAATTAAGTCATTAAAAATTCAAAAGAACTTTCCCGTAAACTTTTCAATTGTTTTCAACCTTCAGAGATGGACTAAAACATCACACTTGAAGAGAGAGTTGGCACAAAAGAATTTTGACGTTTCACCTGTCAGCGAACGAGCAAAATCGTAAACGTCAACATTTGATAATAACTCAGATATGTGCTCTGAAGAAAATGAATCGAAGTGAAGGTTTTGTAAAAAGGCGGAATGTAACACGTGAAAATACTGACGGACTATCAAAAGAAGATAGCGATGAACGAAAACCAAGCAGGGATGAAGAAGAAGAAGATGGAGATTCAAAGGAAACTAGACTGACGTTGATGGAAGAGGTATTACTGCTAGGCTTAAAGGATAAAGAAGGCTACACATCTTTCTGGAATGATTGCATTTCCAGTGGTCTTCGTGGGTGTATTCTTATAGAATTAGGTCTGAGAGGTAGAGTGGAACTCGAGAAAAATGGTATGAGAAGAAGGAACCTACTTGCTCGTAAGTTAATAGTGAAAAGTGATTCTCCCGTTGGAGATACTTTGTTGGATGAAGCGTTGAAACATCTAAAAGAAACAGATCCACCAGAATGTGTGCAAAGTTGGATTGAATATTTAAGTGGTGAAACTTGGAATCCACTCAAATTGCGCTACCAATTGAAAAATGTCAGAGAAAGGTTAGCAAAGAACTTAGTTGAAAAAGGTGTACTCACAACTGAAAAACAGAACTTTTTGTTCTTCGATATGACTACTCATCCATTAACAGATAACATTACAAAAACCCGCCTAATAAAGAAGATTCAAGATGCTGTTCTTGCAAAATGGGTAAATAATCCCCATCATATGGATAAAAGAATGCTAGCTCTTATATTTCTTGCACATGCTAGTGACGTTCTCGAGAATGCTTTTGCACCATTAAACGATGATGATTATGAACTAGCTACTAAGAGAGTAAGAAAACTTCTTGATTTGAATTTTGAAGAAGAAGCAATTAAACCTAATACTTGTGAGGTGCTTTGGGCCGTTTTTGCCGCCTTTACGAAGTAATTTTATTAGTATTGCGTTCAATTACCTTTTGTAAATTGTATCATTATTATTTAGCTTTGGTACGTAAAGCCAAAAGTGTATACCTACAGGTCGGAGGGCTTTGCAAAAAAGTTAAGGTAAACTTAATAGAGGAGAAAGGTCTTTTTTAAATGTAATAATAATGCTACAGGATTAGTGACTCATTACACAACCAAGGTCTACTAAGATTCAGTTTATTTTACACTGTGATACAAATTATTACATTCTGTATGTTTGATTTCGAGCAAAATGAGTCACTCTCTTCACATGCAATTAAAAATTAAGCTGTGCAAGAGTGTTTTTAAAAAAATTATGTCAAACGTTATTTAAAAAACGTCTTAATTTTGCGTATTAGTGTAATTATTTTTTGTTAATACTTTTTAAAAATACTTGTTGCACTGTCATTTAGAAAACCTCTTGTTAGTATTAAAAATTAAATTTATGTTTAAAATAAGTGTATGACATACCGAAAAAAAATAAAATAAATGTTTAAATGTAATATTGTTTTACTAATTTTTAAATCAAATCATACAAACTGAAGGTTAACTACAAGTTTCATTTACAAAATATTAACAATTAAATTTGAACAGTAGTTATGAATTCTTTTCTAACTTAGCACGTTCCCTGAGCCTTTGATGCAATTCTTTTTTGTGAACTTTCGACATTTCAATACTTCTTTGCCTTTTGTTTATTCTTTCTTGCTTTAAACATCTTGTCATTTGTATATATTCATGATCACATTTTCCTACAAACTTTGTCAATGGATGCTACAACAATTAATTAAATATTACGTAATGTTTATACACATATATTTTAATAAATAGTGAAAAAGTTGAGTAATAATTCGAGATGTTCAAAAAGAGAAATTTAATGAACAAAATTATTGAATTAATGGATGGAAGGCATAATTTATTATAGTTTGTATTTAAAGAAAGTCCTTGTTGCTTAATTAAAAATAAAATATAATTAAGAGATTAATAAATAAATAAGAAAAATGAGGGTAACATTACTTACGTCTATACGGCATTCTCGAAAAAGTCTGATGAGATCATTACATTTATCAGTGTGTAAATGTGGCGACAAGTCTGTATGCATTGATTTAATATCGTATAATACACTAAAAACTAAAATAATAGATATTTATGAAAAAAGTGAGAAAAATAATATTTAATGAGATGAGTTCAGGAGTTTTGTAGTAAAACATTCGGTTCGGCTCAAAACTCCTAAACTCATGACATAAAACATCTTTGCTTACGTATTACATACAATATTTTATCTAAAAACAAAATTGGGAGGAAATGCATACCTGTATTTAATTGTGAACCAAAATCCTTTACTACTATTTTGGTTTCAAAATATTTATTTTGACAACTCAACTGTCAAATGTCAGAATGACATTATCAATTAATCAGCATATCCTTGAAATAATTTATATGATATAGTTCATTTAAAGACTAGGGGTCCTAGGAGTAATCCAAAAAGTCTGATTTACAAAGGAAAAAATGACTAGAGAAATCACCAATTTTGGCGGGAAGTTTGAATAAATTTTTGGTGGTTGTATGGTCAAATTAAATTATGATTGCAATGGCCGAAATTACTTTATTTCCAAAACAATGGGTTTTTAATTAACTAACTGGTATCATTTTTGGTATACAAATAATTTTTTTCCCATATACATGAACTAATAATAAAAATAATTTACAATTTAAAAGGTTTTTACGTATTTAAATTTAACCCTTCGTTGTACGGGTGAAGCTAGAAGGAGTTCACGGAAAAATTAAAATTTATGATTTCCTTAAACCTATTTAGCTTACACCGTTCATGTCGCATATACCTTTTCAACCCTGGAGACGTACGTTTGGTACAGTTTTCATTTAAAAATCTAAATGGGTTTTTAAGATAGCATATCATACACTCTCGCAGACCGCCCGTACAGAATCGGACGTTTCTAAAAGAACTGGAGTCGGTCAAAGAAAGTGTGACCGAAAGGGCAATAAGTAAAAATTTCCACAGGAATATACAGGGTGGTCTAAATTGGTATAAATTAACAGGAAAAAAACCTATTTCTTAATTAAATAGAGAAAAAGTAATCTAGGTGTCTAGAGTTGATTTTTGAAAACCATTGCAACATATTTATGTGTAACCGAGATAGAAAGCGTTTTTCGGTTATTTTAAAAATTGCCCATAATTTTTTATTGCAAAGAATATTTTAATTCTATACACTTTCTTAAAGGACTTTTTTAAGAGCTATCTATAATAGTATACAAAACTTTTTTCTTTGCCTGTCCATTTGACTCCAAACATATACAATTTTGTTCTATCATATGGAAATCATAGTAGCTTATGAATTTAAAACAATACTTACGTCGAAGCGTTTTCAAAAATATATAATTGTGAACAGTTATTGCTGAAAATAACGGAAATATTGCCCGATATAACTTGTTATCGAAGCAGGCTGTGATTTTCCAATATTACTTAGCATCACATGGATATGTAAACAAATGCATGACTTTTAACAAAATATTAAGTGACGAAACTGACAAATACATAATATTTTTATTGTTCACAATGGTTATTTTTACAGTGCTAATTAATCTAATTTAATAGATTTACAATTAAAACAATTTAACACAAAGAAAACGAAAAAAAAACCTTAATTTGCATATCCATGATGATGCGATGTAATATTGAAAAATCACAGTCTACTTCGAGAAAAAGATATATCGCGCAAAAGTACTAGGCGTTTGTAGTTCTTCAATAAGAGCTAAGGTATCAATACTTTGGTATAAATTAAATACTGGAAATTTCCAATTCATTTATTTGCGAAAATAAAGCTATACTAAATTGAAATGTATGAATCAAAACAATATTATCTAAATGATGTCTGTTGTATTCTATGCACTCATCAAATCGGGAACGTCGATTATTTATAACTCGTCTACACATTTCCCTAGAGATTGATGTTTCCACCGCCATATATTCTTTTAATTGGTTTATATTAGCTGGATTATTTTCATATGCCTTTCTTCAAAGATACAACCACCCCAAAAAAATCAAGTGGTAATAAATCGGTGCTCACAGGGGGAGAGTTAGTGGAGCCTCCATTTAAAATTACTTTATTAGGGGACAATTCCTGAATGGGGTCCAGTATCTCGTTTGACAAATGATATTAGTGCCCTAGATGCAAAACTTGCTTATTTCAGTTAAAGTCAATTTTAAAAAGCGAGTTTTGCACCTAAGGCACTAATATGTAACACCGTTTTGCTGAAGCCACGTTCTTAAATCATATCCTGGAAATTATTACCTAATTATTACCTTTATAGAAATGGTGCAACGAAACATTTTAACATTGCACAATATCGTTCGGTATTAACTTTAACTGCTTGTTCATGTTAATCTTCAGAAAAGTATGGTCCGATTATGCCGTTAGACGACATAGCGGCGCATATAGCGACCTTGAAGCGGTGGACGTTCATGCTTCCTTGGATGATTTTCGTTATACCAATTTGGTTTTGTACATGGCCTTTGACGTTAAAATTGGTTTTATCGCTGAATAAAATGTTATTAAAATTATCAAACGTGTCCATAATCTCGGAAGCAAAATTTAGCCACAATATCTAATCCGTTGCTTTCAGTTCTTGTATTAAATGTATTTTGTAGGCATGAAGATGTAAAACTTTTTTTTAAATGGTAGGCAAAGAAGACTATTTAATAGTTCTTTTCTGAATTTTCTGACTGATGAAATAGTATTGGATTCTCTCTGATTGACTGTTGTAGTTCTTCAATGGCTGTCTTGCCTATTTTCACTCCAAATCTAATCTTAAATATTTTTATTTATTTTCTAATGACACTGGCAGGGCTTATGGTTGATGTTTATTCATTAGTAATGTGTGCGTACTGTAACGATAGAATTATTGTTTCGGTAAAATGGTCGTTCGCAAAAAATCGCTTTGCTTCTCAGTGAAGGATTCCATTGCAATTAAACTTCCTTGAGCCGACTAACAGTTCGACGCCACGTTTCCGCACCGTCATAATCGCTTTAGTGAGAATCCAGATAAATGATTTGTGAAAAATCTTTCTGGACATCATGTATTTTAGTCAACAGATATACTTTCTTTTGTATAGCCTTCTTTCATTTAATTTTCATCCAAATAATAAATTGAGCGACTTCCCTGTCTAAATTGATTGATAGGTTGCTTAAATAATTTATTCTCGCTCTGACAGTATCGTTACGTTCTATTAAGATACTTTTTCGACCTAGTCGAACATACCTAAAGTTGATTTGTATGATAAAGCTACGTAATGATGAAGCAGACATTTGTGGCAAGTCTGGTCTACCATTTATTTCCTTTTAAACTTTCTCCATTGTAGAAATTTCATTGATGGCGGAAAAATTTTATGCATTATACCTACCGTAAAGCAGTTTTTGTACTATCATCAACAGTCTTAATAAGTGTAGGACAACTAAGTAGATTTTGTGACATCTGAAAAAATAAAAGGAGTAGATTTTTCCATCATAATATATTATAAATACAATAAATCACATCTGAACATAAGTAGAGTTTAGTTGTTAGTATATTACCTGCAACAGTTGAAATTTGGGAGATATTGTTTACCATTCTTCATGTAGAGTTATTCATTAGAATTTTCTTTACATATTTTTGATTGTGACTTATAATTCAATGACTGATAATGTATGCTTTACGTTTTTTCACAGCCGCAGGAACACTATTTGTGTCCGTTCCTGAATCCATTTCACTTACGAAACTAAAAATAAACACAAAAGTAAAGCCGTTGTTAATAATGTTGCTGCACAGATTACTATTGAATGAAAAGAACTATACCTAAACTTTGGATTATTGCAGCAAAATCCAAAAATCCAACGAAACAAATGAAATGAGAGGTAAACAATTATTGAGGTTATAGCAAATACGTCAAGAACGTCGTCGGGCATTTAAATTTCGTCTGTGTAAACTTCCTGCAAAGGGACCAATAAGAAAGCGACATTTTAGGTGGTTAAATTCAAATCATTCCTCTTTATTTTTAAATAATTATATTAAAGTTTTAACAACAGTTTTCATAGTTGGCTATGGACAAACAAAGAATAACTTTTGACACTGTCTTCGATGTTTAAAGTGATGTTCTATAACAAGTTATATAACGCAAAACTCTGTCAAAATTGTCAAATGCAAAATTGAAAATACTGATAAGTTAAAGTTATGAATCTAAACCAAATCAAAACAAAATTCATTTCAAAAAATATGAAAGAAAATGTAAATCTTAATGTGTTGTTTAACAATAATATTAAAATACTATGAATTCCTAAAAATGCCGCCGAAAAAGGCGTGGAGTGAGTACAATAGAACAGAAACTGATCTATTAGGAAATTATACTATATTTTAGTACATAATAATTAAACAGTAATTTTTGCAAATAATAACGTTTTTATTATTAATTCGAACATTGCTTGTACTTGAAAACAGTTTTAATAATTATTTAATATAAATAGAAATACATATTACTTGTAAAACTTATAAATATCTCTTGTTGGCAACCAAATAAACGTAGAAGTGTATATTGGGTTGTAGAAACACGGAATTTCCCCTACCGCTAGGAAATCTGGTATTCGTTCTTGTAACGTTCATTGTTAAAGAATCCTGACGTTTAGTGACATCATAGACGAAGTAAGTGACATTCAAACAGCTGTTCTTGTAGTGAGTGGAGTTCGAATTTGTGACATCCAGTGGAACGATATTGCCTTTTGTTTACATATGTATTTATATTTTTTGTACATTGAAAATACCATGTTTCAATTAAATACTGTGATCTTGAAAGGGTTGTGATAATAAGGAATACGAAGAGAATTAATAGTTTTTTAAATAAATTTTTGGAATGAAGCATTAACCCTGTGGTAAGTCCAGTTTTACTCTGAAATAATAACTGAAAAATGATTTTTCTATTTGTTACTTTTCAATATGATTCTTGAAATTTACCATGAATTTTATCAGAATACCAGTAGGTGGTTTCTTAATACCGCTTACCCTTCTCTTTTTTGAGATTGTAATTATGTTGTAATATGAACGGTTTCTTTTTGTACAAGATATAAATTACAAATGTATGATTAATTAATGCGGTAAACGGGATCATATTACCACTTACAGGTGATATTTTGCCAAGCTTGAGCATTAGGTTCTTATCGGTAATCAATTTTATATTAAGGTACGGTAACTTACGCTAATGCGCTAAAATCGGGTTTTTCACCGACCTAAATATAGTTTTAATTTGAGAATTAATTGTTCCTTTCACGTTGCAATTTACCAAGCTCGGAAATTTTTTTATCTTACATTGTATATTTTCTTTCGGGACATTAAGTTTCTACTGTAAACATCCATTATTTCCTTTCCTATTTCTCCATTTGATACTTATTTTTAATCACAATAGACATATGTTTTGAATACAACAGTACATGTTTAGGAATATTAAATTACATTTAAGTGTAGAATATATATAAAAAAAAGAAAAACATTTAGCATATATGATTTTGTAACAGCAGCAGTTTAAGCGTGGGTATTGTACCAAAAAGCGAGAAAGTGTTGCTGAAAAAAATCCCTCAAGCCTTAAATGATTTGGCCCCCTTAATTATGAACACCTCTAGTTTGTTTTAAAGATTGAACAAGGAAATGAATGACAAAACAAAACTGGTTTCATAATGATATTTTAACGAAATAGAGTAGAAAGTTATGTATCTTTATATTTCCATTGTTTCCAATGTGCTTGGCCATTTGTACGGATAAAATTTTGAGGTGGCATTCAAAGCTTTCAAACCGCCATTCGCAACCTTTGTTCCATATCAATGAATTTTATTCACTGTTGCCAGATCAACATAAATTATTTGCTCTGTTAATGTTTAGTTGGTAGGTTTTTTACAGATACAGACTGTTAGGAATTATGAATTGTCATCTATAATTTCAAGGATTGTCTATTCAAATCTGGCTCCAGATCAATGTAGATGAATATTTTGGTGGAAGCACGTCTCCACCACTATATGGCTTTTTAAACGACCACTTTATTCTAACATTAAGTTAAATGGGTAAACTCAGTTTTAAATCGATTTGAACGTTTAATATTGAAAACTATCGTGATACAGAAAAATAGTGTTGTTACTTCTAATTTCTACCTGGCATGTTCTTATTGGCTAAAAGTAAAAAAGTCAAAATGGTTGAGCATTCTTCATGTAAGGTATGATAGAAAGAAATGTTTTAAAAAACGATTCTTATAAAGTTCTAAACACGTTAATTACAAATTTTCTGAATGACACAAATAGAACAAAAACAAATCAAAAGAAATTGCGCGTGGGTTTGAAATATTAATTTAAAAAAGGTAAGAGCAAGTGAAAAATGCAATTGTCAATTTGGCCTGGTTTCATTAATTAAAAGCAGTTTTAAAACCCATTAAATACAAAATTAAAACCAGTAAATCGAAAAAACACATATTTTCATTAATCGATTCAATAAAACATAAAATGTACTTTGTTTTATATACTGAGTGTTTTTATTTTGTATTTGAATTGGGATTTCTGCGTATTTTATCTTCTCAGTTAACACGCAAACATTTATATGGATGTCTCATTCAAAATAACCAATTTTTATGTTGATATCTCTTTTTATTTTCTTTTTTATTCCGCTTTTTCTGAGGATTCTCGTTTTTTTTTACGATATTAAACGGAAATTGTCAAATTACTGGAATTTTTCTTAATGACTAATTTTATGAGGAAGATATTGATAAATTCTTAATTTATCGGAGAAGAAATGCGGCATTCCGATTGAAAAGATTTTATTATTCTGCATAGCTTTTCCTTAATTCAACACATTTTCTAGAGCAAGTCTGTAATGCCTCTAAGTCTGCCAATAAAAAGCAAATTTTTCTCTTACTCTGCAAAACACCAGTTCGAATCACGTCCCCTTTGAAAGAAAATGTTCTAGTTTTTAGACGTTCCTTTAGTTTAGGAAAGAGAGCTTAGAAAGGAGCCAAATCAGGTCAATTAGGGGACTATTCCACGAATTCCAATTCCAAATTACGAATTTTATTTATGACTATTATGTACTGATAGAACGTTTTGTAAAAAAATCTTTTATAAACCATTTTGTGTCTTTATTCCTGTTTTTTTTTTGTGTGCCCATTTTGTTAATAAAGATGAGTAATGTGCATCTGTGGGAGTTTTTTCCGTTTATCAAATAGGTACTAAAGAGGATGGTATGACTGTTCTTAAAAATTGTGACAATGACTTTTCCAAGAGATTTCTGAACGTGAAATTTCTTTGATCTTCGAAGCTCAGAACTCTTCTTCACATTCTCATTGATCGTCTTTAATTCTGTGAATTCAAGCTTCACATACAAAGAAAATTCGGTTAAAAAAATCGAATTCTTTCCAATTCTCCTTCATTCGGATCTGCGTTCAGGCATTTGCAGAAAATTTCTTTATACTCAAATCAACATGAACAATGTGGACGCGTTTATATGAAATGCCAAGGTCTCAGCTATACGTTTTAATTTCATTCAAGGGTTTGATAATATTAAATCATGAACGGATTTGATATTTTCTGAGGATGACATTGAAATAGTTCTTTCAGTTTTTTGCCATCTTGAATTGAAAATTTTTCTCTTTTAGAGGAAACAGCGGAAACAACGTCTTGCTATCAAACTGAAATGACACTTGCTTGGCACATGGGAACGCATTCGTCTTCTAAATAATCAAAACCAACTATACACAGACATAGACAGCCTCAAATCTGTTTGAAATTCATACAGACACGCCTTTAAAGGATAAAATAAACGTATTTTGGGCATTTCATCCAGTTCATATTTGATAGTAACCCCTTGAGTAAACACCGTACAGTTTATATCAAAAAGTCTTATCTCTAAAGGCTAGCAACTTTAATGAACTTTGACCACTAATCGTAGCTCGAGTTTAATATCAAGCCAGTTATATCATACTAGTAATTATTATTTTTTATATGGGCTTTGGTTTGACTAATATGACACAGGTTCTCTGATTTTTCCAAATCCATTTGTTCGATTATAATGTTGCATGTATATACCTTGACCTCGCCTTTTCACCATGAAAAAATCGATGTCTATAAAATATATATGTACACTTTCTGTTGTACATTGCGCTTCGATATATGTTATTAATTATAAAATTTTACCGTTATTTAGGGAGAAGAGTCAGCTTACATGGTTGTTAGCCCGTTCCTTCACTTACATATGTTATTTTGCGCTAGATGTGAACAATCGCCACTCTTTGGTAAATAAGTATTTTTCATGCTAATAACGGTAAAAGGAATTGCAGAATTACAATATGTGGATTTTCTTTCAATTAACCGCATGTCCTCAAATGTTTGATAAGGATAGGGAAACCTCTTAATAACATGGTACGCTTTTGAAGTCTTTCAAGTTTACAGTGAAAACGAGACATTACAAGGTAAATCTAGTTAAGTTTTAATTAATTTTCGTAATTTTTCCTAAAACAAAAAAAAAATAATAATAATAATAATAATACCAAGGTTGTTGGAACAACTTTTATTTCTAGTTGAAAATCTAAAATACATTTTAATCAACCTCCTGTTTTGTGCAACATGTCGCTTTTCTCGCTTAAATTGCAAGCACAGAAGGCTGGATCCGTGAAGGTCATAGAACAGCCTTAGGGAAGAAATCTTGACAAACAGTTATGAAAACTTGCAAACATCACGGTTTAAAAAGTCACGTTAAAACTTTTGTTGTTTTTCTACGGTAACGAAATTTCGTTGTTTAAATATTAGTTTTTCGGTTTTAACGTAAACTGTCATTTTTACAAACAACAATACATGTTTACGAGCGACATTTTCAGTTGGAGGTCAAAATTTGTTTTTGTCAAGCTGTTTTTTTTGCAGAAGTAAATAACAAGGTAATTGCCTATATGTTTGTTTTTTCAAAAGCATGCCTGAAAATTAATTTGTAATTTAATAAATCGTATTTCGTATAAGTGCTTTTGATTAAAGAAAGTAGGTCGCTTAAGGAAGCAAACCATAAAAAAATATGGTTGCATTATACAGGGTATTAATTAAATATATGTGGTAACTTGAGGGAATGAATTCTTATCTGTAGTCTTTGAACTGGTTATATTTTTTTTGCTACACCGTATGTAACTTTTCAAGCAATAGATTTAATGTACATTTATTGTTATNCCACATTTTATTTAATCTTCGGTAGTCGCTCTTTAATTGTTAACATACATAAATGATTTGTCTTTGGGTCTCATAGATCTGACGCGACGACCGAAGGGTTAAATTTCATTTGAAATTAAACCAAAAAAAATTTGTGTTTGGTGTCAAAAGTGGGATCTTGAAATCGAGAGGTAAAGTTCAAAGATAAAAGCGATATTTAAGTTCAATTTGAAGTTAAATTAGAAGAATCTGAGGAAATAGTTTTAATAGTAAACAAATATAAAGGTCTAGTTCAAGAGAAAGTTGGCAGAACTTAAAATAACAAAACAGGATTTCTTCCAATCGGGAGATAAAGATTAACTTTGAAATAATTTTAAATAACCTTGTAAATTCAAGGAAATTCCTAGTGATAAAACGGGCCGTGAATGTATCTAGAATGGAAAGTAGAAAGCACATAATGAACAAATGAAACACCTAGAGACTTTTTAAGTTCCATAATATAACAAATACCAATTTCGCATAAAGAAATAATCATTAAATAGTGATAGATTTTAATGCTTTTGCCGCTTCGTTTCTAATGATGTCTAAAACAATTTCTTTTTCACACCTCATTCATTTAAGTATCTATAATTTTGTCCAAGATTATATATTGTTCACCATATGTAAAACATAAATTTTGTTGTAGTTTTTCGTATTGTTGCTGTCCTTCTTAGTGACATTGCAACAAGCGTTGAGCTCTGGATACATCAATTCTGTGATAACAACAATTGAAAAACGCTTCGAAATACCGTCGAGTCTTTCGGGCCTCGTCGCTTCTTCTTATGAAATTGGAAATGTGATAACAGTGATATTCGTAAGTTATTTGGGAAGTCGCAGGCATATTCCGGTTTGGATCGGAGTTGGAGCCGTAATTATGGGCATGGGTTCTCTTATATTCATGGTGCCGCACTTTATTGCCGACGAAAACATCGAAGTTGCCGAAGTAAACAATAGCGAAGATAACATGTGCCGAGTTGTTACCGTGCACGAACAAGACATGGGTTTAGGAAGATTGTCTTCTGGACTCTCTTCACCACCTTTGGCGCCTAATAATATTCGAGGAGATAATTGTATTCAAGGATCTCCTTCAACAACCGGACCCGTGTTGTTATTCGTTTTGGCACAACTGCTTTTAGGCTGTGGTGGTTCTCCACTGTTTACTTTGGGTACAACTTACATAGACGATCATGTTAGGCCTGAAAGTTCTTCTATATATATTGGTAAATTTGACTTTTTGACCAAATACAGAGTGGCACGATTAAGTTAACTTGTGCCTTACTTTTAAAAATAACATAAAATTTGAAATATGTAAGATACAAGTTCTTATTCGTACTATTCAGAGCTTTTATTCTTTTTCTGATCAAAAATTATTTTAGGTTGTATGTACAGTATGGCTGCTTTCGGTCCAGTTTTAGGATTTCTACTTGGAGCTTACCTTTTGTCATTCCATATGGATTCCTTCTCCAAAATAATCTCAATTAATGCAGGGGACAGTAAATGGGTAGGCATGTGGTGGGGCGGTTTCTTGCTATGTGGTTTTCTCCTAATAATTGTGGCGATCCCTTTTTTCTCATTTCCCAAAGTTCTCACACACGAAAAGGAAAAAATACGCCTAATGGAGAAACAAGCAGCTGTCAATGGGGCCAGTACTAGCGCCCCCGCTAAAGAGAAACAAGTTAATGAAGATTCAGCATCCTATGGAAAAGATATTAAAGGCAAAGCCCCAAAAAATTACTTTATAAAGGCTTTTAATTATTAATATTTTAGATATACCTAGATCAATGTGGAGGTTGGCTTCAAATCCAATTTACATGGTAACTTGTCTAGGTGCTTGTATGGAACTCATCATTGTATCAGGATTCGTAGTGTTTCTTCCCAAATACCTTGAAACGCAATTTAGTTTGGGTAAAAGTCAAGCTAGCGTTTTTACTGGCAAGTTTACCTATTTTTATTATTTTAAATGCAGCCAATAAAAAATACTTTGTAGGTTCGATTGCTATTCCAGGAGCATGTATTGGAATATTTATGGGAGGATTAATACTGAAGAAAATGGAACTAAGGCCAAAAGGAGCGGTTCAATTTGTCTTAATATCAAACACAATATGTCTTTTGTGTTATGCCCTGTTATTTTTCCTGGGTTGTGAGAATTTAAAAATGGCAGGAACGACCATACCGTATTTCAATAGTACGCAACCATTTCAAGTCAATTTGACGGCTTCGTGTAATTTCGGATGCGAGTGCAGCATGAACGACGTCGAACCTGTTTGTGGGAACAACGGATTGACTTATTTTAGTCCCTGCCATGCGGGGTGCACATCCATTTTAAGCTCCAATTATACCAACTGTGCCTGTAAGCTATTATTTTTATATCATTAGAGTTTTTTCGAACCAACGCAAAACATTCGCAGTTGTGGCGATTTTCATCGCTGCAAACACATTAATCATTATACGTATAAATTAGGCATATTTACAATTTTTAAATGCATGGATGTTTCGAGTTGGTTTTTGATCTTAAAATGATATAAATTTACTGGTTAAATAACAGTTCTTTATGATAATCACATTTTTTCTTGGCTTATAAGGTCCGCTACACACGGGTTGACTGATTTACAAGTTGAATTTCAAACCGTTTTCATAATAGTCATACACACAATCATTTTGCAATAAAAAAAGAATCTCTGTTTACACGCTAATGCGACTGAATCTGTCGATATACTTTAAGGGTCACGAAATGTAATTCAGATGAAGAAAACGCAATGGCTTATTATTGTTATAACTTACTACGAGAATATTGGTACCATCGTCAAGATGAGTCCCTACTCCAGTGGTAATGCGGCTCTATATGCAAAGAGATATGAAGTCTAGGCTATTCATATTAGAAGAATTTTATCAAACAAACAAGTTCATAAGAGTTCAATAGAATATCCAAAGGTTTCTATATAGAATTAGAGCGGATGATTGTTCTGTCTACACAAGAGATGGGTAGCAATATGAAGGTCATTTCAATTTTATGTGCAATTATGCAACTGATATTGCGTGACTGGAAAAAACGATCGCACGCGACTAGTTGGATAAGGACTACAAATCGGTTTCGTTTTGGTCGACTTGTGTATGGAGGGCTTAAATATTGACGTCATTTTCTAACTGATATTTTAATAGGTATACATGGAAATATGAGCTTACATGATGGTTCCACCATCAATTACGCTGCCTCACATGAGAGCGACTTCTCAGAAGTAACCATAGTGCCTGTAGCTACGGCAGGACCATGCAACTCGCAATGTCACACCATATATCCGTTTTTAATCTTGCTATTTTTTATGACATTTATCGTAGCAATCACGCAAATGCCTTTGTTGATGATAGTGTTAAGGTATTCGGATCAAATAATAATCCTAACAGGTTGATTTTAAAAAATTGGATATTTTAGGTCTGTTAATGAAGAAGAACGATCATTTGCCTTGGGTATGCAGTTTGTGATATTCCGCCTATTTGGGTATATTCCAGCGCCTATTCTTTTTGGAAATCTTATTGATTCTACGTGTTTACTTTGGAAGAGTACTTGCGGATCTAAAGGAGGTAATTTAAAAAAATTCTTCTATTTTAAAAATCGTTACACGTCATCAGGCAGCTGATTTGCGCTGTCACCAGACCTGGTGAAATTTCGTACTTTTTATTAAAATATATTTATTAGTTTACGGTTATTTCTCGTATTTGCGTTACCTTTTAATTTTTTGTTTAATATTGAGTTTATGTATAATTAGAATAAGAATAAATTGTTCATTTAACGAAAATGGTGTAGTAGAGTAGCTACAAATTTTTTACATCGACTGTTAAGATTGGCTGATATTGTTAATAACGAAAGTAGCATAATAGATTTACATTTAATTAAGCACAGCAAAAACCAATACCAAAAATAACAACCCACACTAGATAGAAAGCAGAACATACGAAAAAACACGAATTATTAAAATAAGTAAGAAATATTTGAAATTGGGTTTGACAACGTCACTCACTAACAATAACTTTGATTATCAATGCAGTTATGCGAGCACTGTGTATAACCTGTAATGGTTTTTAACATAAAAGATCTACAATATTGGCTATAAGAGATGAGCAAATCTTTATTTAATATTTTGTACTTGTAAATTGGACAATAGTTATTTTGTCAATAGTATACCGTGATTACTGTTAAAAAGCAATAATAAATTTCACATTTCTTATTAACAGTGAAATTTGCTATTAAAAATATTGTTTTCAACTTTGACAAAAGTGAACGAACAAACAAGTTTGAGAATAATATTGTTTACTTGTTGATACATTCTTGTTCCATTTATTAAACGGTGTTAATAGGATAGCTTAAGATATCATCGTCGCAAAAAGTCAATTTGTCCGAGGACCTCATATCGCAAATTGTATCTGTTTATAAGTCTGCAAAACGTCAAGTTGACTTTGTTAAACAGTTTTATCTTATGAAATCTATGGTATGTATAATCTTAAATCACTCACATGAGAATGTTACTACCAACAAAGTTGGGTCGGCTTAAAAACATGAATTCAGTATTTGCGAGAACAATAATGAGTATTTTTCGTCAAAACTATGTTCTGTCAGCTAATTAAATAAAGGTTAAAAAATTGAGGAACTTAGAATGCCATCAGTCAGTTTCAGATCAATAAGATGAAAACTGGTATAGTTCCAGTTATTCTTCAGAAAAACTGCAACGATACATTTACTTTGCAAGAAAAACTTGAAGGACTGACTGACATTTATCAAAAATCACAGAAAGTATTGGAAATATGTGTGTTTTAGTAACAAATCGAAATTTTATTTGATTACGATGACCACTAAACAACAGATTGATACCAAAAAGTACACTCGTACTAAAATATGGTGAAAGATTTGTGATCATCTGGGACTCCTTCTCAGAATATAATGGATTTTTATTTAGGATGTATTAAAAAACGAAATGCTACCTTACGTAAAAAACATATACCATTATCTTTCAATATGATAATGACCCAATTATTCATGCAAAGTAAATTAAAATTAAAAAAAAAATCAAATTACAATAATTTCATGCGAAGAAATGGTACTTGTGACGAAGTAACCTTCAGACTCCTGAAACCTTAATCTCATTGAAAACTTGTGGGAAGTCTTAAATACCAAAGTGTGGACAAGTTATCGAAAATAAGAAACACCACGAAGTATTAATCTAATAATTCCAAATAAGAATATTGTTTTTTTTTATTTACTTATTAACTTTTTATATTTTTTGACAAATTTATTTCTTTTTATTATAAACTAGAATAATAAAATTATGTTTCTGCCTAGTTCAAAGTATGTATATTTCATAGCAGATAAAATATTTCACTTCTAACATTGTTCATCCATTTACGGCCAATATTGTAGAATATATTCTAAATTGATCTGTACTGTATTGCCATCTCAATTAATAGGAAACAGAAAAATAGTTAAATGGAGAAAGTTCTAATAATTACAAATGTAATTTGATGGTTTTTGTAAATTTGTTGCGGCTGTTTCAGTGTTTGAAAATTTTCAGAAAAAGTTGCTTTTATAACTTCTTTTCCTTTATAACTTATGAACTTCAATTTTAACCGTTTAGAAAAGAAAATTCAATGGTATGAATTAAACATTTCAAACTTTATTAGTTTTTGCGAGTTTGATGAAAGCTTTGATTTTTCATTTAAACATCATATTATATTTTTCAATTTTTCAATAAACTTTAAAAAATGCTTAAGCTTAACACTCCCGCTGTCGCGTGCAACAAAAGTTATACACCGTTCGGACATACTGTTGTATACTGGCAGCGAGAGTGTTAACAACATGACAAAAATTTTACTAATTCATAGAAAGATAAGAGATTTTAATTTTTTTATAGTTACAAAAATAGATACAAAAGATGGGTATCTTAGAGAATATTTAATGATAAATTGTCACGTAACTTCTTATTGCTTGATAAATCTATAAGTGTGTTAGAAGAATTTAAGTTAAAATAGCACTAAATTATTCAGATGAAGAAAACTGATATGCTGGAAATTTATTTTCAAGCCAGCAAAAATGTGGAAAAAGCCAAAACTGAATACGAAATAAAATATCCTAAAAATTGTCAATCTACTAATTTTGGGGCTTTTGTTTTACCATGGAGGAGCAAATACATGAAAAATGAATATAATCTTAATGAAACGATTTTGGGAAATATTATAAATGATCTAAAAACATCTGTGACAGGAGTCGAACTACAAAACGACAGTCCCTAAAACTATTTACAGAATTTAAAAAAAAATTAAACAACACCTCTACAAATTGACAATCATTCAGTAACATCTAATGAAGACTATTTGCGGAGAAAAAATCTTTTCTGAATGGTTTATTAGCTAATGTTAACAAATTATAACTTTATATCTAAAAAGATTTAGACAGATGAAACTCGAGTAAACAATTATGGAATTTACAATAAACTGCTGAGTGCTGAACATTCGAACCTCATCTCAGAAAGACGATTGCAAATAATATTTCGGTTTAATTAATGTGTGTTGTAGAATTATAGGTGAAAACAACTACCTTTTTCAAACTAAATCATAATTAATATTAGATCAATAATTTCTGATGAAAATTTAAAATCTATCAGATATTTGACTATATTTCGTGAGGATGTACTTAATATCTGGAATTCCGAAAATAGTTGTTTCTGATAAATTTAAATACATCTAATATCAATTGATGGATGCCCCACATGCAATACTTTAGAATAGCTACTTGAAAGTACCTTTGAAGATAGGATTATATCGAATAGAGGACCTATACCATAACCAGTTCGATCACCTGATGTCATACCTCTTGCGTTTTATTGATGGAAATTTGTTACAAACTTTCTAGTTTTTATCC
>JABRWK010000069.1:302595-313146 GCA_013372445.1 Hypothenemus hampei
TTATTATTATTATTATTATTATTATTATTATTATTATTATTATTATTATTATTATTATTATTATTATTATTATTATTATTAATATTATTAGTGTTAGTATTGCAAAAGATATAAGTAATATTTATGTCTAATTAATCACTAACGCCACATAGTATTCGTTAAGTCTAATACTTGGATTGAGTTATAACAATAAAGAAAACACTACATGAAAATTTTCAAATTATAGTGCATGAAGATTTTATTTGGTCCAATTTATATGTGACTGTGCTCGAATTATGATTAATTTTATCTGTCCACAGTAAAAACCTATGTTGAAAGATATTTAGAAAACATTTAGGAAAGGTGATATTCAAGCAACTGTATTACCGTGCTATTCAGATAGCACAGCTGTGTTAAGTGTGCTATTTGATACTTCTTATCGAGAAGGTTATTTTTAGGTTGTCTTCTTGTAGTTTCATCTTTTGACTTTTTGCTTGTTGAACAAAAATGCCGAAAATAGTCAGATATGCGATATCGTTGGAATTTTCTCCAGGTCTTATTCGACGTATTACCACGGTAGCACACCTCAGGCCACATTAGCGTCAAGTGTGCTTTCAATTTTCCACCAGCATCTATTTCTCTAATTTTTTTCACTATCCTTATTGCCTAGAAAAAAATCGAATAAGGGATGAAGGGTATAATTTGGGCAATACTGCGAAATACTTTTAAATGTTTATTTCTTCATTATGCTTGACTGTTCCGCTATTTCTCTTTATAATTTTTTGAACATATAGATCTAAAATAGTTCTATTACATCTTAATTTGTCTAATTGTCATACCATAATTGCAGTTCTTTTTGTAGAAACCCAACTGAAACAGCCATACATATAGTCATTGTTCCGGCCATTGATCGTATTTTATTATTATTTTTTAATTAAGATATTTTGTTTAAAAGCTAATAAATAAAAATACTTGTTCCACACATTAGCTTAAGAACGTTCAAACGGAAATAAAAGTTAAGGTACATTTTTTTTACAAAAAACATAAGAAGAATATGTTCTCGACTGTGTAAACATTATTATTAGCTCTATGAAAAATGTTAAATACACTAATATGTATATGTGATACGACCGATACCCGACAATATTTATATAATATTTATAGTGTAGCTTCGATATGACTCGAAAATAAGCTGAAACTCATTGATGCATATGTTATTTAATCCATTTTATCTATTTGGTATGTTATTTGGTTTTAACCTTCCTCAGCGTTTATTCTGTCCAAAAAATGCTTAAAACAATTCTTCTTTAACGAAACATCAGTTTAGAATAAACATGCAATTTGGAAATTGAATTGAAAATTATATTAATGTTATTTGTCTTGCACGTGATCATGTAATAGTTCCATAAAGTTTAAGGAAAATCGTTCAACAACTAAATGTTATTACGAGGGCGCTTGGTAAAGTTTCTGATATGTAGATTACTAATATGTATCTGGAATTAAATGTTGTAGTTTCATGATTCCTTTTAACTTTTGAAATGTTTGACAATTACATTTTCTGAGGCATAAATTGTTGTATTATACATATATATAATTTGTGGAGTTCCATCTTGAATAAAGAAGCAAATGTAGCTTATACTATTTCTTACCACTTTTTTTCAAATGCATGCGAGACGATCTAATGTTTAATATTTAGTTTACAACACGTCAACTATACAAGGTGTTTCAGAAGAAATGTGCTGCAATAGCAGCACATTTCACGAATAGATTTTTTATCGAAAAATAATGGAAGTTCCGCATATAAACTATTCCAATAAAGCTTCATTACGAAGTTACAGGGTGTTAAAGTTTTATTACAAATTTCAAATTTTAGTATGTAATATCTTTAAAACTGTTTCAGATATTTAAATGAAATTTTGCACGTTTTGATAGTTAGTGTAGGTGCATTTTTTATTTAAAAATACTATATTATACTATTATTAATTTCACCAGTGGCGTACGTATATTTTGGCACAATTTTAATGACAAAAATGGTATGTCACTGTTTTTTCTAAAAATAAAAAGTATTTTTGAGTCTCCTTTCAATTTAGAAGAAAAAATCTGACTTGACTCTTTTTCGTCCGACGCCCCGTTTTCGAGTGAAAAAGTAAAAAACCGTCCGCATGCACAATATTTCACGCTAATCTTAATTGAAAAAGCAAATTATAGTTCTTGAATTTAATCGAAAACTATGTTATTATACCTGAAAAAGTCAATTGTTCTTTTCCCTTTCCCTTTCAAATTGAATTAGAAGAGAGATTTTTGAATTAATAAAATTTGAATTTTTTAGTAAAACTTTACCACTCTGTGTCTTTGTACCACAACATTATTGGAATATAATTTATATGGGGAACAACCATTATTTTTCGATGGACCAATTAGTGAAATATGGTGTAATGTTTATGAAATACCCTGTATAGTTTCCGATAATCTGCAGTTTTATCCACATTATTTTTACACTTTTACTAGTCTTCAATACTAACATGGTTATTGTTGACATTAAGAGTATGTTCAAAAGACGTCTTCTGCCTTCGAAGCCTTATTACATGTTTGCATATGAAATAAGATTCTCAATAAACATTGTTTTCATCTTAAAATCATTGATTTCAAAAAAACTTTGGTTTTATAAGCAGCATTTTGCTTTGAATCACATCAATATTTACTCCAAATGTGAACTTTAATCTTAATTCCCTCAATCGATAGTAAAATCAGTTCGGAAATCAGGATAAAACCTATGCCCGCTGCAAAAGGTTAAAATATCTAACGCAAACGATTCAAATCTCGATATACAACTGAAGTGTTTTATAGGATAGCTCGTATAGAAAACTGCGACCTGGTAATTTTAAGCTATAGTATTGACCTAATACCTATTGGATAATATTTAGATAATAAATTTTTACGAGAAATTCACATTTAACTAAAAATTTCAACCTACATTCACCGAATAATTACAGGAAAAAAACGTGAAGAAATTAAAGAAATTTTTGTCCCTGTTGTCATTTTCATGTTACCATAATTATTCTACCATTAGTCCTGTCACCATTCATCCTGTCACTCAATATGAACTACAAATGAGAATATAAAGGTGTTAAAAGAAAATGGGGGTCACATTAAATATTTAAATTAATTTAGTTTTATTGTTATTTGTTTTTTTTTATTTTTATAATCATTCAAAATATTAATTACTTTAAACATTTCATTCATTTCCTCGTATTTTTTTCTATAATATTTAAGTGAATATAAATTAAGCGTATAATTTTTTTTATTTGGTGAATTCGTTATGAATAATAAAGAAATTGAAATCACAAATGTTGATATAATAACTCATGTATAAATAATTATCAAGAGTTATTATTATTATTACTACTAATATGATTGTAATCTACACATTTTGACAAGAAACCGATATTGGTTTCACAGCTAACTAAGATAAATCGAATTACTGTGCGAGAAAATTAAAAAATGCTTACGAAAGAATTTTGGAGGATAGATATAACGACGCCTAACAGAAATCGATTTAGGATTAAACTGAGAATATACAGGGTATTTCATTTGAAATAAATGATCTCGAAATTACTTTTTTGGACACCCGTTAAAACATTTATTAAAACTATTACAGTCATCATAATAACCTCTGGTTGACATCTCAACACAGTTCATAGAGAATAAAATCATAAGTCTTGAAAATAGTCGAGAATTTTACATTAAAAAAACTTGTCCTTTAGCAAGAATCAAAATTTAAAATTTTTCGAAAACGATTAGGTTTAGCTTTAGGGAAACCTAATAAGTATTTAATCAATTGAAAGCTTAGAATCGGAAAATGGAAAAATATATCGGGTGCCCCATTTACAATAGGTAAGTTGAGATCTATTTCTAGTATAACCGCTAGTGGCGCCACTTCCTAGATGCTTCTAATCGATAGGGCATGTCAATATTAAAATATGTACTCCTATTACCTACTTTACTTTTAAAAATGTTTGTAATTATAGATTGCAGTATGTGGATATACGTCTTTAGTCATAGGACACTTTACACAACATTTGTAGACCAAATAATATAAGGACATAATAATATTACGTAAAAAGTGACATGGAAAAATGGGAATGTATTTCCTAGATACAGCCCAATTAGCAGTAGTAATAAAGATGGTGTTCACTAATTTTAGTATAAAAGAATTATTAATGTTACTATTACTGTAAAAGCCAACAAGGAGTGAAGCTTTTACACAAGATATTAACAATAATTACTGACGGTGTTTCAGCAATGATTGGTTGCATTAATAGCTTCATTTCTTATTCCAAAATACATGAATCCTTCACGAATTCTATGAATTATTATTGTATTTTTATCAAGAAGCGTAATATGGCAAGATCTCTTTTGCTAAATAACAATATTCGAACAAATCCTTTATCGTACGTATTATTGAAAGCCCTTCTAGAAAGGACAAATCCGCCCGGGTTGATCTTAGATAGTTAAGTTAAAATAAAGCACTTGGCCGATTTTTTGGTCTTTTGGGAGAAATATTTCATAATTCACAGCATTAAAAACTCGAACAATTGCAGTAAAACTCACTTATAACATACACGCTTATTACGAACTTATGGTTATAATGGACCAAATAAAGTCATGGCCATTATTATGAAGCATTCAATGGAAAAATACTTTTATAACGTATATCGTTATTACGTACTTCTGCTAAAAAGTACCAAATTTCCGGGTCCGAACGACCGAAAAGAGCAAATATAAACTACTTATTTTTAAGGTCCTTTTTGGTACGCTATAATCGAGCTTTAATGTAGGTAATCAAAACTTGGATTCTTAACTGGCATATGTGAACAACTGAACAGTTTAAATCTTGAACTTCAAGTAGAAAATTAGCAGATTAGCATTTAAAGTTAAATTAAATTCTGAATAAATAATTTGTCAAAAAATGCTCTTGTACATTTTTTAAAGATGAAAAAAGGATATTATTTACTACTAATCTTCTAACATTTCTAGAATCATTTAAAAGTAAAATTTAACAGGCCAACACAATTAGCAAATGAAAATCAATGTCAAAAATTGCACTAATTATACTTGGTAATTTCTTATAACTTTTGACACTTACTTTTGAAGTTATTTTTTTCTTTGAGATAGATCTTGATGAAAAACGGTTTTAATCAAATCCTTGTTTTCAATCCATCGAAGTATAATATAAATGGCCTTTTCGTTGCTGCAGTTGTACAAAGAGACAAATTCACATCAATGTATTGAGGTTTCTTGGTTAGTTACGACGTTTCTAAGTTCCTTTAATCACATAGTAGTTTAGTACTGGAACTGGAAGTCGATCCTTTTTTTTAACCATTAATTAGTGCAAGTTATTTCTTCTTATCTGAATGGATATTTAGGATATATAAACGTGGATTTTTTAAAATTTTGTTCAAATAGTTGACATTTAGACGCAAGTAAGCTAATTTAATGTTCATTGATAAAAATATTATTATCCTAAACGTACTCAAACAAAGCTTCCGTAGAGTTGAATATAAATATTTTTGTGATATTGAGAAAACTGAAATAGAATAGATTTTTGGCAACAACAAACTAGTTTAGTATTCCATTTCGAATTAAGAGCATTCACGTGTTTTTGTCCTTTTTATGGAATTGAATGTGATTTTCCGTGAAACAAACTTATAATATCTGTGTTGTTTGTCAAACTTTAAAACTCTGATTCTTATTAATTTATTAACTGAAGTTTCTGTTTATGAATACGTATTTAAATTTTGAAATACTTGAAAATACAAGCTATTTTCATTTAATTCTATACAGTGAGTGACGAAATTATAGGCACCGATTAGCAACACAACATACAGAAGTAATATTTTATAGGTACTTGTTGTGATTAATGTTTGTGCATTCTTGTAGAGATAACGTTTTCGCTTAAAATAAAAGTCTTTTGCCTTAACTGCGTTGAGAGGTTGTGTTATTGTGTTTCTTGCGACCCATCTTCTGGATCGTTAATTTTCATTAATTGTGTAAATACTTTAGTCAATCGCTGTAAAAGAAAAACAATTTTATTTCAAAATTTTAAAATTCAATATAAAATACATACACTATATGCAATATACATTTTGTTGATATTAAGAAAACAATGTTTTCATAAAAATATTGTTGTTTAGTTATGGTACAAAATTTCAAGAGTTATAAAGTTTACATTCTTGATTTGTAGATATAGAATTACATACCTATCTACATACATTGGAAATTATTTATTACGCATTTATTGCCGATGTGAATTATCCTTAATAACTACTGTGAAAACTGTTATACGAGAATGAGAGATATTTTTATTTAAATTTTTCTGACACTTAACCTATATATCCGCACGACAACGTATGACGTAATCGTTCCAATAATTGAACTAATAACAGGCAATTTAGCGGTCCATGAGTAAAACTGAATTTTAATGGATCTTTACATATGTATGTGGTTGTGGTGATTTGAAATTTGAACTTCAATAGGTAAAATTTGAAAAGGAAGAGCATAAAAAATAGAATGCTGAAATACCATGTAAAAATAATCAAAGTTAGGTCTACTATGCTATAAATGACAAAAAAGATGTAGGGATTTTTTTTAAAAAAAAGTAAAATTCATTAGTGAATTTCAAAATAGGTATATACCAAATATTATAAAAAAATATTACTATGAATGACAAAAATTTCCTTTTAACTTATAAGTTGATAGGAAATCTACAGATTGGAAAGGGAATTTTCTCCCTTTAGTCACAAAATTACAAAACTAAAGAGAATTATAAACTAAAAAAAATTAACTATGGTCAGTTATTATTTTGTATTGATTTTGTTATGTATAAATAAACAGAATAAGCATATAACGCGTAATATCAATTAATCTTTTATACAGTAAGTCGAAAAGTATTCGTACACCTATTTAAATTTTATATCGAAGTAATTATTTTCTTTCATTTAAAAAGCAAACCAACAAAAAAAGATGACTACATAAAGAAAATCTATTAAACTTTATCATTTATGTGAATCTGACAGGAAAAATAAACGTATTTGGAAAATAGAAGAAAAATATCGCAAATTCTTAGACAAAAAAGTATTCGTATACATTTTAATTTATTTTAATTTGAAATAAACGTAGGCGTTTTCAGTCAGGCCAAATCGTGCAAAAACTTGGTAAAATTTACAGTGAGACTTGTTTAAAATAAAATTGAATTTAAAAATAATACAATGGAAATAAATCTTGAAAGAAAAAAATGTTACAGTTAATTACAACATTACAGTGAAATCTATCTGAGAAATTACCAGAATAGTTGGAAAAGTGGAAGTTATGTTCAAGATGTACTCAGCAAATATAAATTTTAACATTCAGTGCCAAATAAAACACAAACGAAACATTCCTCAAAAACTACCAAGCATAACAAGATTTTTATTTGCAACAAATGCAAAAAGAATCCTCATATTATTGTTCTGCACTTGACCCTCTAACTAACTCCAATTAAATCTATTATTATCGAAATAAACTATGAAACTATCTCCAGAGACTATTAGAGTATATCTGAAAAATTAGGTTAAATCCAAGATCAATAACAACAATAGGACACTAAGGGTGGAATTTGCAAAATCCTATGTTAACAAGCTTTTGGTAAAAAGTGTTTTTTTAAATAAGAGTGAAACGTAATATTTTTAGATCATTCTTTCCATAACATGGCAGTACTTAAAAATAGTTTAATGCGCGAAAAATTTTTTGATTAGAAAGTTTCTATTTTGTTTTTGAAATATTTTTCTCGATTTACCATATTGATACCAATAAATTAAAGAAAAAGAAAGCTTAAAATGTATTTCTTATCTTAGTCAGTCTTTATTGCTTCAGTCTATAAAAGATATTAGCTACTCTTTGAAATTCGAATACTTATTAGGTGTAGAAATTTTTTTTGAGCTATTGTATGTCAAAATTATAAACGTGAAAATAATACGACTACCGGCATTACGTTGATTTGGTTTGTTGATTGGGTTACTGCTTTGAATAGAAATTATTTCTACTGGTCTCGACAAAGTGGTATTCACGTCATCGTTAAGTGATGATGTGCTGTATTGCGGTGTAGTCAGATTTTCTAACAAATCTCTGATTAACAACCAATTAACGAAAACAAAGTCTATTGTTTTTATTAATTGTATTTAACAATTCAGGTCAATTGATTTTATTATGTAAGATTTTATCGAAAAAAAAATAGATATATCTTTGCGTTTCTATCATTAAGATGTTCGTTGATATCCTTTTTTTTTGTAAGGTCATGACGTCAGCAAACGAAATTTATATTGTTCTCAAACGAGTAGTGCCATTAAAAAATCTAAGGCAATAAAAGAACAAAATAAAATAGAATTTCTTTCTTTTTGTGTTGGTAGTTCTGAAAAGAACCGATATTTATTTGCTAAGTATTTCTGGTCGTTTAGAAATAAAACAATGTAGTACAATTAAAACTGAGTAAATTACCGAAAAATACTCCATGAATAACATATACAAGATGTTATATAACTGAATATCAATATTGAAAGAGGTGATTTTTTAGATTATTTTAAGAAAGAAAGTTAATATAAACATGAATAAGAAAATACTTTCTTTCCAAAATACAGGATGTTAAAGTTTTAAGAAAAATATTGCGTTATTTTATCGTAACATTTATATTACTCTAGACAGTAATTAGATCAAAATTAGGTTTTAATTTTCTAATTATTAAAGAATTATTTCAATAAAAAATGTAAAAAGTGCCTTAACTGTAAAAATATTTTATTTTTACGTACAGACAACGTGTTGTTCTTTATTTTTTTACTGAAAAAGAGTTCAAGATACGAAAAAAAGTTAAGAGATTACCTATTTTGTTACAAAATGAAGCACCATTAATAAAATAATTTTTGTTTTTAAAAAAAGTAATGAGGTACCATTTTTTTTCAAAATATTCATTCCAAATGACCTAGGGAAGCCACTGGTAGAAAATTTTAGAGAGATATACTGAATTTCATAAAAATATCTGAAATGGCATGAATGTTATGATAAAATAATGATTTTTTTCTTAGAAATTAAAGACCCTGTGTAGCAAAGTTTTCTGTGTGGAATTAAAGTCAGCAATAATGATGCAGGAAACTAAGGAAAAAATTGTCACTAAAAAGAAATAATATCCATTAAATATTGATTGATTATTAAATTAATACTTTATCATTAATGCGTTATCCAAATTTGACTCTTCATCACCAATGAATTAGAAGATAAATTTGTTGTTGAACGAATAACCTTTTCGTGCCATACCACTTAAAAATTACTTTGTCAGTATGTCAAATTAAATTTTTCTATACTTCTGAAGTAATAGTTTGTAGAATTTTATGTCACATTTTTAAACAGTCTTTTTCATGTTTACTATTCTTACCAATATGCTTATTGTACCAATTTTTAGTAATGCCCCAAACGAATAATAGGATTGAATATGCAATAGTACGGAGGAAGCCGTAAAACTTTATGACTATACTACTATGTCAGATCATTTATTAAATACATTTTGGTGGTTTATTTTTAAAGTTGATTTTACATCAAATAAAACAGATAAAAAAGGAAAAGTTTACTTATAATTGCATATGCTATAACACTGTGGTAGAAAATTAAAATTTTCAATAAGGATAGAATATGTCTGTTGGATTATTGTAACTAGTAGTACACTTGGCGTCAAATAAAAGTGGACGATTAAATATTTGTTTTGTAAATCTGGCTTAGTTGTTAATATTTTTTTAAATAAATAGTTTTCAATTATTAAATTAAATATACATAGCATTTATAGTTATTTTTATTATTACATGATTAATAAAAATTGACTTGAACTTGGTCATTTTACCGTCTTAAACAGCTACTTTGTCAGTTACCTGATCGATAATTTGTCAATAACAGGCAAAAAATCTATAGGTAAAAGCTAGGCTTACCCAAATCTGGAAAAAATGACTTGAAGAATCGTCCACTTTTATCTGACGCCAAGTGTACTTTAGTATAAACTAATGATGTATACATATGAATTTTGAAATTTGATTCACACTTCTTTTTTTTAGACACTGTAAATGTTCAGTATGGAATAGTATATTTTTCTATAAAACGAAAACTATCATTATTATGACATTTTTCATAGCTATATGATCGAAAATCAAAAATTTTTAATTTCCGAAATAATTGCAAAACCCGAACTTTTTTTCGACTGTACAATATACGGTTGTTCTACAAGCTCTATGACAAACCTTGGCACATGATAGCTGGGTTAATTTCAAGTATTATTTCTTAAATGAACATGGTCCGATTCGTTTTCGTTTAGAAGCTAGAAGCATTTTAAAAAATATTTACTTTTCAGAAATTTAGTAGGCTGATATTTAAATATGACGGTTGATATAATGAAAAATTTTGTTTGTGTCACTTTATTTATTTATTTGACACTTAGTGTGACACTGTTAAATACAAAATGCATTTATTCACAACTGAGGAATATGCAGATATCACTTTTGT
>JABRWK010000069.1:320037-330509 GCA_013372445.1 Hypothenemus hampei
AGGGTGTTCTACAAGCTCTATGACAAACTTTGGCACATGATAGCTGGGTTAATTTCAAGTATTATTTCTTAAATGAACATGGTCCGATTCGTTTTCGTTTAGAAGCTAGAAGCATTTTAAAAAATATTTACTTTTCAGAAATTTAGTAGGCTGATATTTAAATATGACGGTTGATATAATGAAAAATTTTGTTTGTGTCACTTTATTTATTTATTTGACACTTAGTGTGACACTGTTAAATACAAAATGCATTTATTCACAACTGAGGAATATGCAGATATCACTTTTGTGTATGGGTATTCCAATGGAAATGCCAGAGAAGCAGCTCAAGAATACCGACGACGGTATCCAAACAGGCACCAACCTGCCCACACTGTGTTCAGTGCGTTATTTCGTAGGCTGCGAGAAGCAGGTAATCCTGCTCCAAAAAGGCCTAGAAAATTGCCTAGTACTAGAAGGCAATACACAATGAATATCCTGTCATGATAATAATAAAAATCGTCGTTTTTATAGAAAAATATACTGTTCCATACTGAACATTTAGAGTGTTTAAAAAAAAGAATTGCGAATCAAATTTCAAAATTCATATGCATCATTGGTTTACACTAAAGTACTACTACAATAATCTAACAGATACATTTTATCGTTATCGGAGCTCTACCACAGTGTAATTCATTATTCATACAATCATCTATGGTTTCTATAAGTAATTGAACTATTGATATTCATATTGTCTTAAGAAATTTCTCTCTGATCTTCCCTGATTCATTTCTCTATGGTAATTGCTTAGTTGTGCTTTTGGGGAATATATTGCTTTACCATCATCAATAAAGCCATATCTATTTCCAAGATGTAATATAATGAATCTGAATTTATTAAGTTAAACCATATTTATTATTTATTTGTGATAAAGTTTTACTATCTACTAAATTATAGACTTAATCATGGGCTTGTTTCTACAATATCCGGAATCCATTCATTTTAAGACAACATTTGACACTTCCATAAGTCTATATCTTTAATTATCTATGGAACATTTAAAATAAAATTCTTGAAACAGTCTTCTCAAAGAGGGCGTCATTCCCATTGAACAATTCTCTATTTTTTAATTGACTTCACAAAGCATTTACACAGGTAGTTACATACAGTTACTGAAATAAACAATATCTTTTTACGTAGATACATAAAGTATAAAAGTGAACCTTTATTTACCTTTTTCAAACATTTGATAAATGACAGAAATAAATAGCACTTATATCCAATACTTCGATATTAGTTAGATGTTTAAAATAGCATCGGTTTTTCTTTGGTGACGTTAAATTACCATCACCCACTTTCCATTCATTGAAGATTCTATTAACTGTTCCTAAATTTATCTCTTTAGCATTTGCAACGCGCTATAGAAGGGTTTTTTTAAATTAAGTGTTACATGTAGCCTAAAAAGAAATAATAATTACTTTAGTCGCATTAGTTTAGTGAGAGGAATTTTTAAAATTCATTATTTGACTATTGATTTTAATGAATTACTTCGTAAAATCAATAAATAAAAAAAAATTAATAGTGCACATACTTTTACGTGTTTAATGTCACTAATATATAAATGTGTAAAAGCTTCAACTTTACTCGAAGAAAGAAAAAATATGCGTCACGTGAGGAATTTATTGAATATTGGTCATTCAACAATTAATCGATTGGTTAGAAAACTTAGATAAATAAAAACACATCACAGGAAACTAGCCAGAACTGAAAAAGACCTACAAGTGAAATTTGAAAAGTGAAACGTTTTTCAAAGGAATAAAAAATTCACAAATAGAATGGCTAAGTAATTAAATGAACACTATTAAATAGTAATATTAAAATGTATGGTTTAACTGTCAAAAGAGTAGTCAAAGACTCAGAATTGGTTAATAGCTTGCTCCTGCATCACTCCTTACCGCAGATGATAAATCTCGCAGATTAAAATTCGTTCGAGATCAAGTAGTGTTTTGAAGACTAGAACAGAGCTTTGTTCACCGATGACACGACAGTAGATATAGCGTTTTCAGATTATTTTGCTATAGCATGGCAGAGATCTAGAGAAAGATTATGATGCACTATCTTTCTAAAGAAACCTTTTGATCGTGGTTTAAAAATTTTGTGAGGAGGACTTTATTTTGAAGAAGTCATATAACATTAATGCAAGATGCTATTTGGAAAACGTTATTCAAAATCTTGTTATTTATTGAAAACACCTTCATTTTCATGCAAGATAATAGAAAATCCTGACGTCATAAGACCTGGTATCTAAACTTTATGACCTTACATAAGTAAAGTCAATATTCAAATCTTGATCTGTATTTACATTCCATTCATTTGTACGAATTCGCACAGACTAGACTTAAATCCGTTTAGTGGTGGCAAACCTATGGTACACAGACAATTTTTAGTGGCACGCGGGAAAATTTAGCGGTGACCTTTTTTCTTTAGTCATCATAATGGCGGGCGGCACGACATTTCAAAGGGTAAAAATTGGCAGACGGTTTCTGCTTGAAATCATATTACGAGTCGGCGAATTGCTACTTTCAAGCATAGCGCTTCCCTTTGTGTTGATAACGAATGACCGACAAAGAATTGTATCCGAAATATATGTTAAATAACGACTTTGGGATGAGCACATTTTGTTTCAAGCTGTAACGTTGGGTTTCCCATTCCCTGCATTTTTTTATGACTTGTATGAAGGGTAAGTAAATGGATTTTGATACAACGACAGAACAATTTTATTAATATCTTAATATTTTTAGTACGATTCGAATACAGAATATTTAATATCCCAACGGATTAAAAAAAATCGAAATTAATATCATGCTCATCAGAACCAAATAGCTGCAGACAATTTTAAAGCTATTGAACCAACGAAAATAAGATATGCTAAACAATGCTGATAAAGCAATATGTGTTTTATGTTCTGCACATGTACTTTGGAGAACATCCTCGGTAAAGCGATATTACGAAACAACCCATAAAAAGGTATTACTCAAAAAATAAATTGGAATAAAAGATTTCTCAGAAAATTAAGAAAAATAATAAACAATCTAAGGTTATTTCTGAAATATATTAGTAGCGACTTTGATTTAATTATTGTTAATTTTGCGATATCAAATATCATTGTAAAACATGATAAATCGTTTAGTGAAGGCGAACATTTAAAACAAGTCTGGCTGGGATGTGCTCCAAATTTGTTTGAAAATTTTGGATATAAAGGGAAAATTGCTCAAAAAATAAAAAACTTCCCTCTTTTCAGGAACATTATTAAAGATAAAATCTTAAAAATGGTTTGAAATATTTCAGGAAAACTAATGGTACATTTGGAATCCATAGGTTTACTTTCGCTTTGTTTGAATAAAACTTCAAAAAGCTCAGAATACATAAACCCTTTGTCAGACATATTACTAGTAAAGAAGACTTCGTTAATTTAACATCATTAACATGTTAACCGCCATTATATCAAATGATCAAAACCATGCCTGGCAGGCCACGTTCTAATTTTTTTAGATTCTGATACAGCTTGATATGTAAAAGTTCAAGACATCATTGAAAATGCCGTGTTATATTTATTTTGTACCTTTTACGTTGTGATATAACATTTGTGCCTCAATCTCTCCAAGGATAAGATTTATATCTGCTGAGGCACATGCGACGTGTCTCGGTCCACTGAGGGAATATTTTATGAGGCACAAATGATGGTACACATGGCGCTTAACGTGTTAAAAACAACAATAAAAGGTGTTGATATTTGCGAAGAAATTTTAAACACTTTATCTATAAAAGAAATTGTTTTGCATAATGTTGTTTCGCTTACTCATGATGATGTACCAAGTATAATAGAATCGGGTTTTATAAATTTATTTAAAAGAAATGTTGGTCATTTTGTTTTCGGATTACACTGTAGAGTTTATCAGAAAGTGTTATGTGCAAAAATTGGTTTTCAATCATCAGAACGTAGTACAAATTTAGCTATTAAAACATTGAATTTTATATTATTGAATCCTTCGAATAAAAAAAAATTGAATGCACTCTTAACAGATGAAAGCTCAATATGCAGTGTCGACCTGCTTTTGTACAACAATATTAGATAGTTAAATAGAGGTAATTTACTAGAAATATTTGTTATCTGTTTCGATGAAATAAAAATATTTTTACAGCATGAAAATAATATTGAATAGTTTAAAATAATAACACATACACAGTCGGTCTTCAAATTTGAAGTTGCAAGGTTTAAATAAAACAATTATTTCTATTTATAATTTAATTCAAGCATTGATATTATTAAAATGGAAAAAATTGAAAAGCTGACGCATCAAATTGAAATAAATTAATGCCAATTGTTTAAAGATTAATAACAGTTGGAGACTCAGTAATTCATTAATTTTCTTCGTGATTTTCTCAATTTTAAATTTTCCGAAATTAAAAAATTTTCATTTATTCAGACAAAACTAAAGCAGATGAACTTGATTTAGAATTGCAACATTAAATACGTTCGAAATGCAATTAATTGATTTGGAGACAAAAGTTTATTGGATTTTTAAATTTAGAATTTATTAAATTAAAATTTTTGGAGGAAAAAAATAATACTAAAAGCTAAATCATTAACATTGGCCAAAGTGGATTTCAAAAGAATTTAAGACTTAAAGAAATTGGTTGTATTTTCCATTTTAACTATATTTTTATACATACAGGATGTTTCAAAAGTACGGGCCGCTACTTCAAGTGCGTATTCTATACTTTAATATAAGATAAAAGTTTAAATACGTTTTATGATATTTCTAAATCGTTTTTTAGGAAAAATATGACCATTTAAAGATGGCAACAGTACAGTAGTTTTTTGACCTTAATTGGTGAACGGGAAGTCATAAGTCAAGTGTTGAAATTTGGTAGATAGCCATAAAATTGGATTTTAAAAAACATGCTTCATTTACGAGTATAAAAAAAATTTAAAAAGATTTAGAAAAAAAAGTATTGAAACTTTTATATTAATGTATAAAATAAGCCCCTGAAGTAACGACGCGTATTTTTGAAACACCCTGTATATGCATCTTGGTTTTATTTTTAATAATAAATTTTATCAAGAAAGAATACAAATGAATCGAAATTAGCAGAACAGAAAGAACATAAAAAAAAAAAAATTTTGCATTAAAAAATCGTATTTTAACTTTTATTCCAAGAACCGATTTGGTTTACGTGTGAAATCAGTATTTTTTTCAATTATTTTTTGAGTTTATTATTATAAAGTACCTGTCCCAATGGCACTAAAAGAACTGGAACGGAACGCCTTGATCTCTTAAAATGGGAAAAGATTCCCAAAGCAACCATCGAGAAGTTAATAACAAGATCTAGACGAATGCAACTAGTCATTAGAGCTCGTGGAAATACAAGTTATTATAGTTCATTCTTTTTTAGTTACACTACAGTTTCTTTTTTTTTCTAATAAAATCCATTTTTTGCCAAATCGAACCAAAAATTTCGATCTAATTCAATTATTTTAAGTGCATTCTTATTTCATTACCAACGCTTTTATTGTGTTAAATGTCGAATTAAATTATTATTTCAATAAGAAAAATTTTAAATATTTTTCTGTGGGTACGACAATATTGAATAAAAGTTGAACAATGTTTATAGTGCAGCTTCGGAATAATGCGAAAAACAAGCGCATTGATAGAGACGTTATTTAATCCATTTTACCTTTTTAATATTTTTCGGTTTGGCTTCATCAGCAGATTTATCCTTTGAAATGCAATACTTAAATCTTTGTTTAACAAAACATCGGATTAGAACAAAAAAACAGAACAAACAATTGACTAATAATAAAGTGTCTAGTGAATCGAATATAAAAGAACTGTTAAAGTTATTATCGCTGCAAGAACTAACGAAGATATCAATAATATCTAATGAATTCAACAGAAATTAATATGCCTTTACACAAGATATTAGCAATAATTACTGATGGTGTTTCAGCAATGATTGGCTACATTAATGAATTAATTTCCTATTGCAAGGGAGATGAATTCGTTACGAATTCTATGAATTACCATTGTATTTTTATCAAGAAGCGTTAACAATTAGATAAGCAAAACAAAAATAGTTGATGGACTTGGATTTTTTAACTGACATATGTGAAAAACTGAACAGTTTAAATCTTTACCTTCAAGTAGAAAATAAACATTTGACTGAAATGGTTGGCATTTTAAAGCTAAAATAAATTCTAAATAAATAATTTGTCAAAAATATTCTTTTGTACATTTTTCACAAATGAAAAAGTTAAAAATAGTTTTGATATAAAATTATTTGTTACTCATCTTGAAACATTTTTAGAATAATTTAAAAGTAAATATTAATAATATAATATAATCAGCAAATAAAGTGCAATGTCAAAAATTGTCCTAACTTGTAGTTAGTTATTCCTTTTAACTTTTGACGCTTCCTTATCGAGTTTATTATTTTCATTGAGGCAGATCTTAGTAGGAATAGTGTTAGATAACGTTCTAATCAAATCCTTGCCTTTAGTATACCGCTGTGTAATATAAATATTCTTTTCGTTGCTGCACTTGTTCACAGAGACAAATTCACTTCAATGTATCGAGGTTTCTTGGAGAGTTAGGACGTTTCGAAGTTCCTCTTATTGCGCAGTAGTTTGTGCTGGAACTGGAAGTTGATTTTTTTTTCGTTATTAATTAGTGCACGCTAACCAAATCTATTTCTTATCTGAATGCTATTTGTATATATAAACCGTGAATTTTTCCAAATTTTGTTTAAACTGTTATCATTCACACGTAAGTAAACTAATTTAAATATTTTTTTTGTAATGTTCATTGATAAAAATATTTTTAGTTTAAACCAACCCAAACAAAACTTCTTTAGAGTCGAATATAAACCTTTCTGTGATATTGGGAAAACTGAAATAGAATGGATTTTTGGCAACAACAAACTAGTTTAGTATTCCATTTCGAATTAAGAGGGTTCACGTGTTTTTGTGCTTTTTATGGAGTTCAATGTGATTTTTCGTGAAACAAACTTATAATCTTTGTGGTTTGTCTTGATTCATATTAACTTAATGAGTGAAGTTTCTGTTTACGTATTTACATTTTGAAATATTCGAAAATTTTTGATAATTTAATTTAATTCTATAAAGTAAGTGGCAAGTATTAATACATCTTAGTAACTCAATTTACATAAATAATATTTTAAGAGAAATTTTTTTTAATAAACAATGTCTGTGCCGTTGTTGAGATAACGTCTTCGCTTAACATAACGATCTTCTGTGTTGTTTGCCAGGCTCTAAAACCCTGATTCTTATTAATTTATTAAGTGAGGTTTCTGTTTATTAATACGTATTTAAATTTTGAAATATTTGAAAATTTTAACGATTTTCATTTTATTTTATACAGTGAATGACAAAAATATTGGCACTGCTTAGTAACACAACATGCATAAGTAATATTTTATGGAAACTTGTTGGGATTAAGAATGTTTGTGCATTGTTGTAGAGATAACGTCTTCGCTTTACATAAAGATCTTCTGCCTTAACTGCGTTGAGAGGTTGTATTATTTGTTTCTTGTGACCCATCTTCTGGATCGTTAATTTTCATTAATTGTGTAAATACTTTAGTCAATCACTGTAAAAGAAAAAACAAATTTTATGCTAAAATTTTAAAATTCAATATACAATACATATTGTGTATACAATATACATAACATTTTATTGATATTAAAAAAATCAATATTCTGATAACAAAATTATTGTTGTTTGGTTACGGCATAAAACTTTAAGAGTATTTATTAAGCTTACATTCTTGATTTATAGGTATAAAATTACATACATACATTGGAAATTATTTATCGTTCGTTTATTGTCGATATTAATTGTCCTTAGTAATTTTTGTGAAAATCGTTATTACTTAGTACATGCGAGAACGAGAAATATTTTTATTTTTTTTTTCTGGCGCTTAACCAATATATCTGCGTAACAACATATGATGTAATCGTTCCAATACTTGAACGAATAACAGGCAATTTAGCAGCCCATAAGAAAAATGAAATTTTGATGCATATACAGTGAATATAAAGAGTATTCGTACGGGCGAAACTTTTGAAGGGAAAATATATTTAGGTGCCTTTTTTAAACATTTCTCTATTTATTTAATTACACGTTTGTGTAGTTTAGATTGATTTGAATCAATTTCATGTAAATGAAAAATATACGATGAACCCTTTTCATAAATATTAATGAAAATTCGATACGAAAAGTATTTGTACAAATTGATTTTTGAATATATTATACGGTAATAATATAGCAAAAAAGGTGAAGAGAAGAAAACAATGTCATTATATATAAATACAATTGATCACAGCAATGGGTTGCTTGCATATCAATACTACTTAAACTATTATTTCTTCAACATAGGTCGTAAAGGTTCAAATTGTACTATTTCGAAACGAAAAATCATTATTAATCTACATAATCAATGTAAATCGCCGAACACAATGTTTTGAAATGTGCATGGATCGCCATCAACTATTCAAAATACCATAGTTTCAAAACTACTATTCAAACCACTACTATTCAAAATATCATCATTTCGAGTGCGAAAAACTGTGTTAAATAATCAAAGGAAAGGGTGTCCTAGGAAAGTAATAGGAACACATTGATCGATTAATACTGCGAAATATAAAAAATAAAACTGCTTCAGAAATTGGAAAATAGCATGATACGTGTAGATAAATGTGCTAATAGTGTATGTGTTATCGTAAAAACCTGAATTTAGTTAAAACCTGATCTTCTTAGGGAAAAGTAGTTTTAACCATCGCCCTTAGTCAATTCTAGTATTGACTAGGAAAAACTGGTTTTAACTATGGGCCTTAGTCAAATCTAGTTTTTGGTAAATATATTTTAGTAAAAACTAGCCTTTAGATTTGTTATGAATTCTCAAATAAGTAGTTATATTTATTTTAAACTGTAACCGATCTAACTAAAACTTACCTCAAACACTTACCTTAAATTTCAATCCACAAAATTACCTAAAAATGTGCAATAAAGGGTCAAAAAGCAAAAAAAAGTAAAAAGTAAACATTTTACTTATTCCACATTTTCAAGTGCTTTTGAGGTTTTGAATTTAAAATAAGTGTTTGAGGTAAGTTTTAGTTAGATTTGTTACGGCTTAAAATAAATATGTTTATTTCAAAGTCCATAACAGATCAAAAGACGAGTTTTCACTAAAATGTATTCAATAAAAACTAGAATTGACTAAGGGCGGTAGTTAAAACTAGTTTTTCCTAGGAAGATAGAATTTTAAGTGAATTCGGGTTTTTGAGGTAATATACATAGTATAATTTTTTACATGAAAATTAATATCATGGAAGAAGGATTTCGTTCTTAAAGCTAATCAAAAGAAAAGATTAGAATTCGGAAATTAGTACATCGAGAAGTAGCTAGAGTACTGACAAAAAGTTATTTTCAGTTATGGAAACAAATTCAATATATTTGGTTCCGACGAACATTTTAAAATATGGAAATAAAAGAATACTGAGCAGTTTTAGTATGGGTATAATTTAGTAAATTCTTAGCCTTAAAGACTTATTGTTAATGCGATAATACAATCAAAAGGGCTTCCTACTAATTGTCAGTACTAACTGATAATCTATTGAAAGTAAATAAAACTGTACAAATACTTTTTGTTTTGAATTTTCGTTAATATTCATGCAAAGAGTACATATATTTTTTGTTTATTTACATAAAGTTTATTCAGAATATTTTAAGCTACACAAATATGTTATAAATGAAATAATTTTATTAAAAAAAATTCAAAAATATAAATTTCAGTCGAAAATTGTGTTTGTACGAATACTTTTTGCACACATTGCATATACAGGGTGTTCCTAAACATGATGTAGAAACAGAAGAGAGTGATTCTTTGGTCTATTCTATGACTAAAAGTTCATATAAACATAGGTCCGCAAATGCCTCCCAAGGGGGCTTCGAAAATGGCCCCCAAGAAATGGTGTTTATTTAATATCTCAGGAACCGTTCAAGATACAGCGATGCAACTTCATTTACGATTTATTATTAATAAAGGTTACTATTCTACAGTATTAGTTAAAACTAATTTCAACCACAAGCGTGCGGTACAGAAGATGGAGCTGTGTTTAATTTATGTACTTTTGTCCCCTCCGGTTTCGCACGTCTATGGTTGAAATTAGTTTTAACTAATACTGTAGAATAGTATAAATAATAAATTGTAAGTGAAGTTGCATCGCTATATCTTGAATAGATCCTGAGATATTAAATAAACACCATTTGTTGGGGGCCATCGTCGAAGCACCGTAGCCCCCTTGGGAGGCAATTGCGGACCTATGTTTATATGAACTTTTAGTCATAGAATAAGCCAAAGAATCACCCCCTTCTGTTTGTACATCATGCTTAGGAACACCCTGTATACAGG
>JABRWK010000069.1:331912-345504 GCA_013372445.1 Hypothenemus hampei
AGAACTGGAACGGAACGCCTTGATCTCTTAAAATGGGAAAAGATTCCCAAAGCAACCATCGAGAAGTTAATAACAAGATCTAGACGAATGCAACTAGTCATTAGAGCTCGTGGAAATACAAGTTATTATAGTTCATTCTTTTTTAGTTACACTACAGTTTCTTTTTTTTTTCTAATAAAATCCATTTTTTGCCAAATCGAACCAAAAATTTCGATCTAATTCAATTATTTTAAGTGCATTCTTATTTCATTACCAACGCTTTTATTGTGTTAAATGTCGAATTAAATTATTATTTCAATAAGAAAAATTTTAAATATTTTTCTGTGGGTACGACAATATTGAATAAAAGTTGAACAATGTTTATAGTGCAGCTTCGGAATAATGCGAAAAACAAGCGCATTGATAGAGACGTTATTTAATCCATTTTACCTTTTTAATATTTTTCGGTTTGGCTTCATCAGCAGATTTATCCTTTGAAATGCAATACTTAAATCTTTGTTTAACAAAACATCGGATTAGAACAAAAAAACAGAACAAACAATTGACTAATAATAAAGTGTCTAGTGAATCGAATATAAAAGAACTGTTAAAGTTATTATCGCTGCAAGAACTAACGAAGATATCAATAATATCTAATGAATTCAACAGAAATTAATATGCCTTTACACAAGATATTAGCAATAATTACTGATGGTGTTTCAGCAATGATTGGCTACATTAATGAATTAATTTCCTATTGCAAGGGAGATGAATTCGTTACGAATTCTATGAATTACCATTGTATTTTTATCAAGAAGCGTTAACAATTAGATAAGCAAAACAAAAATAGTTGATGGACTTGGATTTTTTAACTGACATATGTGAAAAACTGAACAGTTTAAATCTTTACCTTCAAGTAGAAAATAAACATTTGACTGAAATGGTTGGCATTTTAAAGCTAAAATAAATTCTAAATAAATAATTTGTCAAAAATATTCTTTTGTACATTTTTCACAAATGAAAAAGTTAAAAATAGTTTTGATATAAAATTATTTGTTACTCATCTTGAAACATTTTTAGAATAATTTAAAAGTAAATATTAATAATATAATATAATCAGCAAATAAAGTGCAATGTCAAAAATTGTCCTAACTTGTAGTTAGTTATTCCTTTTAACTTTTGACGCTTCCTTATCGAGTTTATTATTTTCATTGAGGCAGATCTTAGTAGGAATAGTGTTAGATAACGTTCTAATCAAATCCTTGCCTTTAGTATACCGCTGTGTAATATAAATATTCTTTTCGTTGCTGCACTTGTTCACAGAGACAAATTCACTTCAATGTATCGAGGTTTCTTGGAGAGTTAGGACGTTTCGAAGTTCCTCTTATTGCGCAGTAGTTTGTGCTGGAACTGGAAGTTGATTTTTTTTTCGTTATTAATTAGTGCACGCTAACCAAATCTATTTCTTATCTGAATGCTATTTGTATATATAAACCGTGAATTTTTCCAAATTTTGTTTAAACTGTTATCATTCACACGTAAGTAAACTAATTTAAATATTTTTTTTTGTAATGTTCATTGATAAAAATATTTTTAGTTTAAACCAACCCAAACAAAACTTCTTTAGAGTCGAATATAAACCTTTCTGTGATATTGGGAAAACTGAAATAGAATGGATTTTTGGCAACAACAAACTAGTTTAGTATTCCATTTCGAATTAAGAGGGTTCACGTGTTTTTGTGCTTTTTATGGAGTTCAATGTGATTTTTCGTGAAACAAACTTATAATCTTTGTGGTTTGTCTTGATTCATATTAACTTAATGAGTGAAGTTTCTGTTTACGTATTTACATTTTGAAATATTCGAAAATTTTTGATAATTTAATTTAATTCTATAAAGTAAGTGGCAAGTATTAATACATCTTAGTAACTCAATTTACATAAATAATATTTTAAGAGAAATTTTTTTTAATAAACAATGTCTGTGCCGTTGTTGAGATAACGTCTTCGCTTAACATAACGATCTTCTGTGTTGTTTGCCAGGCTCTAAAACCCTGATTCTTATTAATTTATTAAGTGAGGTTTCTGTTTATTAATACGTATTTAAATTTTGAAATATTTGAAAATTTTAACGATTTTCATTTTATTTTATACAGTGAATGACAAAAATATTGGCACTGCTTAGTAACACAACATGCATAAGTAATATTTTATGGAAACTTGTTGGGATTAAGAATGTTTGTGCATTGTTGTAGAGATAACGTCTTCGCTTTACATAAAGATCTTCTGCCTTAACTGCGTTGAGAGGTTGTATTATTTGTTTCTTGTGACCCATCTTCTGGATCGTTAATTTTCATTAATTGTGTAAATACTTTAGTCAATCACTGTAAAAGAAAAAACAAATTTTATGCTAAAATTTTAAAATTCAATATACAATACATATTGTGTATACAATATACATAACATTTTATTGATATTAAAAAAATCAATATTCTGATAACAAAATTATTGTTGTTTGGTTACGGCATAAAACTTTAAGAGTATTTATTAAGCTTACATTCTTGATTTATAGGTATAAAATTACATACATACATTGGAAATTATTTATCGTTCGTTTATTGTCGATATTAATTGTCCTTAGTAATTTTTGTGAAAATCGTTATTACTTAGTACATGCGAGAACGAGAAATATTTTTATTTTTTTTTTCTGGCGCTTAACCAATATATCTGCGTAACAACATATGATGTAATCGTTCCAATACTTGAACGAATAACAGGCAATTTAGCAGCCCATAAGAAAAATGAAATTTTGATGCATATACAGTGAATATAAAGAGTATTCGTACGGGCGAAACTTTTGAAGGGAAAATATATTTAGGTGCCTTTTTTAAACATTTCTCTATTTATTTAATTACACGTTTGTGTAGTTTAGATTGATTTGAATCAATTTCATGTAAATGAAAAATATACGATGAACCCTTTTCATAAATATTAATGAAAATTCGATACGAAAAGTATTTGTACAAATTGATTTTTGAATATATTATACGGTAATAATATAGCAAAAAAGGTGAAGAGAAGAAAACAATGTCATTATATATAAATACAATTGATCACAGCAATGGGTTGCTTGCATATCAATACTACTTAAACTATTATTTCTTCAACATAGGTCGTAAAGGTTCAAATTGTACTATTTCGAAACGAAAAATCATTATTAATCTACATAATCAATGTAAATCGCCGAACACAATGTTTTGAAATGTGCATGGATCGCCATCAACTATTCAAAATACCATAGTTTCAAAACTACTATTCAAACCACTACTATTCAAAATATCATCATTTCGAGTGCGAAAAACTGTGTTAAATAATCAAAGGAAAGGGTGTCCTAGGAAAGTAATAGGAACACATTGATCGATTAATACTGCGAAATATAAAAAATAAAACTGCTTCAGAAATTGGAAAATAGCATGATACGTGTAGATAAATGTGCTAATAGTGTATGTGTTATCGTAAAAACCTGAATTTAGTTAAAACCTGATCTTCTTAGGGAAAAGTAGTTTTAACCATCGCCCTTAGTCAATTCTAGTATTGACTAGGAAAAACTGGTTTTAACTATGGGCCTTAGTCAAATCTAGTTTTTGGTAAATATATTTTAGTAAAAACTAGCCTTTAGATTTGTTATGAATTCTCAAATAAGTAGTTATATTTATTTTAAACTGTAACCGATCTAACTAAAACTTACCTCAAACACTTACCTTAAATTTCAATCCACAAAATTACCTAAAAATGTGCAATAAAGGGTCAAAAAGCAAAAAAAAGTAAAAAGTAAACATTTTACTTATTCCACATTTTCAAGTGCTTTTGAGGTTTTGAATTTAAAATAAGTGTTTGAGGTAAGTTTTAGTTAGATTTGTTACGGCTTAAAATAAATATGTTTATTTCAAAGTCCATAACAGATCAAAAGACGAGTTTTCACTAAAATGTATTCAATAAAAACTAGAATTGACTAAGGGCGGTAGTTAAAACTAGTTTTTCCTAGGAAGATAGAATTTTAAGTGAATTCGGGTTTTTGAGGTAATATACATAGTATAATTTTTTACATGAAAATTAATATCATGGAAGAAGGATTTCGTTCTTAAAGCTAATCAAAAGAAAAGATTAGAATTCGGAAATTAGTACATCGAGAAGTAGCTAGAGTACTGACAAAAAGTTATTTTCAGTTATGGAAACAAATTCAATATATTTGGTTCCGACGAACATTTTAAAATATGGAAATAAAAGAATACTGAGCAGTTTTAGTATGGGTATAATTTAGTAAATTCTTAGCCTTAAAGACTTATTGTTAATGCGATAATACAATCAAAAGGGCTTCCTACTAATTGTCAGTACTAACTGATAATCTATTGAAAGTAAATAAAACTGTACAAATACTTTTTGTTTTGAATTTTCGTTAATATTCATGCAAAGAGTACATATATTTTTTGTTTATTTACATAAAGTTTATTCAGAATATTTTAAGCTACACAAATATGTTATAAATGAAATAATTTATTAAAAAAAATTCAAAAATATAAATTTCAGTCGAAAATTGTGTTTGTACGAATACTTTTTGCACACATTGCATATACAGGGTGTTCCTAAACATGATGTAGAAACAGAAGAGAGTGATTCTTTGGTCTATTCTATGACTAAAAGTTCATATAAACATAGGTCCGCAAATGCCTCCCAAGGGGGCTTCGAAAATGGCCCCCAAGAAATGGTGTTTATTTAATATCTCAGGAACCGTTCAAGATACAGCGATGCAACTTCATTTACGATTTATTATTAATAAAGGTTACTATTCTACAGTATTAGTTAAAACTAATTTCAACCACAAGCGTGCGGTACAGAAGATGGAGCTGTGTTTAATTTATGTACTTTTGTCCCCTCCGGTTTCGCACGTCTATGGTTGAAATTAGTTTTAACTAATACTGTAGAATAGTATAAATAATAAATTGTAAGTGAAGTTGCATCGCTATATCTTGAATAGATCCTGAGATATTAAATAAACACCATTTGTTGGGGGCCATCGTCGAAGCACCGTAGCCCCCTTGGGAGGCAATTGCGGACCTATGTTTATATGAACTTTTAGTCATAGAATAAGCCAAAGAATCACCCCCTTCTGTTTGTACATCATGCTTAGGAACACCCTGTATACAGGTTGTCCCAGGAATATGGATGTCTATCCACAACTTGCAAACTGTAACTAGATAAAACTGGAAAATTAAAGTGAAGGCATTCTATTTATTAAAAATATCTTCAAAAAAGTAGTTGTTAATTTGTTTATTTTAAATGGAGCATCCTGTATACTATATTAAATGTCAAATGTATACGTACATTTTCGAAAAAGAAAACACAATTGCAATTATTAAATTACGTACTAATATTTAGCAAAAGGCAGGTTATTTTCGAATGAAATTTTGCACAGTTATAAAAAATATTTTTTTACTTGAATCGGTGAATAAAATCATGATCCTTCATACAGAATATTCAGAAAAATAATCTAAAGTTATCATTCAAAAATGGTAAAAAACCTTTCTTTTTCAAATAGGAACTTCCTGTTTTTTAACAAATACGTATTTAGCACCAAAACCAAGTTGCCATTAGTTATTTATGTTTATACCTAAACCTAATCGTTTCCATTTTATTACGAAAAAGCACTTTCTAATGCTTAGTATTTAATTGTTTTATTTTAAATGATTATTACTCCTGTTACTTTAAATTATTTATTATCTATTGACATTTTCAACGTGATTCTAGATTGTTTCGGGCCATTGACATGGCCAACTTAATCTCCCTCGAAGTCATTTAAAATAAAACAATTGAATACTAGGCTTTAAACAGAATTTTTTAATAAAATGAAAAGCGTTGGGTTTTGGTATAAACAAGTGAATTGAAAGGAGTAGTTATTTTTCGGTGCCAAATACGTTTTTATTAAAAAATAAAAAGTTCCTCTTTAAAAAAGGAAAGGTTTTAGCCATTTTTGAAAGACAAATTTGAGTTATTTTTCTCAATAGTATGAAGAATCATGATTTTATCCAGTGATTCAAATGAAGTAAAGCAGTTTGTATAACACTGCAAAATTTAATTTGAAAATATCCTGCCATATGCGAAATGTTAGCAACCACTTTAATCTTTGCAATTGTCATTTTATTTTTGGAAAATTTAAAATATCAAAACCGTCAAAATTTTGATATAGATTGTTAAACAAAAAAATGTTGATAACTTTCCGTTGAAATGTGATATAATATATTGGGGGGTGTTCAATTTAAAATAAACAAGTTGCCACTTTCTTTCAATGGAACCGTTAGTGTCACTAATTTGAAAATATTTTTAATCGGCTGTCAAGATTAATTTATATGTATATTTATTTTCTAAAATTTTTCTCATTATAATTTTCGAAATATATTGATAAACGCCCATATTCGTGGAAGGACCTGTATAGTAATGTGTCTCTTTTGAAATAGCACTCCTTTATAACTTTTCTATTGATATTTTGCATTTAATGGGTAACGTCTCAAAAGGTAGAAAATAAAAATTCTGTTTGTGCTGAAATATCGAGTTCAAAATCACCAGAGTACACCTACTATGGCACTTTTTCTGCGCCAAAAGAGGAAAAAAAGATGTATATTAAAGGTAAGGAACTTAAAGAGAGCACAAAACTCGATTTTTTTGACGCTTAAAATTTTCGTCCAATGATATCCCAGGGAGTAATAGCACGATTTTTATAACATTTGGTATTTATGCCCTTAAGGAGTGTTCCTCAATAAGCACTGATATGAATAGAGGACTTCACATTCTCTCCACCCCCCTATAGTCCGCGATTTTTTGATCTTCCTCCCAGGCGACTAATAAACAGTGAATAAAGTTGCTCTGACTTTAAGTTCAAAAGAATTTTCTGGTCAGTTCATGAATTATTTACTAAAGAATTAATATTGTAAAATTCGAACAAAAATAATTGATCTTTAGGATCTCTTGTTCCCACCCACTTAAGTTGGAGGTCACGTTAATAACCTTCATTAACGGTTTATTAAGTATTGATCAATTTAATTGAATCATAATAAAAAACTCTTATTTGACAGAAACAAAGATAAATAATACGATAATACTACAAAAATCAAAATACGTTAAAGATTTACGCTTTCAGGTCTTTTTTATCAATCCTCGTATAAAAAGATAAACGATGTAATTGTACCAGTATGAAATGTAATACTTTTGTATCATGTTACTTGTATTAATTAACATGTTGTCTACGTTGTTTGGAAATATAATTTTTTAATTGTTTTCAGTATTTGGGCGAACCTGTCTTGGCATACATGGAGTTCCATTTGGACAGTGCAGAATATTGCCAGGCCCAACACAAATAAATTTGATCAAACGGACGAAAGAGCAAAATAACATTGATCTTAGTCGTTTTTTTGTTTGCAAAAAGTTGCCATAATTTATTGGACTTGATAAGCTGCGAGTCCGAGGAGAAGAAACTTTAATTTTTGATCTTATGGTCCGAGATAACGAGCTTCTTTTTCTAATAATTTTTTTTCATTTCTATATTGCTGAAGCATATCAATTAGTGTAAATAATTACCTGAAGCAAATTATTTATTACTTCATTTCGAGAGACTGATTTTTCTATTTAAATCCTTCAAAAATCTAAGCCAATAATTCTAATAATAATAAGAAGAAGAAGAAGACGAAGAAGAAGAAATAAATAAAAAAGTCATTGAACTATCACAGAAAAACAAACTAGAAATGACCACCAGCATAATGAGACAAAAGGACCTTCGGCCTGCTCCAGCAGAAATCGAATACAAGAACTATAAATTTCTAATAACGGACAGGCCTTCTGACCAAAACATCCTACTTTATATCCAGGTAAGGAGAACTGTATTTTTTTTAACGATTTTATGCCCAAAATGTTGAGTACACATCGTCATTATTAAATATGCCTTGTGAAATAGTAACTTTGGAATATTAAAATATTTTTGCTTTGACATATGTTGGGAAAAATTCCCCATTTTCTCCAGCTTGCAAGCAAGAAATGAGACAAATTTTTAATCTATCAAAAAATTCATGTTCCATGCCCATGGTGACACAATGAAATTGTCATGGAATTACAATTCAGATCTAGCCAAAATCAATATGACAGCATGACTCATAATTATTGCTAGAGGTTATCTTTCTGTTCCAAACGTTCGCCCTTTGCGTTTCTGTAAAAACTGGGTTAGTAGGTTCGCGAATATACTTTCAAATTCAGCATGAACTTTTATTTTATTGCTTTAGAAAACGTACCAATCGATTGAGTACATTTAACAATAATAATAACAAAAAAACAATAGATGGGGTTAATCCTAGCTGGCCATTAATTTTAACTAAATCGGTTTATGGTTATTGAGGTTAAACGGAAGTATGTGACGTAGGCCTATTAAAATAGGTATGGCAAAAGTTGACCTTTATTCCATTAGCGTTACCGGAAAATATGTAATTTCACTAGTTTTATATAGTTCGCAAGCCCATTTTCCATTAACCTCAATAAATCATTAATAAATTAACTAATGGACATATGATGACGCAGGTCAGTTCTATTTGCATACGATACGACTCGAGATCTAGTAATGATTTATGCCCTTATACAGGGTGTTTCATCTAGAACGTCATGGATCACATAAGATGTGTACGGTATTCATTTTTGAAAAATAATTTTTTTGCAGGACTACATGTTCTAAAATTCAATGCAAATTACCATAATTTAAATTAAATAATTCAATGTAAATTATTTTTAATTATATAGAGTGTACCAAAAAAAGTGACATACTAAAATTATGTTTTATAAATGGAAATCCATACCTTTTTGTTCTTATTTGTATTCCTTCTTCAATTTCAATATGACTGTATTTATCACATATGGGGTCTTAAATGCATGCTTTTCGCGTTATTCAGCATTTCTCTGAAAATGCATTATTTGATAAAAATTTAATGACGTCAAAACCAGGATATCTAACAAGTTTGTGATATTGCACATGTTTTATAATTAAAATACAGTATTCACTGCCAAAAAATAAGTCTAGTTGTTATTGGTTTCGGAGATTTTTAAATTTTAAATTTTCAACAACACAAATGTTCAACTTGATTTTTTTTAACGAAAGCGCTTATTTTTTGTTACAGAACCCATTGTTAAAATCCGTTTCGTGTATCTTTTGTTAAATGATCTGTATCTCCACTTGCATTAGTTCTGAAGATATTCTTAAGAAATACAGGGTGTAACCGACCTAAACAAAAAAAATTAGGTGAAACTGGATTAAAAATGAAGTGAAGCGACGCTAGGCGTACTTTTCTATCTCGATTAGAAATTTTAATTTTTCTAAATTCTGAACGTTGAAACTGTTATGTCGGTTTTTAAGCAATGGTTTTCAAAAATGAGAATGTAAGGAATGTATTTTACAGGAAATTTAACGCTGGTTTCGAAAATGCATTAAAAAATAGAAACAAATCAATTGGAGTGGAGAAAATGCAGTTTTAATAGCAAAAAACGTATTTCTTTAAAATACCCTTTCAAAAAATCATATCTGCACAACGGATTGAGATAGGAAAGTGCGCTTGGCGGCGTTTTGCTCCATTGGAGATCTAGTTTCAATGAATTTGTTTTTGGTTTAGGTCGGTTACATCCTGTATAATAAATTATGTTGTTTCTAAATTTTTATGAATATTTTATATTATTTATCTATGTTTTTTGAACAAATTTAATGATGCGATGGCTTTAATGGATTAGTTATTCAATTGTTCAAAATGTTCTTGTTAAATGTTAAAGAAATAATACCGTATCACTTGTATAGTGTATGCTATCTTAGGTGACACACCCTATATAGAAGCAAAACTCATAAAATAATCTTTTGACCTCACGTAATCGTCCAAGTCACGTCTCAGGGAGATTTAACACTAAACAAGCCGCATAAATCACTGTTAATCCGATCTCAATCTTTACGAGTTCTCCTTTGCCAAATTGTTGAACATGATTAAATTTGCAATTCAAACACTTAGGGCAACGACCAATGTAAATTTGTTTTAGGAACTGCAAAAACACAACGTGACAGCAGTGGTAAGGGTTTGCGAGCCCTCCTACAGCATCGAAGAATTGAAAAATGTCAATATTGAAGTCTTCGATTTGGTTTACGAAGATGGAACCTTTCCGCCAAACGATGTCGTAGATGAGTGGTTTAAAGTTTTAAAGAAGCAATTCAACGAACATCCAGACGGTTGCGTGGCCGTTCATTGCGTTGCTGGCTTGGGTCGTGCACCCGTTATGGTTGCACTTGCTCTCATCGAATTGGGGTTGAAATACGAGGAGGCTGTGGAGCTTATTAGAGAGTATGTATTAATTTCTATGTTTATTATAGGGAAAATCCTTTTAATGGTTGCGCAATTGTCGTTCGCTTTAACTTTTTATTCAAAAAAAATTATTCAGAAATCTGGAGAAAGAAATTGAGATTACCAAAATAATTTCCAGCATGATTCTGTTTAAAATAGATGTACACAATACATTCTTCGCAAAATCGTGCATCGATGGAAAAATATTATTGTATTACGTTAGGTTAGTAACCTGAAATAATTAACAAATTTATACAGGGCAAACAAAAAAAACATTTTTCCATTCTTTTTCTTTATTATACCAAGAAAAATGGGTCAGTGGACAATGTGTTTATCACTAGGAGGATTCTATTGCAGCACGTGAATAAAAACATGTGTAATAAAATAATTACGTTTCAAATGCATAAATGTTCAGGAATTTTGCTGATCTATGTTTTAAACAAGCTGTTCTCAGTGAAAATTGACGAAAGTAACTGATAAATGAATTTTCGTCATCAAGTCTAGAGGAAAGGTAATTTATTATTGAAATCTTAAAGGAACATTTTCAAAATCCGAATTCCAAGCTGGTTATTAACTAACTTTCGACAAAACAGTTTTTAAATAATTATAAATTTCACGGAACAATATTCTAGCTAGTATCAAAGGCAAACTGATTGTTTTCTTGTTATGAATAGAACTTTGCCTTTTGTGAGGTGTAGAGTTTCCCATAGATAGTATATTCTAACACCTGATATTCCTGTAGGAATATGAACTATAATGTTTTCTTTCAAAGATAGTATAGAACATATTTCATTTGTTTCTTTAATGGTAAATGCATAATTAAAATATCTTTGTGGGCCACAGACGACTATTAATGCCTCTAGGTTGACTTGAGATTTAAGAACTTCACATATACAGGGTGTCCCATCACGTATCTGCCATAGCTTAACAGTGTAATGGCAAATCTATTTCAAATCGAAAACGTCTAGTTAACATATGCCGTAAACTTAATCGTGAGCGAACCACAAGAATTTCAAATTTTAGAAATATTATTTTAGAAGGTATAAAAACAACTTTTAATTTTATAATTGTTGAAAAACAAGGGTGGCTATGGCTTGCAATTGTTTATTATTTGTTCTATCGGTGAGAGGTAATTTTAAATCTGAATAAATATTACATAAAATCTAATTAACAATCAAATAATAGTATTAATTACACAAAATGTTCAAATAATAAATAGACATAGTGTTAAAAATTATTTAAACAATTTTTAACAAGTACTGCAGATGCAATATAATATTAACCCAGTGTACTTTTGATAATACAGGCAAATAATATGATTTTTTCAGAAATATTTCTTTCAAAAAGACATTGGAAAAAGGCCTCCTTAGAAATAAGGAAGATATAGTTTAAGCTGTTGTAGATGTAGTTCTAACGACAAAAAATAAAAAGACAAAAAAGAGGAAACAAAATTAAAAACGATATAAAAAAGAAAATTCGTAAAATTAATTGTTTAAATTTTCAAAATTAATAAAATAACGTATGTCCCAAAAGTTTTGGCACAAAATAAGAATGGACGATTCCATTTAATATAAATTGTTAATTTTTTTAGTTAAAGTGTTGTTAATTGTTACATGTTATTATACCAGTTTATTTCATATCATAATTTATAGAAATTTAATAAAATAGGTATTTTGTGCCAAAACGTATGGGACATATGTTAACTAAGTCATGTTTTTTGCTTTGTCTTTAGGTATATCTGAGTTAAATTAAATGATGTTTACTGTCAGAATAAACAATAAATAATAACAAATTACAGCCACCCTGCTTTTTCAAAAATAGTGAAAGTACCAACGATTCTTATACAAATGTACCCTAAGTTTCATTGAAGTCCATTGAAGCATTCTCCAGATACAACAAGAATCGATTTTTTTTTGAAGAACTTTGACCATCAATAACGCCTAAACGAGACACTTTTTCCAAATAATTTTTAAGTCAAATTGTAATGTTTTGACCCCAAGAATGCCGTGATATTATTTTCTACATGCATTTCAGGGACACCCTGTACATCCTCAAATAATACATTTTTTAAAGCTTGAATGTTTATAGTAGTTCGGGTACGATTGAGGTTAGGCCATATATTCATTAGATATTTTTGACTTGAAATTGATTTGGCCACACACTGTTAATCTATGATAGATATGTCATGGGACAACCTGTATATTTAAATGTCTTTAGATTCTCAAGAAGTATTATGGATACTATGAGATATAGTTACAATATACTATAAGAATCTTAAATACATTGAAGTGAATAATGAAGTTGATAGAGAACTCCCTGGCAATTAGTATATTATTAAATAAATAATTAATATTTAAATTAATTATTTTAGTAATTATTATTTTTTAAACAAAGTTCCAATTCTCATATTTTAAGGTAACATTTAAAGTTTTCATTTCATATACATAATCAGGTTGAGATTTAAAGCGAGGTGTTTGGAAAAAAAATACTGAACAGTATATAAACCTGAGTTAGTGTTTTGCAGAAAAAGAAAACACTAGAGAGTGCAAAAACAATTTTAATATGAATTTTTTTTCTTCTAGGAAGAGACGAGGTGCAATAAATGCAAAGCAATTAGCGTTCCTGGAAAAGTACCGTCCGAAGTCACGTCTAAAGGCCAAAAATGGACGGCAAAATTCTTGCTGCATACAGTAACTAAATGCGAATATATATTCACTTACACCTATACAGGATGTCCAGGAATAACTCTGACATATTTAAGGAGATCATTCTACAAAAAAAATATATGAAAAAAGTTTATATAAGCAGCTTGGATCTGGAAAAGCTTCCTAAAAGAGCTACCGTCTTTTAAAGATGGCGTCCGAAAAGAGGTGTTTGATTAGTTTTTCTGGAACCACTTCAGAAACAGATTTCAATTTTAGTGCTAGAACTGACACTACTAATTGCGCTACTTTCAGTAATTACCTGTCGGTGGATATTGAGTTCAGGGTCGGAGTAGTGGAAGATGCTCTATACAATCTTGGCCCTATTTTTTCTTTTCTTTTTTCAAATCTTTTGTCTACTTTTCCGTTTGAGAATTATTCTCTATTACCTGTAGTAAAGATGTTATGGTTAGATGTCGCCAAAATTAATTGTTTTTTAAAAAAATCATCTTTTTTGAGACAAACGTTTTCCTAATATATAGATACAACTACTACATGGTGTATGGT
>JABRWK010000069.1:396450-415046 GCA_013372445.1 Hypothenemus hampei
ACCTACTATGCTATTCTTAAAGGGACTTAAAAAGACCTGCAATTTGATATATCAACGAAAGTTGTACCTCAAAAAATAAAGAAAATACGGGCCTGGGGAGTTTTAGGTGGCGGACCCTGTATATAGTATAGTATATACATGTTATACTTGTACTATATATGTTAAGTATAGTATATACATAACACATATAGTACAAGTATAACATAATAATAATTATTATTAGTCATACATATTTATAATCATAGATTAAATATATAATTTGAGTATTACAGTTTAAAAAAAAGGTACTAAGGAGAACGAGCAACAGATGGCAGCACTAAAATACTGTCAATATGAGTAAGACAAAGAACGATATAAAAAGAAAAGAGATAGAGGGGAACTTATTTCGCGCATGCGCAAAATAAATTTTGATTTAAAAATTTAGGTTGAAGTACGCTACTATAGTATATACTGTGTCAATACTGTCCTCCTCTTCTTATAACATAGAGAGGGCTGAACCCACTGATTTTTGTTTATCGGTTATAAAGCCATCTCTCTTTTTTACTGACTTCGTGAGGTTGGAAGTGATTTCCCGGTTAAGTTTAGGGGCTTCTAAGTCTTCTGGTCGTATATATTTGCTTAACAACTCATCAAATTCTTTTTTCTCCATTTCTTTGGATGCCCAGTGTTTCCATCTAGTGGATAATGAAGTGTGCAATGGTATACCTACGGCTTTTAACTCCAAGAGGTCGTCATCTAGGACTTTAACATCTCCTCGGTTAAGGATTTGCTAATACTAAGAGTATCCTCTTGTGTTGTCTCTTTTAATTCATTCGTCTGGGACAGACCATGTTTTTTATTTTTGTTTTCTTTATCCTCGTCTCGCGAATCCGCGGTATCTGCATATTAATCAACAGTACTATTAATCAATTTTTATATCTAATTTGTTTTGCCTCTCGCGCAAACTCATAAGTCTTGTCTCTCATACAAGCTCCTTAGGTTAGGCTCGTTAGTCGGATTTCTCTTTTTCTTAACTTGATTATTTACTAGGTCGATTAGGCTATCATACTGTTTTGAAAACACTGATTCAGTGTTGAAATCAGAATGTTCTAGTTCTACCTTTTGAAGGATATCCATTTGGTATTACATCAACCTCATATGCTTCTGTATAGAAGCTATAATCGCCTCACTATTTTTACGTTTCGCCATTTTATAACGAATGTCTCTTTGAACTGCGTAGAAATCACTTTTAACCTCAAAACTCTCATGCGTCGTCACTCTAGCGCACAACGAAAAGTTATGAGGCAGTAACATAATGGGAGGAGGGATAAAACGGGATTTCTTAATTTAGACTCTCAAAGTTGTGACATCTAGTGTTACGAAAGGCAACTACATAGTGACAAATAGTCGATTACTTTTGTAATCTAATCGAGAACGAGGCTTGAAATATAATTTTTATTTTTGAAAATTGACTTGGATCCTATTTTAACAATTTAATAGAAGTACAATTGAATCGGTTTATGCATAAAGGGGACATGTCACTTTTTATCAAAAATGGCCTTTTACCGAAAATGGGTTTCCGTTATGCTAACGTATGCTACTGTATATAAGGTATTTCGAGAAATTATTTTCTAATGTACAGGGTCCGCCATAAAAATGTCTCAGTAACAAATGAGGTTTTTTTAAATGCAACCTCCCAATTTTTATAGCATTTTTGAATTCTTTTTCAAATTCTAAGGCCACTTTATGTAAGGTGTCCCATGTTTAAAATTTACCATTTTCGAGTTATTCCAAATAATTCGAAAATTTTGACAGCTGCAGACTCCAACGGAATTCGGTGTTGTGTCGCAACCGCTGTGAATTTCGGATTCGATCTTCTGTATCTATTAGGAATTGGACGAATCATCTGCGATAAACTAGTTGCTTGTTTACATAGTTTGTTTTTGTTAAAAAAATTTTTTATTTGAATAAAAGGCACATGTTATTACTTTAAATTTGCCTATGCAGTTCAAAATGGAATTAAAGACACAAAATTAATGTTAAGGATAACTTAAATGCATATTGGAAAATGATTATCTAGATTTTATCGACGAATAAAATACTACTGCAAAAAAAGCTTTTTTCGATTTCCCAAAGTGTGATTCTTGACATGTGCTCTTTATGCATAAACCGATTCAATTGTTGCTATTGTTTTTATTGTGTATTTTCTATAGGTATTAATATTATTTTTGTCATAAAATATAATGAAATATTTATTTATTGTTTTAAAATTATGTAAAATGTATTACAAAAGAAAATGCGCATTAATTTCCATATTCATTCTTTTCCTACGCTTCATTTCTGATGGGCAAGTTTGAATTTCACTCACTTGCTTATGTCAATGCGCAGAGCGGATGAGTTTTGGTTACGGGAACATCGTGCCCATCGGTGCTAATCCAATGTTACCAAAATTGTAGCACCTTTCGTACGTGAAAATTGGCAAACCTATTCGACTCGACAAGTTTCAAAGTGAAATTAATTTTTGGAACGTTTTACTGATATACTTAACAATAATTTTGTAGTTCCTGAAGAAATTCATTGTTATACATAATGGCGGGTGAGATGCTAAAATGGAGGTTAATATCCAATTCAGAGGAGCGTCAACCCAAACCTCGACATGGACATCGAGCAGTTGCAGTTAACGATTTGATGGTGGTTTTTGGTGGCGGAAACGAAGGAATCTTTAATCAACTAAATGTTTATAACACAGGTAAATAGTTGTCTGTATAAATGTCTAGAAAAAATGGTGTGATTACTTGCCTCTGTCATTAGATTTTAAACTAATTGTGAGTTTATAAAAGCAATAATGGCGACGTAATATCTTAACTTTCACGGCAATATACGTTTATATGTAGTTAACCACACATTTAAACAGTTAAGAATGAATTTGGTAATTATTTAGAATTGATGTTCCTCCTGATCAAAATTACTCCAAAAATTTTTTTACCTACTGGAGACTATTTTTTAAGGTAGAACTAGATGACTGAAGGTGGAGGAGACACTTTTTCATATATAAATTAATAAAAAATTCCATTTGGAAAAGAGAAGGGGAGTGATGTCAAAAATTTGAACAATTTTTTAAACCCACTCTTCTCACACCCTCCACTGCCCTGAATTCCCATACAATAATTATCTATTTCATTAAACAAAGTAATTTGTTATACATGACATGTATTGTGAAATGTATATGTTACGGTTAAAGTACATACTTATTTGGCTAGTTTATAAACCAGCTAGTTACTACACGAACTAGTCAGCACTAGCAGCTATTTTAAAAAAAATAATTTTCCATCAAAATAAACAATCATTTGGATAGTTTATATACTAACTAACTAGTTTATAAACTAGCCAAGTAAATACTTTAACCGTAACACATACAAGCAGGTTAGAATCAAAGGTCACAAACAATTTGAAATTGTGAGTTTTGACGCTGAACGGCTAATCTGAAGCCTTGGAATACGTTAATTTAGTGATATATTATCTCATGTTCTGTTCTCTGTTCCAATTGATGCCCTTTGTGACAAACAAACGATTTTTGAACCTACATTTATTTTTGACAAAGATGGAGATTATGAGTTTTGATTCTAACCTACTCATATTATGACGAAAAATATGTACTCGCCCACCTTCAAAATACAAATGGAACATTAAAAAATTACTCTGAACAACTAAAAATTTTTTAGACTGATTTTGGTCTGGAGTACCAATTCTAAGTAATTATCATAAATTTTTTGTTGATTATAAATATGTGAAAATTATATTTGTAAAGCTAAAATTATAATGGAGAAGGCTTTATAAACTTTAAGGAATAAGCTTTATTTCTTATTTATCAGCAATGTACAAAAAATGCATTTAAAAAATTTTTTGTTGGAAATACTTGAAGAAAACCATAGACATATAATACCTAAACTGCGCATGGAGCTGAAATTGTGTATGAAAAATAAAAAGTGACAGCAAGCCTAGTGAGTAGCTCTTTCTTTGTTATAAATATATGAGTAGGGATGTTTTGGTATACAGTGGGAAATATTATTGGCTATCAAACGAAGGGTAGACAAGAACCGAACTACTCATTAAGCATGCTTTCCTTTTTTATTTTTAGTATATTTTTGTAATACAGACTGCATAGGACGTCAGTAGTCTAGGCAGGGCTGTCCAACTGGCGGCCCGCGGGCCGTATATGGCCCACCAAATTATTTTTACGGCCCGCGAGTACATTTTACTATGTTACTAAATTATTATTATAGCACACTAAAATAACGATGATTGTGAAATTATTATTTTTGTCCTTTATTCATAACGACATTTTACAACTTAATTTAAAAAATGGCGGGCTGCCACTTGTCTTCTTATTGACAAATATGACATATTACACCGTTGCCAGACTAAACATAATTCTTGGCCCCCGAAATGTTTGGTGAAGAAAATATGGCCCGTGGGCTATGATAAGTTGGACAGCGCTGGTCTAGGTATTATATGTCTATGAAGAAAACATAGTCACAGAATAATAAGTATATAGAGGAGTCACTGAAACGTCATCAAATGACATTTGAAGTTTCAGTGACTAGAGGCACAGAGTAATAATCATACAGAGGCATTACTGAAACGTCAACTGTCAAACGAAGTGGGATTTAATGTCATTCTTTGATTTTCCCACATGCTCTGTTGCCAAGTTTCATAGGATTTAATTAAGTTTGAATAATAGTTAAGTTCGCGGATGAAATCCTCAACCGGTAAGCACCATACTGATTGGTTAAAAACAGTTCGAAACCGTTCTAGAACTGCCTTTGACCAATCAGCATGGCCCTTACCGGTTGAGGATTTCATCCGCGAACTTAACTATTATTCAAACTTAATTAAATCCTATGAAACTTGGCAACAGAGCATGTGGGAAAATCAAAGAATGACATTAAATCCCACTTCGTTTGACAGTTGACGTTTCAGTAATGCCACAGAATACATATAACACAGAAGCGACATTCCCATATGACATAGTGGGTTTAAAATAAGTGGCGGCTATTACACTGACAGAAAGTTTACGAATTAAGAGAGAAAATGACGATATCCACTACATACACTGAGAAACAAATTTTCATATTAATATATTAGAGGCTGGTAGGTTGGCAATAAAATGGCGGCCGCAAACCTATTTTTTCCAAGCTGTCGCTTCTGTGTTATATGTATTCTGTGGTAATGCCTCTGTATGATTATTACTCTGTGCTAGAGGAGTCACTGAAACGTCAAACGTCATCAAATGAAACTTCAAAAATCATTGAAACTTCAAACGTCATTTGATGACGTTTCAGTGACTCTTCTATATACTTATTATTCTGTGACATAGTTATTGGATATTTTTTTTTCTGTTGAGATTTTTCATTGTCAAGTATCAAACATTTAAAACCTCTTTATATTTTTTTCTAAAGTGTACCATTACATAAAGATTATCGATATCTTTTTAATTGATCACGTCACTTTGGTTCATCAGAATCTCCTTTATAACAAATATGGTATAAATATCCGTCCTCATCGTCTGGGATATGCGGCCTATGACTTACAGGAATACAAGAAAGATGAAATTTTTTTAGGCAATCAAAGCAAAGTAAACCTGTTGTATGGATTGCCTTTCAACATCATGCACATGCAACCGTAAGATTGTCCATACTCTTCATTTTTAATTGCCGTTTATTATTATTTAATTCTTCTTTCTGTTTCTTCTCTTTAGATTTTATTTGTTTTTCTTTTACTTTTTCAAATTGTAATGTTCGCATACTTTCAAATATTCTTATACTATACTTTGCCGATGTTTAACCCTCCGTTAGTCGTTATAAGTCTGACAGATCCACAGCATTTTCTTTTTCTAATTATTGCAAAACTATTAGAGCCACACCATTGTGGCTTTGTGACATCTCACATGGATATTCTAAGAATAGTTTTATTAGCAAAATATAAGCCCGAAGCGTCAGCCAGAGAGGAACAACTTGGAACTAGCACACAAACAAGAAAAAGGAAACGATGTAAACCGTGCTATAAAAAAATGAAAAAAAATGCAAAGACAAAGTTTGTGTGCGAAAAATGTAATGTTTATTTGTGTTTGAATCGACATGCAAAAATAATATGCCAAAATTGTTTAGAAGAAAAACCTATCACAGAAGATAGTGAATAATTTTCGTTTAATGCTAACAGAATCTATTAGAAATATACCAAAATAAATTTTAACTAGTTAAATAATTAAAACTTTTTTTTTTTTATTTAATTTGTCTGAATACTATTATAAATTATTTATTGTAAAGCATTGTGTATATTGCAAAAAGGGAAGTTTAAACGCGTTATAGTTATAAAAAAAAGACATTTATTGATGTGGGTCTGAGAGGCCCATAGCGACTAAGGGCGTTTCATCAGCTGACGCAACTAACGGAAGGTTAAGCATACAATTTTTAAGTTTGACGGTTATTTTTATTTTTTTGACGAATGTGGAATTAGGAAATGTGAAAGGGTGGAGGTGTTTAGATTTTGTTCAGAAATGGCAGTGACTTGGTTTGTAAATGTAATCGGCATATTTGCAACTTGAGTGGAGTTCACAAATAGGGGTTCATGTGGTGGTAGTGTGAGTAGGTTCATTTATTATAATTGTACTACAAAAGCGTGTTGAATGCATTTTTTCCATTTCTGCTTCAATCTGATCATTTGCTACTAAATCTATATTAATATCTCTATATCAATTGACTGCACTGTTGATTTATTAATTTTTACGGGGGGATTATCATTTAGAGTGCCAATTTCATGAAAATGTTTTCAAATTTTGTATAATTTTATAAAATTTTCGTTAGTCTCCATTTCAGTAACCGTCACATATTTTTTTATTAGCTTATTTTAAACAATTTTTTGAAATTGATTATCACTTATTCTTTTGTAAAGATCTAATATTTTAGATTAAATTTGTTTAGCATTGTTCTTATTACATTTTGATGATCCAAGGAATTTTGTGTAGTCCACTGCAACAGTATTAAACGGGTATAATCCACACAATCTAAAGCCATTACAGGGCGATTCACAACTTATCCAACAAATTTGAATCACATGGGCACTTTTACATAAGTCGATTTGTTGAAAAAAAATATAAAAGTCCAACATAAAACGAATTTGAAAATTCTTAAGGTTTATAGTACAGCATTTTACTTATTTCTATAAAAAATGTTCAGAGTTGATTCCATCGGCTTGTAAGCAAGTTTGGACTCTTCAAACCAGTTTTTTCACACTAGTTTCGTTTTCCTGCTGTTGAACTTAAATTTAAAATTTGTTTTTTTGGACTTTTATTGTATTTTTTTCAACAAGCCGACTTCTTATTTCAATGTGTACATGTGGTTAAAATTTGTAGGATAAGTTGTGACTTACCCTGTATAAAGGTCTTTGGTTTAATACTATTTACAACTCCTTGTAATAATAACGCAAAATTCTCCTTATTTATACATAGATTTTTCATAGTGATTGTGGTAGAATCCTCTGACAAGATTACGCCATTTTTACCGGACCAAAAAAGGTGATATCCGCGTGTTATAATATCCATGTTGCATGAGGATATAAGGCAGTAAGCTCTATTTGCACAAAATGCTTAAGCTATATGTTATATGGGAATTGGGTCCGTCCACAAAAAGGATCACAGGAAAAGTGATATTCTCTTTTATCAGATATGGATGTTAGCTATAAACTCATAAAATATTTCAGCTGCCATCCAGCCACTGTCGCTCCTTGCAATGACCTACTGCTCTAGTACTGATCTTGTAATTCTCTCTGGTATCTCTTTGTGTGGATACACAATCACTGCCAACGTTTTTCCGCTATCCGAAAAAGTTACAATTGTACTTTTATTCGAAGAGGTGTTCTCTATAGCGTAAACATTTTTACCCGCTAGACACTCAATCTGTAGGTGGAAAAATTTTAAAATCGCTCTCATATCCTTTGAAAATGCGACAGAGATCCTTTAATATTTCAGTCAAATTTTTGTCCTTAAAATTGTCAAAGTTTAATGAATTTTCAAATAATGCGATAATTTTTTGGCAGAGTGTAGGTTTAATTGAAATGTGATTAAGAAAAAGAAGAAAGAAATTCCATCTTAATAACTTCAAACTAAACCATCGAACCGAACATATGTTAACGTCAAACTGATACTGATCAGGTAATGGGGATGAAAACGAATAGTAATAATTTTTCATATTTCAAAATGGATAGGGTCTCGTTTTAATACATTGCTTAAATAATAGTCTTGCTTGGTCTATATCATGGATGACTATATTAGTATCTAATTACATATAGAAAATTTGCGATATACGTAAAACAATAATGTTATATTTTTAGCAACAAATCAATGGTTTGAACCAGTAAAAAGGGGAGATATACCGCCAGGGTATGCTGCATGTGGTTTCGCAGTAGAAGGCACAAGGATATTACTTTTCGGAGGAATGAATATATATGAACAATATACTAATGAATTATATGAATTAGAAGTAAGCCTAATGCTTTTAGAGTACATTTGTTTCTATTAATGTTATCAATTTAGGCTTCAATATGGGAATGGAAAAAAATATGTCCGCTGTGTCCAAAAACAGGACCTCCTCCTTGTCCTAGATTAGGACATAGTTTTACTATAATTAATAGCAAAGTTTACTTATTTGGTGGTCTCTCACGTGACAGCAACGATTCTGAAAAAAATGTACCAAGGTTAAAAATAATGAATTCATTTCTTTAGATATTCATCTAATTTGGAATTTATTCCCAGATATTTAAACGATTTGTACACATTAGATATTAAAACTAATCCTATGCAATGGGATATACCGTTTACACATGGGCTATCACCATCTCCAAGAGAATCTCATACGGGAGTATCATATGTGGACGAGAAGCGGTCTAAGTCATTTTTAGTAATTTATGGTGGAATGAATGGTTGCCGACTAGGTGATATATGGTTTTTAGATACTGATGCTATGAGTTGGAGCAAACCTGTTATATCCGGGATGGCTCCGCTTCCCAGGTAAGAAATCGATGACAAAGAATATTGTAATATATCTACTGATCAATTTTTCTTCTAAGGTCCTTCCATACATCAACTGTCATTGGAAATCGAATGTTTGTGTTTGGAGGCTGGGTTCCCATACTTACAGATGAAGGGGAACTAACTACAAATGGGCCACAATGGCAATGTACAAACACCTTGCTGTGTCTTAACCTAAAGACAATGAGTTGGAATGATTTGCGTATTAATACATCCGATAAGACTGGAGTGCCCTGTGCAAGGAGTGGCCATTGTGCCGTTGGTTTTAATACTGGGTTGTATATTTGGTCTGGGCGAAATCGATATAGAAAGCTGTGGGAGCATCAACCGTTTTGTAATGATATGTGGTTTATTGAAGTTGAAAAACCTCCAGCCCCAAGTCATATTTCTTTGGTAAAAACTAGAACACATTCACTTGAAGTTAAATGGACTAGTATACCTTCTGTCCAGACCTACATTTTACAAATACAGAAATGTCACCTACTCCCGTTAAAACAACAAACAAATAAAACTTCTGCTAGTGTTCAACTGCCGTCTGTTAGTTTACCTCAATCTAAAACTGAAATTATTTTGGCTAATTTATCGAAATTTGGAAATCTCGTGCAGAATAAATCCACATTACAAACTATCTCCTCACAAGCGGAAAATGCATTAGTCAAAATCTTGCCTAGTGGTTCTGGAAATAAAGTATTGACCACGTTAGAAACTCCCCATCCCAATATGATCAAGAAAAGCAAGACTAGAAGGAAACCGACATTGCCTAAAAGAACTTCGAAAGAAATAAGTGAAAAAAAAAAAATTGTGACACGTTCTAATAGAAGATTGAAAAATATCCAAACTATTGCTGACACTCAGGCAGTGAAGGTATCAATGGTGATGACGAATACAATGGCTACGTCTCCGTTAGTAGCAGAATCACCTTTACAAAAGATTCAAAGAGACAAAATAATTGAATCAAAAACGAATCCCATATCCAAGGAATTGGTAATCGATTTAGAAAGGCTACCTGAAAACATTGTAAGTTAACCGAATCTTGTATTATAAAATACCAATGGTTGAAACCACTGACTTGCATTATTCAGGATGGCTAGACTTACTAATTTTTTAGTAGATGTACTAATTTTAACCTTTATCTACTAATGTAATACAGTGAGGATTAGAAAATACTGTGCCACCTAGACATTTTGAATAGCGGTTGTTTATTAGGGATAGCTACAAAAACAAATTAATTAGTCTTCTATTTTATATACAATGTGTTTATTTTAGAATTCCCTACCCTCATTTTCTCGAAAACCGAATATTTCTAAAAAAAAAAACGCCAAGACAAAGTTATTATTAAAGGAAACAATTTTTCGTATAGAAATTTACTTCATATTTTTTACCTTTGCGTCCGGGGGCAAATTTTATATGGAAAGGAATATGGATTTAAACCACATTATAAAGGTCTTGAAAATTCCTATTTTGAAATTTTAATTCATAAAATCGGTCAATTTGTTTTTGAGATCTTTAGGTATTTCGAATGAATATACTATTTAATTCAGTTTATTGTTTAAAAATTAATATTTATAATTTGAAAAATGCCTTTAGCGATTCTTACAATGATTATTTTACACAACTATTTATTTTTGTTAAATTTATTTCATAAAAAGTGATACTAAAATAAATATTTTAAGACATTTCTTTTCAAAAATAAAATATGCTTATTTATTATAATGAGTTGTTATCGTGAAAAGAAACTGAATTTATAACACTACAGTTATTTAAGTCAATTGACCAAAATGGCTTATAGTTTAGGTAAAAAGTAGTAAGACACTTTTATATACTAATAAGTTGTTTATGTCAATAATCTATTTGATCTGTTTCGGTGATTTTTAAAAATCATCAGTTCTCAAGAAAATGAAGATGGGGCGGATTGAAATTAACACTCTGTGTAATGCCATCTACTGAATGTTTAAATAAACTATTGACAAAAACAAAATTAGATCTAATAATCTTGCCATGAGAAGTCATTTTCCAGTCAATAAAAGCTCATAATACAAATTTTCTAAAATGAATGCTTTTTAAATACCATCTATACGATTTTCATTCGAAACTTTTTGGAAGTGAATTTATTTTTATTAAATATTTTGTAGATTCCGACATTTAAAAAATGCATTTCTGAGTATCCAGGAACACCGTCAAATATAAAAATTGTGAAAGTAAACGACGAAATCCATTTATCGTGGAAACCTCCTCAATCAAATTCTCCAGAAATTCTCGAATATTTCCTGTATGTGGCAGTGAAGATCAACGTAAGTTTAGCCGTACTGTTTATTTGGAGATGAATATTTCTATGAATTCAATTAATTCACAGAAAGAAATCGTTGGAAAGGAGCTACCTGAGTTAACTTTTCAACTGATCTATCGCGGAACAAGGAATCAGTGTGTTGTGAGGAATGTATCATTACAAGCAGCACTTAGATTAGCTATTTCAAAAAGAACGGCTATTGTTTTTCGAATAAAAGCAAAAAATCAGACAGGCTATGGACCAACAATTCAAATTAAATGGTTTCAGAGTAAGTGTTATCAGAATTATTGCTATCACAACAGTAAATTTTATTGATATTCTTTTAGACACTGAGTCACAAAGTAAAGGAACAAAACGGTTATCTGAAAGATCTCAAACAGGAATTAAGAAAATTAAACTATAAAATTAAATATAAAGTTAAAATTGACACTATCGAGCTTAATGTTAATTATACAGGGTGTCTCATAAGTCCCGCCCATAATGTTAACCTGGTATAGTGAATGAAATTCCAAGACGAAAAGTCCTTTATTTGTTGCACTCTTAATTAGTTGTTAACTAATTAAAGTGACCAATTAAGTGCAGATTTAAATAGATTAAATGTGGTAGAGCAACGCAGTATTGAGAATTACAACAAAATGTCTTTATTAAGAAAAATTCAATCTTTTTAATTTTGTATAAAAATTGCGCTGTTTTAATCCATAAATTAAGATTGATAAAATTTCTAAATTATTTTTTTTTGCAGTACTCACTACTGCGTTATTCATTCTATCACGGTTAATCTATTTAAGCTGGTGCTTTTTTGGTCACTTTAATTAATTAATAAGTAATTAACAGTGTAGCAGGTGGAAAAAAATAGGTAAAGGACGTTTCGTCTTAGAATTTGATCTTTTTTCCCAGGTTAATATTATGGATGGGACTTATGAGACATCCTGCATAAATAATGTGTATTAGAAATAATTGGTAATTTTGCAAATTTAACAGCATTACCTCTTATTTCATTTTATTTAAGATTTTATTTATTTATTATACATTAATACATCTTTTTGCTTATAATAACATATTTTATTAATAAACTTCGTTTTTCGTCCATTTTATATTGATTTTTATTCATTAATTTATTTAATTTAAAATTGTAAAAAGTAAACATTTCAAATAAACAGTAAATACAAAATTAATTTCATTTCATTATATACCTACCGATTTTCATCCCGAATCATATTCAGCCTTCTAAAAATCGTCGCTTTCTTGATGAATTCATCAAATTGACCTATAAAAGAACCAAGACTATTAGGCGAGTTATTAGGTTTTGTAATTTAGTTCTTTACTGATACCATTTCCATGCGGAGTTTCTAGTCCCCCATCGGACTCCTCCTAGGATGGCGGATAGGAGCACATTTCCCAGACATTAGGAGGTGCCAAGAAAATGTAATACTTGGGGCGTACCAAAACTTGAATTTGAATTAAGCCAGTTAGTTTTTCAAAACCGAACGCGGACATAAATCTAGAAAATCCAATTACCTGTGAACTAGAGACTCACAGGCGGGAATCCTAACAGTATTAGTGGTTGTCAAACAGAGACCAGCGGGGCAATGGAAATCCACCTAATTATTGTAATTAGAAATGCAAAGAACATGAGATTTAAAGACTCTTAGTCGGCGGCAGGCCTGAGATAGTTAAAGGGTAAAAAAAATACTCAAGATTTAATGGATTAAGGACATATTGAAAGTTATTTAAGTTAATTTGTTAAATTTCAAAATTAGATGGTTTTTTTTTTTAATTTTATACTAGATATTTTTATAATTTTATACCAATTGATACGCATTTTGTTAAATTTTAAAATTTGACATATAATATAACATAAAACAATGTTCTTTTATAATAACAACAGTCGTAACTTTTTAAAACAAAAAAAGCCAATGAACACTCAAAATTTATTATGTCACAAAAAGAATAAAAAAATACATTTGTATCATTTCTCCTATATTATGACAGATTTGAACTATGAATTTAAATCAAGCATAACTGTATCAAATGGTTTATTTTAATAATTCCTCTATTTTAAGAAAGTAATTGAGAAAATGAACATTAAAATAAAGCATTTGATACAGTTTTTGATTTTACTTTATTGTATCAAGCCTCCCGAAGGGGAGTATCCTCCCATAATATGTGAGAGTTCATATGTATGTAGCCTTTTCTTTTTTTTAATGATATACGGGATGTTGTTCTTTTTATTTGTGTTCAAAAAGTTACGACTGGTGTTATTATAATAGCCAATTTGTTATAAATTATATGTTAAAATTTTACAACTTAACAAAACATGTATCACTCCTCCCCAGTCTCCTCTATATTATTCAGGTGCAAAACACATGAATAGTGTGGGAATCACTGCAAGCAAGTAAAAACTGCAGTGATACTTTTCATCTCCCATTCAGATCCTTTACCGACGATGGGCTTTGAAAATAAACCTATGAATATGTATATGTATATGTAGTTGTGGCATACGCGCCAATTGCGGACAAATTAGAAAGAGGGCTAGAAACATAATGATCAAAATATCTAGATAAATAATCTCTCCAAATTTCGAAACGGGTGATTGAATAGTTCCCAAGATATGTCAATAAGAATCGCTAAAACACAAAATTTAATATGTTAAGCAGAATTAACATGCATGTCTCCTTAAGTTAGCGTTCTCTCTAGCGTTGATGTTTGTATTCATCAATGCTGAATATCTCTGATGCGGAAGTTGAAAAATAATAAATATTAATACTGGAACTGAATTCATGAGTTTTTATTGTCATTTAAATAAAATTTCATTTACCAATTATAATAGAAACTGACTAACTGTATAACGTTTCTAACTTTATATAGTGATAACCGTTGTATCAGACAACCATCATAAAGATGGGTGTTTCAGAGCGTGACTCGGTCAGTGTGTGTATTTTCCGTACCATATCTGTCCGTTTCCGGCTTTTTCTACTGAAATTTTCCTCATATTTCTTTTTTTTAATATCAGTAAAGAAATACCATAAAAATGAATGAAAAAAGCAATATTTAGAATTCAGTTCTCTTCAATTTTGTAGTGACCTACAAAATTTTAATCACGTTGTAATATTTCTTCACTGATATTAAAAAATAAGAGTAACGATTTATAACGTGATTGCAGAATCACAATATTGCTCATCACTACGACTGACGTTTCCGATTAAACCACTCCCCTCCCCATTTCGTCAACTCTCTCTGATTTCGACCATATATAAAGATATATTGGTAACTCCTAACCAAATTGTGTGATATTCATTAGTTGAACGGCAAAACACTTGGAGCGCTAGTAGTTGGAGATCGTATAGAATCGATCACTTTTGGAAATGTTCGAGTTTTTGTTATTATTTACTTCGGTTCTTGTTTAACTTCTGTTTGTTTTGTTTGCATAGTTTGAAAACTGAATTAAAAGTGAATATATTTTTTGTGACCAATTTCAAAAAAATTAAAATGCCTTTTGGAAGATACTGTTGCGTACCAAACTGCAAAAGTGCAGGCGGTAAAAAAACTGAAAAACCAATATCTATGAGAGCTTTGCCAATATCTGATCCAGAGGTAAGTTTTTGCTTTTTTTCCTAATTTCTTCTAAAGTATTGGACAGCTTTATAATTTTCATAATTTTCATGATTAGGTTTTGATTTTTCTAGAGATATAAAATTTGGATTCATAGAATAGGAAATCCCAAATTAACCGCATGTGAAGAGTTAAAAGCAGCGTACAGAAAATTTCGTATTTGTGATCTCCACTTTTCCATTCATTGTTTCTTAATGGGAGAAAAGCGTTTGATGAGAGATAGTCTACCATCATCATTTTTACCAAGTGAGTTTTTTTCACTTGTTATTTCAAAGTTGATCCTAAATATCACCATCATATTAATTTGTGATCAATTTTTTCAGATTTTCATGATGAGTCAACTGAAAAGAACTCGTTATTCAGACATCTTCGTAAAGAAAAAACAATAATATCGTCGCCTGGACCATCAAACGCTGATCAGCCAACGATTATAGAAAATTCTCAATCTGATGACTATCCCCAAAATTCACGCCCAGGTAAAGGTATTGTTTTAAAAGTAAACTTTTAGGATATTTATTATTTATCTTTATTTTTATTTTTATCTTTTTTTTTTAGGTATTCCATTATTTTTCTTCTAATTTTTTTTAACAGTTATATTAACCTACTAATTCGATATTTAATTCATTAACTCCATATTTAACCCGTTAACTCCATATTTAACCCATTAACTCTTAGTTCCTACTTTCTTTAACTTTTACAGCGTGTTTCCTAACTGTATGCTTTTACTTTAGGGAGTGATACTACAGGCAAAAATAGGGAAAAAAAGTACTATCAACTTGGGTAGAAAAAGGGTTCCTAAAGGAAATGCAACGCTTTGAATATAGCGGTTAAAAAATAGTTTTTATTATAGGTATATCATTGGAATTATTTCAGGTTTTTAATTTTGGTACAATACAGTAGTGTCCGCTTATAACGAACCCGGTTAAAACGAACTCTCGGTTATAACGAACGAAAAATTTCAAGTGAAATAAACATTTTGCCATAAGACCAATGTAAATTTTTATCGGTTATAACGAACCATTTATTACGGTCCCTTGCTGTTCGTTATAAGCGGACAAGTATTTGCTTTGAAAGAAAAGGAGTATTGAATATTTGTACCAAATATTTTGAAAGTTATTCCAGAAAAACCGATATCGAGTGAATATAACAGAATATGAGTACTAATGGGTCGAATTGAGGACAAATATAAGTGATAATGTCGCAAATGTGATTGAGAGTTATTGATTAAATTAATAAAAACTTAAAATTTATATACGTTTATTTCATATTAGGAACCCCACCGAAACAAAAATCAAGACAGTCGTTTTTAAATTCAATTAATATAAGAAAAAGAACAGAACTAACACCGAAAGCATCTAAACTATACAGTCACGTTGTACGCCTACGTAAGTTAACTCAGAGGCTTCAGAAAAAGAATATCTCATTCAGAGAAAGAGTAACCTGCCTAATGGAAAATATGGAAACAAATATGTTGAAAAATTTAAATCCAGTCTCGCTCAAATTTTTCCGATGTCAATTTACCCAACAAAAAAAAATCCATGGGGAGGCATTTTACCATCGATGATAAAGTGCTTGCTCTCACCCTAATTCGTCAAAGCAATAAATGCTACCGATTGTTAAAAGAATTAGGATTTGCTCTCCTATCCAGAAGCACATTAAGCAAGTCTCTGGCTAAAGTGAAATTTTACCCAGGAATTAATAAGCATATTTTCCAACATCTGGGACGTGTTATTGAGAAACGGGCGTATGCTGAGAAAACATGTATACTTGTTTTTGATGAAATGTCCATAACACCTGGTAAAAGAATTGCCAGAATTTTATTACTATATAATGAATAATTTTATTTTTTGCAGCTGTGGCCTACGATCCTGGTTTAGATTCATTTATAGGTTTCACCGATAATGACGATTTTGCTGACCATGCTCTAGTATTCATGATAAAAGGCATAAAAAATAATTGGAAGCAACCTTTAGCTTACGTTTTTACAAAATCGTCATGCCCCGCTCCAAAATTGGCCGAACTAATTAAAAATATAATTGGAGAATTACAACAAGTTGGGCTGAATGTAGTTGGTACGATTTGTGATCAAGGTTCAACGAATCGAACAGCGTTTAATATTTTACGGTCGGGAGGAGAAATATTAGGCAACAAATATGCATTTGGTGTAAACGGAAAACAAATTGTACCAATATTCGATCCGCCCCACTTGTTGAAAATTATACGCAACAATTTACTTAATAAAAAAGCCGAATTTATGATTGATGGGATAAAACATGTTGCCCAATGGAAAGACATCCAGGATTTATATGCAATCGATGAAAAGTACGAAGATCGTAAACTTTGTATTAAATTAACCGAAAGACATGTTAATCCTTTAAAAATTCCCAAATTGAAAGTCGCAAACGCTGCACAGGTATTAAGCCAGCGAGTAGGAGCTATTATGAATTTTGTGATAGAAAATGGTAAACTACCCGCTACAGCTCAAGGTACCGCCGAATTCGCTTTGTTTTTCGATAACTTGTTTGATAGCTGTAATGGCATATCTAATTTTCCTTTAGAAGGCAAACCTTTGCGTAGGACCGTTACTTCAGAAACGTGTCACTTGGAGTTTTGGCGAAAAGCGCAAAAAATTTTAGAAACCCTCAAGTTTGTGGACAATAAAGGAAAAATTGTTGATGTCCCATCAATCAGAGGTTGGATTCAAACAATTTATGGATTGCGTAGAATTTGGTTAGATTTGGATAAAGATTTGTTTAAATTTCTTAGTCCAAGGTATTTAAACCAAGACTGCATCGAAAATTTTTTTGGATGCATACGCAATAACCTAGGCAGGAATAGAAATCTAAGCGCTGACCATTTTCTTCGCAGCTTTAAAACCTTACTTATCAATAATTTAACTAGCCCCCGTTCGGCTGGTTTTAATTGTGAAAACGGCCAGTCGGATGGGTTATTAACCAATTTAAAAGAATTTTTTTATTTCAAAGATGATTTGAGCCCAACCTATGGTTTGCTCAACGACGACGATCCATTTCAACTACTAACCAGTTACAGAGCAACAAATGACTTTATTGCAATTAATATTACTAATTATATTGCGGGGTTTGTGGCCTACCGAATTTATAAAATAACAAAAAGTTGCGAAGTTTGTTGCCTTAAATTGATTGGCAACAACGGATCTCTTTGTAATCGCTTGATTACAGTTAGATCCTACCGGCCAAACCTCCTTAAATATCCAGAAACAAACTTCGCTAAACTTATAGAAGAAATTTATTTTTTTGCCATGAAATGCTGGATTTCTTTCCACATCAAAACATAAAAAAAAGAATGGTTGCCACAATCATGGAAAAAACTAAATTTGACTGTTCATGTAAAGAACATAAACTAAAACTAATAATTACAAATTACCTTGTTCACTTTTATATATTGACAATGTCAAAGGAAATTAATAGGATATTGGTAGGAAAAAGGTTGTCTCCCAAAAATGGCTTTACTTCCAAAATTTTAATACAAGCAAATTTAATGTACCATAAATTAAAAAAAATAAAAAATAAGTTTGTCCTTTCATATTTAAATTGTTAATTGAATAATATTTTTCTTTCATTTTTCAATTTTATAATATTACGACACACTACA
>JABRWK010000070.1:16550-141210 GCA_013372445.1 Hypothenemus hampei
ACCTTTTTTAAGCAGAAAAGGTGGGAGAATCGATTTTTGTAGTCCAAAATGACATACAGGGTAGCACAAAAAAATTGGAACGGTTCAAAGGAGTCGAAATCGTTGTCGGTGGCGCCCTCTAGGAAATACAACTGAATCGACATCAAATTTGAATTTCTCATCCCCAAAAACCCCCGCATATGAAATTTCATGAAATTATTTCGCTGCAGTCAAAAGATATTAAAAAAAATGTGATTTATTTTTTCAACTTTGACGCCCTGTATCTCGAAAATGAAGGGGCTTTGGACATATATTTATATAAGCTTTTTTTCTTATTTCGGTCAGAGGAACCTACAGTAGGCTGTTGGCAGAACAATTCTGGAACACCCTGTATATAGGAACAAAATTTTGTTTTAATTTTTTTAGTGTTTTTTAAAGAGTTGTATTTCTGTAAAAAATGGTCGTATTGAGATTAAAAAAAAGCATTTTAAAACTTCAAGTTTCTATTTTTAAGATTTTTCATCAGAATTTTTTTTTACCCTTACCAACAACATCTCAATTTAACATCTTGACAGACGACACGTTGCAATTAACTTAAGATGAGTAAAATTATGATAAGAAATAGCCGAATTGTTTCAAAATCCTTTATGGGGTCCATTTTTAATAGTACATCTGAAACAAAGATACATATATGGTTTGGTTTTCCTTTTTTTTTCTGAGATGCCTTTTTCGATTACATGAGTTCCTATACCTTGCCCGCTCTAGTCTTATACATATATTTATGTTTATAACAAATAATTATTGAAAAACACAGTTCCTGGGAGAGTTTTTAATGTCATTTCGAATAGCGCAAACCGCAGTTTGCTATTTCTTTTTCTTTTCGAGAAAATTATGATAGAATCTAAATTAAATCCTAATAAACGTACTGTGTTGTGGTTAACGATCGATTCGGTTTAAAACCGACAAGTTTAACCAAAGGTAAGAATTGATTGATTTGAAAAGACTGATTGAACATCTCATTTTTTGGTAGATTAATAAAGTTATAATTGACGTTAAATATCTGGATTTATTTTCAAGGTAAATGTATAAATAATCGCACAAACCTAGCTTATCAGGAACCTATTTACAAAATATTATAATATTATGTACACTGTTATCACTCATGAATACTGTTCATTTTAACCCATCTAATTATATGCAAAAAATATTTTGATACCAAATTCCCTTAACTTGTAGTAATCAAATAAGCATTCTTTTAAACTTGGCAGTGACATCTTTTTTTTACGATTCCATGTCGCAGGCGTATTTTTCTACTCTTCGAAAAACATACTATCAGCTTGGAAAATGGACAGTTCTATTTAATTTCGAACTCTTGGGTTTGCTTCCAAACCATGATTTTTTCCATTCCAATGTATCGTGAATCAATTGTTCTTCTTCAGGCGTAAATTTCAATAAAGTTGATACTGCTTTTATCAAATGTTGAGCCTCATAGTCTCTACTAAATTTTCAAAATAAATCGTCTTGTCGAAGTGATAAAATTTTTATGTTACAATATTTACCTGGTTAAAAACTTGATGACGACATGCTTCAAATACTTGAAATTGACATCGTCTTCATCTCTTCGAACTATATTCGGAAAATTTTTAGTTGAAACGTGGCTGGGATGTAAAACCGCTACAGATCCATTGTTTTCACTTGATTCATTTTGAGATCTCAAACTGCTTGGTGTCCTCAATTCTTGTTGTAAAGTTTTCTTTAAATCAACCAATCGCAGTTGCAACGTTTTTATTGTCTATAGAAACATAGTAATGTAATAAGTTAGAAATATTAATAAAATTCCAATACCTGGTTTTTTTCGGCCACCTGGTCTTCCAAATCTCGTATCTTCGAATTTAATTGCTGTTCGATATTTTTCACTTCATGTAGATTCAGATTTTCTTGCTCTAAACTTGTTATTTTTTCAATTAAATCATTCATATCACTCTCTTGTCGTCTCATTTCCTGTTTTACCATTTCCATTTGTTGTGATATTTCTGCATTTCTTAATAGAGCAGCATTTTTCTCAGAAGTCACTCTAAATAAAATTAAAACTTTGCCCTTTAAAGACAAAATCTCGTAAAAATTACCTCGTCAATGTCTTTTGCACGTTAAGCGAATTTGCTTTTTCTTCGCCCAAGTCTTTTTCCAATCTTGCAATGGTTTGTGTTAAAGAATTATTTGTTGAATCTTTCAAATCCAGTGTGCTTCTTAATTTACTGATTTCATCTTCGGATTTTCCCAATTTGCTTTCAACATTCTCCAAGTTTTTTTGTATCACTTTACTTTCAGTTTTTGATACATCCTAAAATTGAAATTAGAAGACCCAATATAAAAGCTAATAAAGCCAGAAACACTTGGCTAGAAGCGAACCATATATACAGCTCAAAATCACTACTACGAGGAGAGTTAAACACTAGTAGGTAAAAGGAAAATTATAATAACCCAAATAAAAAACACGATAAGAACGTATAAATAAAATATTTATTCAAATTAAACAAAAGACCACTTACACTAATACAGAAACCCAAAAAAATTTGGCAAGAGTTTTTAGGGCGCAATGAAAAAAAAACGCAAAACGGATTAACCCTTAATGAAGATTCCCTTTACTAGAACTCACTAATTCGGTTCTTAAAAATTGAATTTCCTCTTCATTAGCCAGTTGCAATGACTTCAATTCCATAGACATTTCGTTAACATCTTGAGTCAATCTTCGAATTTTTGTTTCTTTATTTGTAAGTTCAATTTTGGTGAATTCTAATTCAGCTTCTAGTTGCGTAATTTTATCGAGAAGTTTTTCCCTATCTTCCATGGCTCTTCTTCGCTCTGCACCTTCTTCAGCTGCTTGTCGGCTTAATCTGCCCACCTAAAATCCCATTAAACCCTCACAATTCAACAGTCTTGTCAAGTTTATCCAAACAAGTATAATTAAATAACAATGTGAAACCGTGTTCTAGACCTAACAAAACTGAATGCCAAGTAAAGCATCACCTACCTGAGTTTCTAACGAGGCAATTTTATCACTCCAAGAAGTCTTTATATCAGCCAATTGTAAATGAGCTTCTTCCAATCGTTGTTCAAGTAATTTTTTTTCAGAATCCATTTTACTCTCACAACTACCCTCATTATTTCCACGTAAAATTACGACTAAATCAGCTAAATGTTTTCTTTCCTGTTCGCTTTTTGCCAACTCAGTAGCTAAATGAGCCAGGTCTCTTGCTGAGGAATGCCTTAACGCTTCTAGATCGTCCTAAAATTTGGCAGCTTTAAGTTTGATTGTACAAACACGTGATATTTGTTATGTAAACAAGCATTAAGCACATACCTGTGTTGCTCCTGAAGCTGCCTTTACAACATTTAAACACACAAGTGACTTGGAAACTGAGTGGTTAGATATATATGTATGTACAAATTATAGCTAATAATAAGCTTTAACGTAGAAAATAAACTCTAAAAGTTCCGACCGTTTTAAATAATAATAACATAAAAAGCATTGTTGTATTGAAAAAAATAACAATAGTGCTTAAAGAGACAGATTGTAAGAAATATCATAAATTGGATTTGCTTTGGGACACTTACTTGCACGTCACTCAAGACTTCTTCTTGTCGTCTCAATCGACTTAATTCGCTTCTTAATTTTTCTAATTGACTTGTTGCCTCTTTTAGTGCAGAACTTTTTTCTGACAGTTCTTTGTCTTTTTCCAATACTAACTGCTTAACTTTACTCAGTTCTTGTGATTGAAGCGATTCAATTTGTTCTGAATTTTCTCTGTGTTCCAAAATTTTCTGTTTCATATCTAAAAATTGAAAAACTTTATTTACGGTCGATAGTTTCAGCATAAAATTATTCTACAACTTCTTTTCTTTATTGTACCTTCAGAATTCTTCAATGAATCTTTTAAATTACTGATTTGTTTGTAGGCCTCATCTTTTTCTTTTTCAAGATTCTGAAGTCTTCTGTCTTTCTCCTTGATAATTTCCTTCCATTCTTGTTCTTTTTGTTCGAGACGTTTTGTAAATTCCTGATCAATTTTGGTTATTCGCCTTTTAAACTCTTCAGCTTCTATTGGGCCCTCTTCTTTAAGACCATCTGAGGAAACCATAGAGTTTAAACTCGAACTGGATCCTTGATGAGACCTGCCTCGTAAGTTATCAATTTTTTGAACAGTGGTGGATGTAATTTTCGCAGTTAATTTGCTGAAATCACTGCCCGTTTCCTCACGTATTTTACTCTTTAGTGATGCAAACATGTTTTTCTTCACTAATTACTAACACACACTTAACATATTGTTTGCTTCTTAATCAGAAGTGGTACTATGTAAATGACGATGTGGCACCAGCGAATTAACCCGAAGCATATTGCATAAATGTGTTTTTTCTGTAATTTTTGAACGTTACACGTCTTAACTTCGGTTTTTATTGCTTTTTATCAAAGAAAAATTACAAATTGTAATTTTTTTATCAACGATGGCAGTGACAACTGAAATTTCAACAAACGAAATGACGTTTCACTTTCTTCACCTTGTTGTAACATTGACAGAAGAAATTTGTGGAAAAACAATGACGTCATGATCAAAAATTCCACCCATCATTTCTTCACTGTTTGTTATCGATTGTTTATGTTAATTCAATTTGAAAATTACTTTTTTATAATAATCAGTTAAATTGAAATTAATTGAAGTAAATCGTTACCAATCGTTATAAAATTACTTTCTTTATTGATGTGTGAAGTTAGCTACGGTTAGTAAAATGAATCATTAATGACAAGTAAGACAGAATTTTGACAGACTATAATTCAACTCGATTTAAAAAGTGTCAATTTTTTAGAAAACAATAGGATTGTGTTTAGTTTGAGTTTTTAATGTGAAAATATAAATAATGCGTTTTCTTACTTAAAATTGTTCAAGTATATGTTAAAGTAGGACTAAAAATGGCGTATGTAAATGTTAAAGATTGGTCGGTAGACCAAGTGATGTTCTGGTTAAAAGGTAATTGAAATATAATATAATATTTAGAAATGTAACAAGAAAGAACTTTTCTAGGCCTGGACAATGTAATATTACAATATCAAGCCTCGTTTTTAAATAATGGAGTTACAGGCCATCAACTGTTAAATTTTAGAGCCGATGATCTTGATAATTTGGGTGTTAAAAAAATAGGACATCAGGAAATTATATTAGAGGCTGTAGAACATTTAAGGAATTTTGTAAGTTAAAAATTTCTTGTATTTAAAAATAATTTATAAAAGTTCTATTGCAATTACAGCATTACGAATTGGACAAGGAAAATTTACAAATGTTAGCTTTAAAATTGTCTTGTGCTGCAAATTCTTTATACAAAGAATTGCTACTTGTAGATGAAAAGAGTCATTGTGTTAAAACGCAAGTCATGTCTGATGTACACAATATTGTTGCAGCTATTAAACCATTGGTATTGTGGTTGGACAGGTAGAAGGAAATTTACTTTGATATGAGTTCTGTTTTTTTGAAATATTCAAATTTTAGATCACCCTTTACTGGTGATAAAGATTACATTGACAATAAAAAAGAACTGTTAAACTTAAGTTTTGAAATGGCTTACATTGCTCACAGAGGAATATTTTCTGAGAATCCTGTTTTAACCATAAAAAAAATATGCGATAAACTCGCTAAAATAGCTGACTATATAATACAAGTAAGTAATTATTCAAACAATTTACTTTAACCAGCCCATAAACGATAGGAATTTTCATGTTTATTTACAAAATATATTTTTCTTTAGGAGATTTGTGATCCTATGGTTCTGCAACCTGCTTCCTTGGACTTAGCCACTTTAAAGAAAAAAGAACACGACTTAGGATTTTATATAATGCCCAATTATCATCCTATTCATCAAATAGTCGATATTAAATATGGTTCACCAGCGCATAGTAGCAGGAAAATTGAGGAAGGTAGGTAAAATGATTGTGGAGAATGTAAACAATTTGTTCCTCAAGCATTTTAAAATAGTTCTTCCTTATGACCTAAGTTCTATTATTTTTGATCATTTTAGGTGATGAAATTGTTCAAGTCAATTATCAAACAGTAGTAGGATGGCAAGCGAAAAAAGTAATGCTTCTCCTGCAAGAGGCGTCTCCCGAAATCGTTTTAACACTTAAAAAGAGACCGCGACATTCGAAAGTTTATGGACAAATTTACATGAAACCCTATAGGTTGCCAAGTAGAAAAAAGAGCACTGATAATTGGTCGAAATGGAATGACACCTTACCATCACCTAGACTATTACCAATTGATCTCCCACCAATAACAATTACCAAGTATAACGTGTTTCAAAAATTCCTAATAACAGTAAAAACTCTAAAGTCTTTGTTAGGTCCGAAGGTGAAATGAGTGCAACAGCAACCGAATTAAGCAGCAGTGACAGTGAGCCTCCAGACAGTCCATTGGAAGGGAGTTTTCGCATGTATCCCGTTAAACCACGGCCCATTTTACAAAGGCGAAACACAATCACTGGAACTACGCCTACAAATAAACGTCCTACAACTTCAATACAAGAGGTATGTCATTTCGTAAATATTATATAGTCGTTAAAATTGAATAGTGAGTCATCAAATTTACCTGTATTTGAAGGGGTTACAAGGTAACGAGATTAAAGAAGATATGCTTTCCTTATTTCATTTTTTTTACAATATTTATTTAGGTTAGTCATTTTTTTACAATGGTTTAAGAACATATCAATACTTCCTCATAAAAAGAATGTTAATATTTCTTTTTAATAATAAACGAGTGTATTACGTTCGAAAGTGTTAAACGAATGTCTATCAAAACCTAATTTATTTACAGTCTCCGTTACATCCTGTAAGTAGTGATAAGAATAACGCTCACAACAATTCTGTATTCAATAAAGAATCTTAACACCCATTCAGTCAATCATCATCATTCATTAATTCGAATTAAGATATTCCCCGTTTTTTACTTATTTATTGCTACTATTTAACTAATGAAAATATCCTTGAAATATTGTTGAGTCTGTATCGTGTTCATACTTTTTAAGTTATTCTTTTAAATATTTCAGTATTGGGATCTGTTGCAATCATCACGAAATAGTAACAATCACAGTGCTCATCATATTGGAAGAAACGATTTTGAGGAAAATTGCTCATTTATAAGGGATAAAAGCGCATCCTGTAATGTAGGTTTGGATTCTAATCCCAGACCGACCACTGTAATAGGCTTAGCACATAATTATGGAAGGAAAAAGAAAGAAAATGAAAGTGGAAAGAAAAAAGTGAATTTCAATGACAAAAGTGACAAAATGAGATCGGAAGATTGTCCTAAACTAGACCTTACAATTGAAACGAATTTGAGTGATGAAAAAAGTGTGAGCGTGAACAGTTTATTGAGCATTACAGAGGATACATTGAGTTTTATTGATGAAGGCAAAGACTTGACAGATCGGAGTACGATGAGCTCAGATTTGGTCAAGGAAAGTTCAATTACAGGTAAAAATTAGATTATTTAAATACCAAAGCTTTTTACCAATATTTATTTGTAGACAATTACTTAAAAAATACCATAGAACCCGATAAATCATCTACGTCGTGCCTAAAAGATCCTAGCCTGGCTCAAATAAACGTACATAATATCATAAAAAAATTCGACGAACCTAAAATTCCAATTGGAACAAAACCACGAGCTTTGCCCAGAACTAATCTGAAGAAATCGCCTGAAATTCCACAGAAACCAGATGTGAAAAAACCAGCAGTACCACCAAGAAGTGTGACTACAAAACTTAGAGGCCGGCTAGATAAGAGCCACAGTACTCCAGCTTATGATCTTACAGGTAGAATAGTTGTTTTAGATTTTTTCACATTTAAATTTCGTTATACTTGCAGAAGATGAATATGCTCAGTTAGAACCTCCTAAACGTAGTGGTGAAGATCTTCCAGATGTTGTTCCTAAAATTCCTGAAACCATCACCGAATCTTCACCTACAACTAAGGAATCTGAGGATTGTCCTTTTAAGCAATCAGAAGAACCTGAAGCAGAAGTTGTAGGAAATGAAGCAAACAATGCTTTAATAATGCAAGAAAAGGTCATAGATGTTAATTCCGATAAATCTTTTCAAGAACAACCACCAAAACCTCCTCCAAGAAAATCGTTTGACAGTGCTAAACCAGCTTATCCAGTGAATAGCCCTAAGCCAATTATTTTGACTGAAACTCCAAAAAATTTACTAAACAATACTCTGGAGAAAAAAACTTTTGATTTTCCAGAAGCTAATATAGATCCCAAAAAGATGGGCAGCACTCAAAGCATGAAATCTGTAGATTCCAACGATTATTTAATTCCAGTTCAAATTAAATCGCAAAATAAGTCTGTCAAGCAATCGGCGTTTGAACCGAAAACTTGTTCTACTCCAATAGGCAAATCCAATTATAGCGAAACTGATTGTGGCATTTTCAAAAGTAGTTTTGAAAAGAGTTCTATGGAAAGCAAAGTGTCTCCTACGAACAGTATCGTTAAAGCTATGAACAAAGGAAAATTGGCCAAAAAAAGGCAAAATCTTGTTACCAGTCAGTATTTGTAATAGGATTCATGTTAGCTTTTAACATTTTAACGTATTTTAGAAAGACGAAGAGTAGCTGTTAATGATCTAGCACCAGCCGATATTCAAGGATATTTATATCAACGTTTAAGAAACAGAAATACCCAAAATATACATTGGGAAAAACGTTGGTTCGTCCTACTAGGCAACTGCCTTTACGGCTACAAAAATAAAGATGATCCTCGAGCGGCTTGTTTAATTTTCCTACATGATTTCACTGTGGCCGTGGCTAACGAAGTGAAATCTCGTTCAAATGCTTTCAAAGTTTACCACACGGGTACTGCATTTTATTTCTCAGCGGAAGATTCAGATTCGTTACAAAATTGGCTAGATTCTATTAAAACGGCCTGTTTACAACATGATCCTGCTGTGAAAATGGTGCAAGGCGGAAAACCCTATTCAGAAACTGATGATTCGGATACAGAGAAATCCAAATCCAGTCAAGAAAAGCAACAACAGCAGGATTCTTTAAAAAAGTTTGGATCATTGAAGAAATTTGGACTGAAGAAGACGACAACTACAGATGTGAATCAGTCGGGGAGCACAAGTTTGGACAGAAAATGGTTTTTTAATAAATCCAGTGGGAATTCAAAGAGTAGCGTGCCAGTTCCCACTGCTCAATTTAGGTCATACAGGTAAAGTCTCAATAACATGCACAGACACAGTTGAAAAAACTTTTTTCATTTCCTTTTTAGAAAAATCAGAAACGAGCCTACTCACGCTAGTGTGCGCACCGGTAATTTCACTTCGCATGTGCCAATGTTTGGGCCAACGAATCTTACTCAGGCTCAGAATAGCAGCGTACCCAATCTCACTTTACTCGAACCGTCTTCAAACTCTAGATCATCGGAAAACACGAAACTGAAACCCAAATCTAAAAATTATGATCATGCCAGTAATACGAGCCTAGCAAGTACCACGAATTTAAATGAGTTTAAATTTTCAAAAGATCGACTCGGCCATGATTTGGGTAATTGCGTTACCTTGGAAGAACTGATGATCAGGCAGTCGGAGGAGAGTCGTAAAAACCCACATCACGCCTTTGAACAAATGCAGCTTAATTTGGATATGATCAAACCTGACGTTGTCTATGGTAATACTCACTGAAGCTTAATACAAATTATATGGGCAAAATGAGGTAATTTTTTTAGGAGAAGTGCCAATTAGGTCTAGAGATAATGATTTTTCAATGGAAATTTCTCAAACAGTTTCCAGTCCCCTCCTAACTAGGTCTTCGTCTCATTCAGAAAAACATGAATCGAGCAGTTCATGTTTCGGAAAACGATTGGGATCGTTAAAAAAGAGTCAGAAATCTGAAGAAATTACTTATCCTAAAAATATTAAAGCACTCGAGAGTAAATCTAACCGCAGTCTTCCTAGAATGTTAAAAATGCAACAGGATTCCACCAAGTAAGATGAATTGAAGACTTATTTACATAATCTTATTCTTCATTTTTTAAAGGGAATGTGAAGAATACACCCTAACGAACATGCATTATTCTTCGCAAAGAAATTTAGCTTCTAATTTTGAAAAAAATCTTACGAAATGATTTACTGTCCGGAAACTGTGAACGAAAGCCAATTCGCCCAAAATCGTATGTTGGACGATAATCCAAACAAAACTAAATCGACAAGGCAAACTAGTTTTGGTTCATGCGATAAGAAATCTTCTAGATCTTTGCCTGGCTTTACTAGTAAAGTTGGAGATTCGACCAGGTGCTTATAATTGATTGCATATACAATCTTCAAATTTAATACTAACATTTTTAGGGGTAGATTAAAACCAACCATGCAATATACTCCAGTAAGTTTGCCAATTAGTCCTGAGAACAAAACAGTTCCTAGATTCGCTTTCGAGTTAAATTTGGATGAAAAACACTCAAAAAGTACGGGAAAATTGAGTAAAATTTTCTCAGGAAAATCCGACAAAAAAGAGAAAACTTTCCTAGGCTCCCCTAAGCTCCACAGAGCGATTTTTAGAAAACAACATTCCAGTTCTGAAGATAGCTGGGCTAATTCATCTCAGGTAAGCATTATTAGTGTCTTATGTTATTAATATCGCATATTAACCATTATTTAATGTTTTTTTAGACAGTTTACGTTCCGCAAAATAAATCTTTATTACAGTATCCAACACCCCCACAATTGCCAATTCCAATGAGACCTCACGTCGATTATCCAGGACTGGAATATCCGCCGACATTCGAACCAGAAACTTATTCTTTAGCTGATCCGCAAAGTAGCCTGAATATATTGCGCAACAAACATAAAGATAGTTTAGAAAGTGGCACAGTACTGTTTGATGGTTAAGTTTTATTAATTTTTTTTTTACTTAAGCAGTTCCTTGACAATACTACTTCTTAGAGCTGTTATTTGACTATAACACCAGTTTACATGCATTTTGCAGTTGATTAACCAGTGTTATTATCTCATATATTTTGGCCCAGTAAACACGAAAATCATACTTAAAATTTTTTCTTGAAAGCGTCTTCGAGATGTGAATTTTCGATTTTTTTTTCAAGTTTCGGAGGTATTCTGATACTTTTAGGCATTGTAGGTATTAAAGGTCTAATCGACCGATTTGAATGAATAAATAGTCAAATTAAATATAATTGAGTTCCAAGGAACTGTCTATCAAATAGTTTTTAAATTGACTCAGTAGTTCAGTTGCTAATGTTTTCAATAGCTTACAAATTTGAAATTTTTAGCATTTAATAGCGTTAAATAATTTTTATTTATCATTCCCTTGTAATTTAATAAATAATATAATTTTAATCTTGTAATAAATGTGTGTGATCTACAGAAATTTATTTCATTACAAGAGAATAACAAAAAAAATAAACGCCATTAAATGTGTATGAACACCCACCGTCACACACGAGAATAATTTGACAACAAAAATTTTAAATTTGAATTTTGGTCTTCCACTGGAAAATTTAAATCAAAAATAATCAGAACACCTCTGAAATTTGAAAAATTCATGTCTCAAAAACGTTTCCATGAAAACATTTTTAAATATGATTTTCGTGTTTACAGAGTTAAAGTACATGGGAAAATAACATTGATTAATCAACTATATCAATTTTTTTTTTTTTTTTGTAAACTAGTGTAATTTATTCTATTTGTCTACGAAAGTACATTGTGATAGGATAATATGATATTATAAGTTAAAATTGATGATATTTAATCAAAATATATTTAAAAGCCATTCCTCAAAATAAATTATTTAGGTAAACTTAAAATTTTCTTTTTAGACGGATATACATATACATATATTTTAGAAATCTAGATGAATGATTTAACATGCGTTTTATCAAATATTCGTATGCTGTGTGGTTTACACGGAACGTCTTACTTGAAACGACATATCTGATTCGATAAGACGTATGACAAATCATTTGCACATCGACGTAGAAAAGACTAAAAAGTAAATTGTTTAAATATATGTCATTTTATATTGGGCTACTCAAAATAGAGTAAAATGTCAGTATCGGGCAAAATGGACCCTAAGCCTTTTGTTGTTTCAATTGTAATACCTAATAGTTTTCTTTTGTTATTTTTTTAGAAATGTCCAGTTCCACAGTATTATATTTTTACATGCATATGTTCTTAATTTTAATAATAGCAATCACAATACTTGTGATTAATATAATTATTATATTCAAATTAATGTTTTGATCTTTATTTATGAATTGGTCAAGTAATCGAATATTCATAGGCATAGAATATCAACTTATTTCAAATATATACAGCATCAAAAGTCTTGGACCACTTGAAAATTCATTAAATTTTCACAACCATTGGTTAGATTTGAATGTTTTTGTCTGCCAATTGTAGCCTTGTTATTGGCAAATTTCCTGCAGCGAGGCGATATCCAAGAAATAAAATCAATACATTGTACAGGGCGTGTAAATAGTGTCATATATTTTTATCAAAGTTTAACGTCTTTCGTGAGCAATACCAGGTGGCTGCGGCATATGAAAACTATAAAATGAAGTAATCTCGTGTCTTCTCAGTATTTTGTTTTTTACTGATCAATTTATCTTCATTCCTTCCAGGGATATTCAATTTTTCAAGACATTTTACATTTTTTAAATGAAGTTTATTAAGCTGCCGGACAAAATTAGCGCATTATATTATCATTGTTTGTTTTCATTGAACATTTGATAATCTGAGAACGGAGACACGAGGGTAATCTACTGTATAATTTTTATATGTCTCAGCATTTTGGTATTATCCAAAGAAGACAAGAAATTATGATGAAAAAACATGACACTATTTACACTCCCTGTACAAAATGTTGATTTTATTTCTTGGACATCGCCTCGCTGCAGAAAATTCGCCAATAACAAGGCTACAATTGACAAAAAAATCAATCAAATCCGATCATTGGTTGGGAAAATATTTGTTGTCAATGTATAAAATACAAGAAATATAAAAAAGTTGAATATCCCTGGAAGGAATGAAGATAAATTGATCAGTAAAAAACAAAATAGTGAGAAGACATGAGATTACATCATTTTATAATTTTGATATGCCGCAGCCACCTGGTATTGCCCACAAAAGAAGTTAAATTTTGATGAAAAAATATGACACTATTTACACGCCCTGTACAATATGTTGATTTTATTTCTTGGACATCGCCTCGCTGCAAGAAATTCGCCAATAACAAGGTTACAATTGGCAGGTAAAAACATTCAAATCTGACCAATGGTTGTGAAGATATTGTCAAAATTTAATAAATTTTCAAGTGGTCCAAGACTTTTGATGTTGTGTGTATTATATGTTATCAAGGTCAGGACAGTCTTGTATAAAAAGCGTAACCAACGCTTAATAAAAATAAACTATTCATAGATAGTGTTAAGGCTCTCGCTTCGATGTTATCAAGGCTGTATCTATTGTTAAATGTATAGTAACATATTCTTTGGTGCAGATTTGGTCCCGTGAAAGAAAAAAGATTTAGGCCTTGTAATAAATTCTCTTTCGTTTTTTAAATAGAGTTCAGGAATTGAAGTAAGTTATTGAAAAACAGAAGCCATTGCAAGAAAACAGATTGGCTTTTGGATTAACTCATTGATATTTTTAAATATTTTCAAAAATATCGTTACACAAAGATTTGTCCTTCGCTGCACTTTGCTTGTTATTAAATATTTATTTGAAAATATACAAACCATTGAAATAATCTAATTGATAAGAGAATGAATAAGATAAGTTTCCAAAAGGTTACTTACTTTAACAAAATAATACGTGTATGTTCAGGATGTGTGACATGGCTCTTCCTGAAACTTTTGTGGAGGGCTTCCATGATGAAGCAACAGTTCGAAAAATGTCATATAAAACGCTTGGTAAGACTGGGTTGTCTGTGAGTAGAATTTCATTGGGAGCTGGTGTATTCTCATATTTCTACGGGTAAACAGTTTTTCAAAGAAAACATCATTTCCATCGTCGCTCATTTCCAGAGATTACAATATTGAAGAATGTAAGGAAACTGTTTTGGAAGCCCTCAAGGCTGGCATCAATTTTATTGATACAGGTCCATGGTATGGTCATGGAGAATCTGAAACTATTTTGGGCATGGTAAGCGACTTTTAGATTCCTGGACCTTTTAATATAATACAAGTATCGATTACAGTGCTTAGAAGGAATTCCTAGGAAAGCATATTATTTGGCTAGTAAAGTGGGTCGTTATGAGAAAGATCCAAAGTTAATGTTTGATTTTACTGCAGAAAAAACTGAAAAAAGTATTGATGAATCATTAAAAAGGCTCAAAGTCGATTACGTAGACTTGCTTCAGGTACAAAATCATGGTTTCCATTTAAATTAGAAAATATTAAGTCAGTTTTAGGTGCATGACATTGAATTTGCACCAACTCTACAAATGGTGGTGGAAGAAACGTTACCAACTGTACAGAAAATCGTCCAATCTGGAAAGGCCAAACATATAGGCGTAACCGGTTATCCATTAAACACTCTTAAAGAGTGCATTGAAAAAAGTCAAGTGCCTATTGAGACAATTCTAACTTACTGCAGATCATCAATGATTGATAACTCCTTAGATGACTACATAACATTTTTAAAGGTACCATTAAAATTCTCTAAAACATAACTATTTACGTATCAAAAATAATATCAGAGGAAAAATATTGGAATTATAAATGCAGCAGTTAATTCAATGGGTCTACTTACGAATAAGGGGCCTCCTGATTGGCATCCAGCAATGGAAACCGTTAAACAAATTTGTAAAGAAGCTAGTGAATACTGCAAGGTACAATAGTTAAGTTTTTACGTGGTATTTCGATTAAATAATATTTTAAGAGGGAAAACGTGGAATTGGGTAAATTGGCAGTCTATAACGGCTTAGAAAATCCAGACACTGATACTGTCTTGATTGGAATGAATAACAGAAAACTTCTGAATTACAATCTTGAAGCACTAAGAAACGGTTTGAATGAACAAGAAGCGAATGCTTACAACAAAGTTAAAAGGTATTTTTGATAAAATGTACAGGGTTTCTACTAGAAAGCTTATTGCAGGATTTTTCAAAAGTTGCCAGCTAAAACTCATTGGGAAAATTTCGAATTGGAACGGTTCAGAAAGAACGAGTTTAAATTTGCAGAATGAAATCACGTACATATTATTTGGTTTCTAAAACCAACGTTATGTGTGATTTTTCATAAATGGAAACAAACATGTACTTTTTTTTATATTTTTAAAGCTGGTGTGTGATTTTTCACATCTTTAACTACTGAAACATTGGTGTTGTTACAGATACCGGGCTCTGTTTTCTTTTTAATATGTCTATCATGTCTTCTCCTCATCTCCATAATATCTTTCATTTCCTCTTTATCTTCATCCTAAAATCAACTTTACAAGTAACATAGTTAACTAGAATAAATTTAATGTCTCACAGATTGATTGAGCCTCAATACTAAAGCTCGTTTACCATCACTCATCGGTTGCGAATAAACGTTGAGTTGTTTGAGTCGTTCTGGAGGACTCACACCTCGTTCCACTACTAGAACTATACGAGCCCATTGACGTTGCCATTCGTTACGAGTCTCGGCGATTTTTTGATAGGTGTTGCCCATCATAGCAATCAACATGTTGATCAATAAAATTGCCACAATTGCCATGAAAATTACAAATAAAATCTACAGGCCTTATGATGAATCGAACCTTAAACTAGATTTGAACATACTTTTGCTTCATATTCATGTTCTGTTCTTGAAAATGCGTTGTAATAGTCTCCGAAATTTGTCACTGACATAAGGAACATGGCCATAATCGATTCGGGTGGAGTTGACATGGGATTGGTAGCCGAATCGTCCACTTCTTCAGGTGTTAAAGGATTGTCAAATGATAAGAATATTACATAATAGGCTAAAAAAATTGGACATGAATTAAAACTACCATTAATTAGGGAACATCACCTTGAGAAAACCCCATAACAAACACCATATAAATTGTGGCAAACCGTAGCAAATCACCCATAAACATACGGTAAATCATGACTACAAAAGGACCAACTGTCTTAAAACCCCTAAAAAGTAACATATTTCTTTTTCAAGTCAATTCTTTTTTTGTTCAAACCTGCAAAAGAATAAAAAATATGGAGCAGTAGTCAACATGACTGCAACAGCAAAAACGTCCTCATTTTCGTCTTGACAAGTCACTCTTAGCCATGGTATTACCCCAAAAAGCAGGATGCAAGAGAAAAGGAACATTACTCGGGAAGGTGCAGTCATTAAATTTTCAAAAAACATCCGCAAACCCAAAAAACGCGCCTCTCGAACTGCAGCAGCCAGATATAGAAATGCTCCAGAAGTTATGGCTAATTCTGCCGTAAATCTTACTTGTGCTTCTGGAGTATCGAGATTCATTAGACGACATTTTTCCTGTAAATCGTCCCACCATTCTTCCACATCATTATCATCATCTACAAATGATAATTCAAATTAAATCATAAAAAAAGCTTCCAGTAACTCGTACCTGTATTTTCCAATACTTTAAAATCAAATTTTAATATTTCTTTACTTGTGTTTGTTGTTGAATTGAACATGGTGGAATTGGTAATGTTTTTTGAAGTCTCCATGTGTTTAGGCGGTCCAGGTCTTAACGTGAAAGCTGAATTTGTAAAATGTCTATTAACGCTAAACTCTGTTTGATTGGTAATGCTTTACCCACAAGGGAGACGATGAAATAAAACGCAAACGTGAAAAATTGCCTGTAAAATTTGAATTTAACGAATGTGTTCCATTTTGCATTAAGTAAATCCACCAGGACTCCATCAAGAAGTGCTAAATGCTCATCTTTATCCTAAAAATTGGATTTTTTTTCAGTGAACATGTTGGTGAATTTTAGAACTGACCCCAAAAACTACTAAATTTAAAGCTGAAGTTTTGCTAATTTGTCCTGTTTTTACATCAATGGTGTCTATTTGGGAAAGAGGATAAGCAGCACAAGTGATACTGCCTAAAAAATATGTTTTGTTCCAAATTTGAAGTTCTTAAACTTATTGCTAGTTGCCTATTTGCCAATAAATTTCCCTTTCCAGTTTTAAAATATGAAAAAATAGGTCCATTCTGGCTAATTTTGCTGCTAAAGTCAATGGAGTCATATTCAAAACGTTCTTAACAGATAAATTCGCACCAACTTCGTAGGCCATATCGAATGCTTCCTGAAAAAACAGCTCAACAACTTAACAACCTGATCCTTAAATAACTCTTACCGCTTTAGAATAGATCACCAACAAATGTAAGACTGTATTTCCATTAGTATCTTGGGCATCCAAATTAGCACCTTTAGCCAAAATCAATCGGAAGCTTTCTTCTTGGCCCAAGCATGCAGCAAAAGACAGAGGATATTCACCCCAATAAACATACCCATCATAATTGGTTACTGGACTAACGTTAACCCATTCATGGTCCAATGAATCGGTTCTAGAAGATTTCTGATCCTCTGGACACATGAAGTTTCCAAAACAACGTTCCTGAAAATTTACATCGGCTGCAAGCAGGAATTTTACCATTGAAGGATCTTCGTTTACTATGGCGATATGCAATACATTTTCTCCTAAAAAATAAATACGTTTTTATTAAATTATATTCATATGGAAGTGAACGTCACCGTAATATTCATCGGAAATATAAATATCGTTGATTAATTTTGGATAAAATCTTAACAATCGTTTGGCGATGTCTGCGTGGAGGGATGTGGCATTCAAAAGACAAAGATGTAATATTGTTTCTCCAACAGCTCCTCTGTCCTTTAATTTCCAACAAACATGTCTGTACATGGAAGGATCTTTATATAGAAAATCCAATGTTAAGTGATTTTAAATGAAATTTTTTATTTAACGTACTTCTCTTGTACTCTTCTTCAGATATTTCGGGGCCTTCATCATTAATTTCGAATTCATCGGGGTTTTCCATACCCTTCAATTGGTTTAACTGAAAATATTACTTTTGTTAACATAAGGAACTTATGATCTAAAAATTTCATTACCAATTTATGCCTTGGTCTTTCCTTATTTCTTAAAAGTACCATTTGGGATATTGGTATATAGCGGCCAGCCCCTTTGTTATATAGAAAATGTTCAACCTAATTAAAAATTGTTTTAATTTTAATATAATTAATGAATTTTTAATTTCGAATAGTTACTTTAGTCTTAATAGCATGATCTATTTCAGCGTATTGCTTGTTTTGTGTGGCTCTTTTCATTAATTCTACTAAAAGTCCTCCTCCTAAAATATTGTCGAAATTCATATTATTAATATTTAATTTGGGAGGAAATACAGTACCTTTTAAGTCACATAATTTGTAAATAGGTTGCATAGAAGCCCCCGCTTGTTTTTTAACACCACTAGTAACATTACTCTCCGTATTACCCATTTTCTTCAAAAATTGTTATTAACTTTTATTTGTGCTTTTCTCAGTGAAAATTTTGTAAAAATCATAAATTGATCAAACAAATTTGAAATTTCAAAGTTTGATCAATATTGATAAACACAACAATTTCAGATCAATTATAGATTTATTGGAATTTTAAACATATCTGAAACTACAAGAAGTTGCATGGGCCATTAAAATTTGAGCCGCCTGTCGAGTTTCTAGTAACATCCTCACTTCGTTCATCCATTGACGGGCTACAACCCTAAAAGTTCATTGTAATGGAAAAATAACAAGGCTTATAAAGATGTGTTAAAGACATTTTAGGTAGGCGGAGTTATTAATACGTACAAGGCAAGAGCTAAAAGTATCCGACGCCTAACTATTATTATTATACTTGACATTTATGTGTCAAGTTCCTAGGTCCAATATTTGGTGTATTTATTTACTAATTTTACGAAAGGCTTTTCTGTCTAAACTGAAAATTAGCTTACCTACAAGCTCCTTTTAATAAATTCATATATTTGAGTGCTTGCACGAAATCGTCACGTTCCAAAAAAAATCTTGCTCTAACGAAGATGTCATCAGTGGTCATTTTTGTAAAATCGGTGTGTTCATCGTTCAATTCAGTTTGTGGTATATAACTGACAGTTTTAAATAACAACATAGATTGTGCATACGAGAGAATATAAGTTATTAAAGGTGCTCCGCCTATTGGTACCAATTCTATTCTTCTTGCAATTTTTTCCAGTTGATTAAATCTAGATTTAAGCGCTTCTTCAGGAAATATTCCTGTTAAATGAGAATAAGATCTTTTTTTTAAAAGTTACGTGTAATAATCACTATTTGTACCCCTCTCTCTAACTTCATGTGGAATGGTTCTCAATACTAATTTCGCTAAATCGTCTCTAGGTGAAATAGACTGAATCAACACGTCAAATTCTTTACGTAAAGATTTCAATTGATGTGTCCACGGCAAGCCTGGAGATCCTGTTTTAAGAGATTTCAATAGGTGTTGAGAAGCGTTCCATAAAATTGGTGCATGTTCAAACGGGAGATCATTCTCTGAAACGCGTACTTGACAAATTTTTCCTCGAGAATACAAAATTTCAAACATTTAAACAAAAATTAATCGATATTAAAAAAAACACAAAAAGGACATTTTTCAGGTTAGCATTTTTGACGTTAATGTAAATTTTTCTAAATTGTTTCGAAGAAAATATTCTTGAAGCTTTATTGTAAAATATTAAAATGAAAACAATGATTTGTTGATAATAAATTGAAATTAAACAGATAGTTTAAAATTGAAAATATTTTTTTTAAGGACTATTTCTTCTTAGATTTTCCTTTTCCTTTGGTTTCACTGGATTTTTTGACTCCCTTTTGTACAGTTGATCCTTTACTGCTTCCTGCTTGTGCCTTGCTTTTCACCTTAATTCAATTCTTATTAACTCTAAACAGTACTTTTTTATTTACGTATTCACTTACTTTAATCAGACCATCATTATTAATAGTATCATCTTCTTTTTCTTCATCGGATAAGTCATCATCTTCTTCTTTAAGGAAATCATCCTCATCCGCTACAGCTCCTTTTTCTTTTTCGCAGCAGTTGGAGGTGCAAAATTTAACACCACAGTTTTGTTATATTTTCTTGTAAGAGCAGATTTAACCTTTAAAACCACACAAGTATTTAGAATAAATATTCGAATATACGAACACTTGGCTTACGTTTGAAGCAACACAATCAAATGGATTTTGATTTTTATTGAAGAAACTAGTCATTAGTTCACATATACTCCCTAAATCATCTTTCAATAAAGAATAAGACTTCATTACTTCTAGAGTATCATCGATACCAGCAATTTGTTTGTCTTTCAAAGGCTGTATGAGCCGCTTCATTAATGGTTCGACATAATCCAGACGAACTGAACGTTTATCGCCTGAAATACTACATATACAACATAGACTTGGAAACTTTAATTTCAGTTAATTGTGTTCTTACCAAGTCCTTGCGTGAGTGAAAATTTCACTTATCATTCTCAATGATTTATTTCTTTGCGAATTTTTACCAAACCATCCAGGAAATCTAACATTTTCCATTTTTCCTGAAAGGTAATAACTAGGCAATACAGTACTCATAAATGCTTGACTTTCTAATAGAGCCCAATTGTTGGAAGATCGAATTTTTGTTTCAATAAGATCGCTCAGGCTTAAACTGTCCGCTGCCAGGTGCCTTCTTTTTAAGGTTTCAACAGACTTTTCATTATTCCGTCTAAAAAGTGACATTTTTATTTATATCAGCGTTAAAGCTTGTTAATTAATAGTTACCCAGTGCATTCAGGAATCACAGTTAAATAATTCTCTTGCACGAACATTGGACCGAAACTGTAATCGTAGAAAAACAGTCTCGATTTGTCTATTAGAGTCATATCTTTGTTTTCCTGTTTATTGAAAATTTTACGAATAACATCCCATGCTCCAAATACCACATCCTTCTGAGATTTGTTTGATTCCTTTTGAACAGTTTCTAGACTTAAGGTTTTTTCAGCTGCCGACCACATAAATAAGTGATTTAAAGTTTGTCGTATGTCGCAACCTGTCCCAATTATCAATTGAGCCAAGGCGTCTGGTTTGATATTAAGGCCTTCTTTGAAACAAATTGACATCATTGCGCCCTGAAATGTTGACATTTATAGCTATTTAAAGTGATCACAAAAAGATGCTTTACCCTTATTTGAGCAACATTAGGTTTCCCAAATTTCAAATTATAGCAATGATTAACGAGGGTGCGCATTTTCGGTAAATCCCGATTATTACACATACATATAATAGGAAAGCTTGCAGTTTTAATAAAATTGATTAGTTCACCAATGCCTCCACGGTCTTCGTTTCCCGCCATACCATCCACTTCGTCCATTAAAAGAACTCGTTTTTGGTTGATATTATCTTCACCTAAATTCGCATTATTCCTTATTTAAGAGTAGTTTTCAAATTAAAAATTTTACCAGAAACAAACCCAGCTAGTGTTTTGGATTTCATCATTTGCGAAATTTCTTCTTGTAACAATTTTTTACTTCTTGTATCCGAAGCATTGAATTCAATAACATCAAATTGCAATGCATTAGCCACCAAAGTAGCTGTTGTAGTTTTACCTATGACCGTTTACATTCTAAATTGATTTATTTCATTTTTGAAAGTGCAAGTATCGTACCAACTCCTGGAGGTCCGCTTAATAAAGCCGCCTTAAAATAAGCCCCATCATATTGATTGTAAAGTGTCGGTCTAGGCAATTTACTCCTTCGTTCAGGTTCTGCGTTTTTAAACCAATTTTCTAACCATTTTTTTAATTTGTTCATGTTACTGTTGGGATCTTGTTGTCCTATCAAAAATTATATTTTTTTTCTATAAAAGCTACAGTAATAGTGGTATCAAACCTATGACGCCCTTGATGTTAGTAGGCTTGTATTTTTCCGTCCAAGATAAATTGTCGACACCAGAAAGTACATTAGATGGGGAACTTTGAGGTGTTTCTAGTAATGACGGAGATATTTCTTCGTTTCGATTTACTATGGGTTTTACTTCTTCATTGTTAACTTTATTTGTTACCAACTTTTCTTCTTTACTAATCCTATCTATGTCTTTTAAAATTCCTTCAACTGAACTAACTGAGACATCATCTAAGTTCGGTGAATTTTCAATAGATTCTCCTAATCCTAAATCTTCCGAAAGAGGCACTGCATATCGAGCCTTCATGCCTGACTTTTCCAATATCATATCTAAGAATTGGTCTTCAGAAATATTAGGGATATTGTATTTTCTGGCTTTTTCCAATTTAGCAGGTCCAGGCTCATCACCGACAACCACATAATTCACTTTTTCTGAAAACAGAATATGATATGATCAGTCTTTTTGGATTAAACTTAGTTACTGGATACTCCATTGACAACTCTTCCTCCGTGATCTGTTACTAGATTCTGAAATTCTTCTCCTTCCAAAGAATCTAATACTCCAGTCCTCAAAAATATCAAACCCTGTAGGCAATCTGGTTTCCCCTATATTTACAAAATGTCATATTATATTATTTTACAATTCTTGTACGCAAATACTTTTGGATATTCCTTTTCTCCATGGTGTTTTGGGCCTGGTCTGTGAAGGTAGGCAAGATATAATCCAGTTGACTGTCTTTTTTTATCACTTTTTTGTTTCTCTTGATCTGGATCGATTCCTGAATCCGTTTTTTCTAATTTCACTTTTTTCTTTGGACTTGGAGTATCTATTTAATAAAAAAATAAAGATTTTTATAATTTTAAAATGAGTTCTAGCATACGTTCAGAAGATTTTCGTTGCCGTTTTTCCGCCTTTTTAGGAGTATTTGCGGCCGGTTCTTTCAAATGATTATTTTTCTTCTCAATTTGAATGTCTTTGGATTTTTCATTTCGGTCTTGTTTAGACTGTTTTTCTATTACATTTTGTGTGGCATCTTCAAGCGTCTTATCTAAAATATCCATATTATCCAATAAAATTGTATCACCACTGTCTTCATCTAGTTCCTTTAGCGTTCTCTCAAACTCTTTATTCTCGTGTGCTTTGGATTCTATAAATATGTTTAAATATATATAAAATTAAAAAATGGTTATTAAAATACTCACCTGATTGTGTATTTTTCTTATTTTTACTCTTTGCTTTCGGTTTTTCATTTGTTTTCTTCTCTTCGGTTTTGGGTTTGGGTACATGCTTTACTTCGCTCTGTTTGATTGGTATACTTAAACTATTTAAATCTACAGGTTTTAAATTGTGTTTTTTATCTTCTCCAAGCTTTTTTAAAGAGAGTTTCGGTTTTTTTGCGGGTGACTTCGGTTTCTTTTTAGAGTCATCTTCCGAATCAGAGCTTAACACGTGAAGTCTGCGTTTACTTTGAGTTGGAGCCTTTTTTGGTTTATCGGGAGTATTTTTTACTACATCATCATCATCAGAATCAATTAAAACTGTGGGTTTTTTGGATACGGCTTTTTGTTGGGGCCCAACTTTATTGGGCACCACTTTAAAAAATGATCGAATGTCCTAAAATGACATTATAGAGTAACTATTTTAAAAAAATTACCATAGTTTACTTTTGACATATTTTTAAACTTTGAGAATAAACAAATATTATTTAAACAAAAACATAAATTACGAGAAACATATCAGATTATTTTTAGACCAGACAGATAAAATCCCGCGTATAAACTGTCAACAGTCAATTTTAAATGTCAGATTTCATGGTGACCAATCCTACAATTATACATTTTTAATTTTTTTTTTGATTGTTGTAATTGGTTTTCATACTCTTCAATATTCCTCTGAAAGAACAACGTATTTCTTAATTCGAGATAATATTTCCGAAAGGACAAATTGAATAAGAAGAAAGAATTCCTTTTGTTTTTTTTTTAAATAAATGGCGGGAAATTGAAATTTCTTCATTTTAATGAAGATAATTGAAAGTAATTATGTTAATTAAATTTAATTGAAAATTTTATTTTAAAATTTCTTTATTAACGGAAAAGCAAGCAAGCAAGCAATATAAAAGCTAAACTTAGAGATCGGTGAAATGAACCATTGAAGAGTTGGGTGGGTTCTGTAAAAGGCAAAGTCCAGTTTTCGCCCACCTTAAACGGTTAAACTACATTGTTGTAGTCTCAGGTTTAAATTTACGAGCTTAAACGGAACTTTCAATCAATATGGACATGGGTAAAAGTAAAATTCTGAATATTTTCACCTTTAATATTGTTAAATGATTTTCCTAAAAATTATTTCAACAATCGCCGATTTTGAAACGATATTAAGAATATAGTTTGTATAAATATATTTGCAAAAATTTTAGTTTAAAATAATAATGATTTTAAAATTTTGAATTAAGCGCTTCAAAAAGCTTTTAATTGGTCAGTTTTAAATATTATGACCAATGAATTGGAGTATATTTATCACGTGGCTGTATTCATAATTGTCAAAAGGTTTATTCGTTTTAATACAGAAATCCTAATAGAGTAGGAAAGAGATATACAGATGTTTCTTTATCTAAGAAGGACACAACTACCATGACTGTAGAAGAAGTGCTGAAACGATTCAGAGGTCTATTGTTTAAAAACGTCCAAACTGGTCGGTTTTTTTTCAAAGACATTTTAATATTGCTTTCGTAGCAACGGCTCAGTACTTTTTAAAAGTGATTGTAATTCTTTAGGTGCTATTTTTAAGATAATTGCTTTCCGAATATATTTCCTGTAGTACGAAATCTCTTTAGGCAAGTATATTAAGCTTATTTTTTTAATAAAACTGAATTCTTTGAGTAGTAAAGGGGGTGACAGCAGGGGATCAAAAATGTCATGAAATTATTTTTTTTTTAATTTTAATTATAGATCTGTATATAATATAGAGGAAAAAATAAAATATAAAATGAATATATGGAGAAAAGTCAAATTAAAATTTCATATGGGCCTTTGTAATATATTAAACGCCATTTCTTTGTTCACGATTTTTTCAAAAGGAATATCAGTAGTAACGAAACATTTTTTTTTTCAGGCACATAATGTCTAATACAGTTGCTGAAGTACATATCTATGATTGTAAGTGTTGTTCTTTTAATTAATTTTTAAATTTTCCTTTTATGCATCTCATATCTGTATCTTGAAAAGTTATCATTTAAAAATGACTAATACGCATATTTTATAAAAAAACATTTTTTATTGAAAAATTTTATACAGCAATATTTTGAAGGTTTTTCTTGTGGAATAGAAATTTTTGATACAATCCGTGAGGTGTTATATCATAAATAAAGGAACAATGCTTCATTGTGAACCGTGAAGGCAATAACTTTGATAATTTTTCAGATTGTTCATTGTCGTCTTCGCAATATGTTGAATATAATTGAAGAAGTGATAAAAAGGAAACTTTTAATCCTAAAAAAAAAACACTATTTGATTATGCATATTTATAAAGAAAAAATTAAAATACCTGTGGTTAGAGTGTCATAAGTCGAATCGCCCTTCATATTTAATTTTTCTAAATGTTTTACATATTTTAAAATATTTTCAATGAGAGGTTTCCATTCATCGACATTTGATTGAGAAAAATTGCAAAACAATTCCTCTGATTGACCATTGATTTTTGCAATTTGTGCAATCAAATCACAAACTTTAATGAATTTGATAGTTGCAGCACTGGTTAAAAAACCAGGATATTTAATACTTTTCAAGTACTCAAGTGCATCAGCTAAGATAATTCCAACGATTTCAGTGTTGTAAGCAAGCTGAAAAAATTCTTTATTTTTCTTAAAAGTCAATAAGTATAGAAGAATAAGTTTTACCCTTTTTTTAATTATCATCCAATCGTACCTAACTTCAGCTTCATATGTTAACAAATTACCAATTTCAATTTCTCCTGTTTTCTGGCACAAAGAATAGTCGATAATGTGATGTTTATAGCCAAATATACCTTTACTAATCCAGTGCTTTGTTAAATGAACTTAAAAAATACTTTATTATTAATTTAAGGAAATATATTTAAGCACATACCTAAGATAGTGTCCAAATCAAAAAATATAAAAATCATTTTACCACTTACTGGATGAAGAAAACCGTTTTTAATGTCGTTATTCGAGTCTGTATTAGTTTCTAAAAAAAGATATGTGATTTTATCGGCTAAAATGGAAAATTCATCTCATTACTTAGCTCATTAATTAACATAAAGGCTATATAAGCATGAGATATATTAAACGTTATAGAAATAACATTGATTCCCATTCCATGTAGTTCCTTTAAGATTTTTTTAACAGTATCAACCAAAAGCTGTTTCATATTTGTCTCATCCGCAAATAACAATTCCACTGGAATCTTCCAATCTTCTTTTAAAGATACTAAAGTAAATGTTATTGCTTTCAATGTAATTGGGTCTTCTGTCTGCTGTTCTGTCTACGATTTATTAATTATCAAATTAATTATGAGTTATTTGTATTTTATTAGAAATACTTACTTGATTCAATTGAGATTGTGATTTTAGATTAATTACGTCCACTATCAGATTGGAAAATTTGAAATTCACTTTGTTTGAGTCAATAGCTTTTTTCAAGGCGGTAAAATCCGATTTAAAATCTTTTTGTGATTCATCCAAATTTACAACTTCTCTAAAAGTATTTTTGTAATTTAATCTTTTCTTTTAAATTTAGAAAAATAATATTACTCTGAGCCTATATCTAGTCCCTTCACAGTTTTTGATTTATTAAAAATAGATTCCATTACAATTACTTCTTGTTCTGACATTATTATTATTTTATATATACATTATATGATTGATATTATTAATTACAGAATCAAAACAATATTAATACGTTTTTTTTTAAATTAAACGATTTTTTCAAAAATTCTAGGTTATGTTCATAACTACTACATCTTCATCTTTTGTTTCTATGGCCATTTGTGTTTTCAATCTAAGCCAAAAGCAAGCTTAATTTTTTTTATTTTTGGCAAATTGTTTATTTTATTGTAATGTGCATATGTATAGAATGTTACTACAAAATATACCGAACGACACCTTATCGTACAATTTGAAAATATAAAAAATTAAAGTGTAAAAAACTTTGCTAATGGCATATCATGAGAACTGAAAGTGTTAACACAATGATAAATTAAAGATGACATCTTCATAAGAGGATCACACCAAAAATCCATACTCAATACTTCCTAAAGAAATTTCTACAATTTATCATCACCTTTTTGGGATATTCATTTGACTCTAGTTGGTAATTTGTTAAATACATTTTAGAATTTTTTTGTTTAGTCGACCCACTTTGACCTCTTTAGTTCAAAATTTCTTTTCGACTCCTACGTACTAAATGAGCCTTACATTAGCAAATTTGATCTGATTTATTTATTTATTTCCTGTCGAGAACCGGTTAAATTACCGTTAAAACATGTAAATAAATCACGTTTTCTCCATCGAAAATTTTATAAAATTATTAAAAAAACCAGAAGAGGTCATTCGTTTTTGAAAGCGAAATTTCCATTCAATTAATAACGCATTTTTCATGTTTTCCACTCATTATCGTATCTGTAATCGGATTAATTGTTGGGGAAAATACACTCACTTTCCTCATTGGGTTTTAATGAAATAAGGGAGAGAACTTTTCTTATCACTCCAATGGAAATCCTTGGGGACTTGAGCTACACGTTCAGAACAGGGAGAACAGGGGTAGGGGAAAGGGTGAGAATGTGAGTCATCGAAGGTGCAGTGGCGTCAGCCTTGGAAGAATATATATTTTTTTTAAATAATTAGTAATTCCTGTTTTGATTGAATTTTAAAACTAAATTTGAATAAAAAGTGAGAGATTTTAACATAAAATTCTATTCAAAAGAATAGAAGTTCAAAATGTAAGTTTAAATTACATTAAATTTGAAGAGAAATTGTATAAAATTACTAATTTATGTTAAATTATTATTTTTATATCAAGGAAACTGCGTGGTGGATATTTACAATGCCGAATTTCCTAGCGTCCAAGTGCGCGGACGCCAACATCGCGACGCCACTTCATACAAGTCAACCCCTAAATGATGAAAGGGATCTATCATTCGCTGTTACAGGTCTTGTTCAGAACTCTACGTCCGTAAAAGTTCGATTTCTGCCTTCGTCAGGAAGCATCCTAAAAAATTTTACAACTATTTGAAGGTAGTTTCAATTAGGATTTTCTTTTTTTTTCTCGTGTGTGGTGTGCAAGAAAACGAACAAGATGTTGATTGGACTCGTGAGGGAATCGGTAATGCAATGTTTTTGCCACACGTGCAGAGCCCCCTTACCAACAGCAGTTAATGGTAAGTAATAGAAATTGCCTATTTTAACTTATTAATTTTTACAACAAACGAAATAGAACTATAGTGAACCTAAATTAGGCGAAAACCACTTATTATCTATGATTAATCACATACAAAGGCCTCTAAGTGAACAATAAATTAACCGTGAACACGGTTCCGTTCTGAGTGGGTCAATAAATCCAAGGCACAAACTAAAAATACCGTTTTTAATGGTAATGGTTCAATCTGGGAGGTGGGGAAACTTGCTAACATACATATAATATGGGTTCAATTGCTGCCGTCCCAAAAATGAGTTGGATTTTAATAGGAAATTTATATATTTTCAACAACAAATATGTATTTCAGAAAATAATAATTCTTTGGGGTTTTCAGTACAATATTGAAGAAATTCATATTTTTAAACCGATGGTGTAAAGAATACTTGATGGATTATTTCTTCCTTTTTTGGAAAAAAAATTGTAATTTTTTCGGTGGATTATCATACATCACATAAACGAGTAAAAACTTCCGAAAAGTACGATTTCTTCATCTATTTTTATAATCCGAACTTTTTATAATTTTTTCTTTAATAAGTTATGAACTTATGGTTTCATTAAGAGATACAAAGTCCCATCCTCATTTTTTTTTTCATATTCCACGACCAAGAAAGTTTAACGACCCCCTCATACTTTTATTTCCCAGTACGTGGCCTATTCGGAATTCCAGAGACGATGTCTGGCAGAGCGCCAGCGCCACTTGTTCCCGGCGTCCTATTGCCCGAGGGCTGACTTCCCGATTATTCCAATTATTAGGATAACAATCGGGCGCCACACGCTAACAATTTACCATTTGAGCAATCTCAACCCATCCCCCTTACCCTCCCGATTATCCTATCATAGAAAATTTCGTGTGAGCTTAAATTTGTTGTTGCCTTTTCAACCTCCAACTTTAGGGGATGTCAGAGACTCGGAATTCGAATACCTACGTGCGAATTTATTCTCCAGAAACTGTTACAAGGGTGGGTTGTAATTTGATTTCCCCCGCATGGCCGATGTTTTTTTCCCTATTTTTCTAAATAAAGACGATGAAATTTTATGCGCGTGTAAATTTGCCGAGGGTTAAGAATTATTCGAGGATAAAATTGCATTTTTGCAACTGAGAACGGGTGAATTTTTAACCGTACTCTAATAGAATAAAAATGATCGGAGATGACTGAATTAAATTTAAAATCGAAATGATTCATACGATTTAGCAAATACCAAAATTAATAATTATTATATGTTAATTGCTTCTTCGTATGGAAAGTTCATTGAACTCGCATATCGATTTTTGTAGTTTTTTTTTATAGTTTTTACTAAAATAACTATGTACTTTATGAAAGATTTCCTTTTTTTAGCTCACATGAGGAGTACTACAATACCAATTACAAAAGTAAAAACGAAACCCAGAACTCAACAACCTAAAAGGGTTCACTTTGTCTGTGAGTATACCAATAATAAAATTGGTAGGAAGCTTATTAGGAAGGACTGTCTAATAAAACTCAACATACTATAAACATCTTCATATTCAAATAAAAAAATCTGATCGATTCAGATTGCAATGGTTGCAGGTTTTATATGCAAACGTTAGCTGTAACGTTGAAATTATCGGTCACGGTTATTAATATGAAATGTTCATAGAATGTTGACATTATTATTTGCATTTTTATCTTTATGTAAAATAAAGTTTTGTTTTTTACTTTCAACTTTTGATTTTTATTCACCGCTTTTATGGGATTGTACTGCGCAATTTTGCATTTTTTTTATTTGTTAGATGGCATAATGCCATATGGAATTTGGGTTATGCACAACAATTCAAAATTGAAGCACTTATTTGTTTTTTATGTACACATAATAATCAGGTTGCTAGATTTTCCAAAATTTTGTTGAATTTCAAGATTTTTATTTAGTATGTTTGGGATAGGTGTTGGGTCGGATTTCTTGTGGCTTTTTAAGCCTTAAATTTCTCTTGCCTTATTGTTAAGGCGATTATTATTAAGACTGGTGGATTAAATGTATCAAATGCATGTTTAAATAAGATTTTAAAATGAAAATTGATATTAAGAGGTAAAAAAGTCTAAAATTCCAAGATAAATTCATGTCTGCAGATATTCCCTTTTTATTTCTTTTACTTCTTTCGATTTATCGATAACAGAAACCAGTTTTGCCTGCATAATCTTACTGCTTCAAGGTGGTGTTATTACTGCATATATATGTAGGCGATCTTTCAAAATGAAATTTTTAGAGAATACTATGGGTTAATGTAAGGTAAAGCAAGCAACAAACAATAAATAAATAAGTAAATCGACGCGATTGTTTCATAATTTTTTTAGTATCCCGTTCGATATCGATCAAAGTGAAAGGGGGGAAAAGTTGCGGTCGACATGCGACGACGGACGCACGGATCGGTGGCGTCGCGCCGCCTCTCGACATAAAAACACAAGACGTGCGGGCGGCGTCGAGACGGTAGACGTAAGGACGCCCGGCATTTCTTTTTAGAGTGATGACGTCATGCTTTATTATTTCCTGGTTCTTGGTTGTTCATAATGTAAATGAAATGTTTTAGTTTTAAATACATGTTTTGCCCATTTTTTGAGATCCATGCTTTTCATTTTTTAATACAAATAAGAGCCTGAAACTTCTTTAGCTAGCTGTACTTCTTTAAACCTAGGCCGGAGTTCTTAGTTAATTTTATTTAGAAATTCAACCTTTATTTCATTTAAGCCGTGGCAACAATTCGGTATGAATAGATTCTATTATACCAGCTTGAAAATGTAAATAGATGATTTATGTAAATACACAGAATTACATTCCTCGCGTTCATATTAGAAATACCATGCATAGAAATGTTAACTTTCTTCCTCGTTTTAGCGACGGAGGTGAGATGTCAGGAAAACACAAGAGGTGGTGTGAAATATGAAGTTATTCTTGGAGACACGGAGGCGAAGGCGCCACCCAAGATATCCACGTCCCCAAGAAATTCAGTTTCCGTGCAGGAAATTGAAGAGAAACTGAAGGCAGCCGAAGAGAGGAGACAGGTAGTAATAATTTTATAACGGGTTCCAAATCTTTGACTTTGACCAAATTAAATTTGAAAGAATGGCCTTTTTATTTTGATTTTTAATTTTCGAAATAGCAACTAGAGTTGAACAAGATGGCAGCGCTGTCGGCAAAAATGCAGAAAATCGAGGAGGCCAGTCGCAAAAAAGATGAACAGACCAATCAATTTATTGCAGCCACCCGAGACGCTCTCGAACAAAAAATGGGTACCGTTACCGAAAAACGGGAAGCTTACATTACTGACCTGAAGACCAAATTGAAGGTAAATAATGTGCAAGCATGCCATTTGACACGAATACAGAATGTTCCAACAAGGTCGGTTGTCCGATCTAGATTTAACATTTAATTTGTTTTTATCTGAACTTATCTATAACTATAACTTATCTGAACATTGATGTCATCCAATTCAAAAAAGAAACCAATTGTCTACCGTGTACATTTCCCAAATTCTTTATTTAGGATCACATTGAGAACGTGGAAAAAACAAGATTGTCCTTAGAACAACAAACGGATGAGGTGCGAAGCGCAATCGAGGAAAAATTGAAAATCGCTTCCATTCAGCGAGATGAAAATATGAAGAAAATGTTGGTTCGGCTCAAAGAGCATGTGAGTGACAAAATTTCCATAAAACAATAAGCTTTTATGGCTTTCTTTGTATTTTATTTTATCGTGCAACATTTTTTTTGTTTAATTTTTGTCTTGCATGTTTTTTGCTTTTGTTTAAAGGAAGACCAGGCTAAAAAAATTCGCACCACCAATACCGTTAAATTGCAAGAATTAGGCAATCAAATTCAGGATAAATTGATCCAGGCTCGAAACCGTAAAGAGCAAATCGAACAAGAACAATTGGAAAAATTGAAGAAAAACGTAAGTATTATTTCTGGCTTGAATCGCTTATGTTTTTGACTATTTTCATCTCTTATTAAAATCTCATTGAATTGTTTTTTTTTTCGTTTATGATTTGTATCATTATTTTTTTAATCACGTAGAATTCGAGACCATCGGAAAAGCAAAAGTCTGTCGAATCGACCATTGAGAATCGCAAATCGGAGGTAATCAATTTGATTGAGAACAAGTTGTGTATTGCTGAACAAATTCGAGAAAAAGAGATTCAAAAGAAATTGGAACTAGCTAAAAAACACGTAAGTAAAAATTACGTTTTACTAAAATTTTATCCAGTTTAAAAAAATTGATTTCTTATTGAAGAATTACAATTAAGCTTTAATTTTTATTTAGAACGAGCATTTGAATGAAGTGAAGCAGTCGTTGGAGAATAAAAAGAGCGAAAAAGTGCAGAAATTGGAAAATAAATTGTCGGCCGCCGAACAGAAGCGCGAAGAGGAGATTAAGAAGAAATTGGAGAATATTAAAAAACAGGTATGGATAAGTTTTTTGATTACTATAATGTACACTCCTACTACGAAACTCCAACTCGATTCGCTCTTGCTCTATTCTACATTTGCCATTAAAATCTAATTATTTTTTTATTACTAGGAGAAACGCGCAGAAATCGTCCGTCAAAACAAAGCGGCCGTTTTAGCCGCCAAAGGAGAACTAACTGCCACCGATCAACAATTGAACTGTTCTTAAATGATCAACAGACATAACATAATCAGTCAGAAGAGACCAGTTTTATTTCAGCTCTTCTCTTTAAAAAAGTATCGCTTTTAGACTGAAAGTTTGTGATTTTACGATTTTTGATTTTTAGTATTGATAATCCATTCTATTTTTTCATATTTGTACCTCGTGATTTGAGTGTTTTATTATTTTATATTTTGTCTACATGTATTATTAGTTATTGCTTTTACTAAAACAGTGTCTTGTAGTTTTATTTTATTTGTATGAGCGATGTGCTTATTGATGGTTGTATGTGAGAGATCCGAATTTTAAAATGATATGTTTACATTGATTTTATCACTTTTACCAACCGTACTATTAATGAATATAAAAATAAGTTCACATTTTCTTTATGTAAAGACACATTTATAACAAAAATATAGCTAGAGCTGCCTTTTCTGCCTGAAGGCTATGTGTGATTAATGAAAAATGGTAAAAGCTTGTTATGTGTGCGCTCTGAAAAGCTCAATTGTAATGGGAATCAAATTTACTGGAATTAAACGTATACCCACGTGAAAATAAATGTAAAATACATGTATTCTGCTTCTGTGATGAAAATTGTTCTAAAAATGTTAATATTTACAGTTATTTATCGCAACGTTTTGGAAAAATTGGTTGTGAAAAGGAAAATTTGTTTAAAGGCAGCCTGAATATATTCATCTATTTGCAAATTACCTTGAGTTAAGGAGTGTTGCAGGTTTCCTAGCAGTTTAGTAATTTTTTATTTTTGTTTCCTAATAATGCTTTAAAATAATAATAAAATATTGTACAAAATAGACGTTTATTATTAATTCAGTTCCATTCATAACATTAATTATCAATTTTATGTCATTAATTACTAATTAATCCCAGGAAATCATCCATAAGAGTACCAATGGCAAACTAAAAATTATACTCAAGTTACTACTTGAAAATTTGGAAATTAGGAAGTATTAATTCTGGCTTTACGGAAAAATACTGATTTCCTACTAACTTTAAATGGATTCCTTAATTAAGACAATATAAGTGAAAATTCTGGTCTTGAAAGCATCGGTCCACACTACTTTGTAAAAAAATTCGATAATTCGCAAAAATGTTGTTTCAAAAAAATTGACAACACTGCAAGTCATATGATTTTTTCTACGATATGTAGTTCAATAAGTAGGGTAAATGCACCAATTGTCGGCCACCTGTACAATNCTCTAGAATATATATATATATATATATATATATATATATATATATTATAGATATAAAATAATGCAGTTGTGTCAAAGTGGCCGACAATCGGGCAAGGCCGAACTAAGGCATATTTATTTACCCTACTATAAGTTGTTACTGCTTTGTCACAATAGTGTTAATATTAATGTTAATGATGCTGATTTATTTTATGCCTGTTATTCGTTTTGACAATGGATACGTGCAAATGACCACAGCAGCTGAAATAATGTAATATACTACACGATGGCTAAGCGACGCTATCTCTCTCTTTTCCCAAATATGCGGACCGATGGAAAGCAGGATAGTTAGCGTAATTTAGTGATTTTCTCAGCCGCTTGATTATAATCAAATAATCAAATTTCAAACATAATGTTCTGTCATTGTCAAAATGAAAAACAGATTTGAAATAAATAAGCACCAATAACATTACTACTGACATTAACATTAACACTGTTGTGACAAAGCAGTTACGTGTGCAGGCCGTTTATCTTATAAGTCACTCATCAGAATTAATACATCCTACTAGTACTTACGATTCCACTTGCATCAACACGTGTACCGACAATTTTCAGCCTAATTTCACCTTCTGCGTGAATAACTATATCCTCTTCTTTTGTTTTATAACATTGGGGATTTACATTTGGACAAAATTCCATTTCTGCTGGTATGGACTAAAAAAATTAAGTTTTCACATCAAATGATCAACATTCATATTAAAGCTTACATGATGAGAAATAAAACAGGACAAAGGTCCAATTTCAGCAAACATACCAACTTTATTAACTTGCCGCACCACTGCGTCAAGTACTTCACCTTTGAATGGTCTAAACACAATGGCTTTGTACTTCACAGGGTACACTACAAAACCTTGCCCAGGCAAAATGAGACCTGCTCCTATACTATCAATGGTTGTAACCGCTATCACGAATCCATATCTAAAACGTCGTTTTAGGAATGTGAGTCTTAAAAGAAATAAATTAACTAACTTTCCTGTACATGTGCCTTCCACTTCTGTATAGAGCTTGGTTTTAACCTTTTCTAGCAATTGAGGGCCAAAATACTGAGGATGAAGCAATATTTCGTGCTCCAAAGATATCTAAAAGAATGTTTAAAATAGTTTAATGTTAAAACTGTTTTTTATTGCAAACTTACGTGGTAAAACATGTTTTCAAATGGGAAAAGCAGAAACTTAATTACAAATTTGTTATTAAAAAAACACTAGGTTATGTTATTATTTGTTTTCTTCTTTTTGAAATTCTAATTGCACGTAAATGGCAATTGGTACGTTCAGGTTGTTTTTATTTGAAGAGCATATGGGACAAACGGCGACAGTTCACTTAAACCACCGATGCCAATTCTACTAACTTTTTGGTAGATCTATCAACTTTTAATGTCTTGCCCAACTCTAGTACAGTGGTTTTCAAAAAATTTTCATACACCTATTAGAGAGAGAAGTTTGACAATCAGATTTGCGTAAAACCGGCTATTAAAGCGACCAATGACAATGCTTTGTCAATTTTGATAACCTATGACATCTGCTGCTAAATAAGTCAATTTTACCCAAATATGATTGTCAAACTTCTCTCTCTAATAAGTGTATGCAAATTTTTTGAATACCACTGTACCTTAGATCAAAAATTTACCAACCTTAAAAAAAACTGTGGCAATTAGTTTTTTAATTTTGTTAAGTTTAAAAATGGAAAAGAATTTTCACGGCAAAAATGAACAAATGAACAGAACCCTGGTGAAAATAGTCAACAATAAAAATGCATAATTGTACTGCTTAAAGGCAAAAATACCTCACGATTGCGCGTTAACTAAGGAATGAATTTCGCAAAGCTGTCTCTAGTCGCTTGTGGGTATTTGACTTGTTAGCGCGATCTACCTCTTATAAGTCTATGGTGTAAGCACTCACTGAGTGCTGGGCTGCGTTCGTAAATGCGTCCGGACAACGTCCGGGTATATTCCTTTTTTTTATCTATTTCGTTGGTTTGGAACAAAAAAAGACGTCCGGACAACGTTTAAACGTATTTATGAACGCAGCCCTGACCATTGAAAAACGTTAATGGCAGTGTCATTACGACAGTGACAGATAAAATGTCAAATTAATGTTTATAATAAAAGTTTTGCGTCATTAAACTTTATATACTTATTATCTGAAAATTACAGCAAATGTTTTAGTGTATTATACAAATAGGCATGGAGGAAAATATTCTAACAACGTTAAAAATTTTAATTATCGGTGAAAGCGGTGTGGGAAAATCTAGTCTCTTGCTACGATTCACCCAAGACAATTTTGATCCAGAACAAACCTTAACTATAGGTGTAGACTTTAAGACAAAAATCTTAAATGTGGATGACAATATTGTTAAATTAGCCATTTGGGATACTGCGGGTCAAGAACGCTTTAGGACCTTAACACCTTCTTATTACAGGTGGATTCCTTAGATTACAATGCGTTTGGTTCTATTTTCGACTTAATTTTTAGAGATGCCCAAGGTGCTATATTAGTATTTGATGTCAGCAATTATTCCACATTTACTAGATTGGGTAATTGGCTCGATGAATTGGACATCTATTCAACTAAAAACAACATTATCAAAATGATTGTTGGAAACAAAATAGATGTTGTAAGTAATAACATAATTGTACTCAAACCTACATATTTAAGAGATATATCAAATTATAGCAACATAGAGAAGTTAGTAGAGAAGAAGGTTTTGCGTTTGCTAGACGATATCAAACTTTATATATTGAGACCAGTGCTAAAACTAAGGATGGAGTTCAAAGTGCCTTTGAAGAATTAGTTCGTAAGGTAAAAACCCTGTGAATGCATTGTTATTTTGAAATATATGTTTGTAAATGGAAATTCCAGATAATTCAAACGCCTGGACTTTGGGATTCCTTTCAAAATGATAATATTCATGTTGGAGGTAATGACCAGAGAAACAAAAGTGGCTGCACCTCCTATTGTACTTTAACTTAATTTAATAAATTATTTTATATTTATGGTGTATTATATGGAAATGTATCTAAATATGTAATCTCAATAATCAAGAAAACTCAAACATCCATTCAACAATTTTTAGTTTCTTATACTTTCTTTTAAATACAATTTTGAAATTCTATTCAAAACGTCTCGTTTCCTTTGCAATAACTTAGATTTAGTTTCCTCAAGTGTTTCACGTTCAGGGGCATAGCAAACATGTAGGATACCACCATAAAAAGACCTGAAACAATGAAGTTCAATAACTTAATATAATTTTAATATACAGTACCTTGTATCCAAAAGTCTTTTAGCTATCCTTGACGAATGAATTGTTTTATACTTTACATGAAAACATTCTGTAAATATTTCTGTTTCTACATTTACAACCAATGAAAGGTTCAAGATTTCACCATATTTTAAGCAAAGATTTTTCAGTTCCTTGCGTAAATTGATTTTTGGAACGCCATAAATGTAAATGTGTTGTGACTCATTATTCACAGTATAAACCTGAAACATTTAAAACAGATTTTCAAGAGACTATTATAAACTATGTAAAGTATGTTTAAACGCAACCTTTTTCCTACACATGAATTTATTAAATAAATCATTCGATTTTTGTAGTGTTACATTGGGCACAGAAAAAATTGAAATTTTAAAGAATTTATGTATACTAGAAATAAAATTGTTATATACTATATGTTCATAAAGATCACCTTAACAGCAGTCAATTTTCTTCCTTGTCTATACGCAGGCCTATTTGTACAGTATTGTTGTTGTTGATGATGCCGCAATACCTTTAAACTATCTAATGGATCCCCAGACATTATAAAACATTGCAACTGTAAGGTTATTAATATTTTGTAAACGAATAAAGGTTACGTTGTCTAAGAAAAACACTCTTCTTTTTAAATAAAACATTTATTATCGGGCTTGATGGTTACATTACTAAAAGAAATTTATTGAGTTTTCTCTTTTTTAACATTTTTTGTAGCACCCCAATAATAAATTAATTGAAATACTAATAAAGCATTTACAGACGTACTAGCTACATAAGTAAGAATTGTAATTGGATCTCCGGTTTCCTGGATAGATGTGAATATTCTGGCACAGGATCCTGCTAATAATAAAATAAGTGTAACTGCAGATAGTTGACCTGTATGCCCGTTTTTATAATTTGTTGTTGCCTGTACCAGTTTAGCTGCGACAATTATTATTATGTTAATTGAAGTTAAAGTCCAAAGAATATCCACTGGTGTTAGTCCCCCCATTAAAATAAAGCACACAACCAGTACAAATGCTATATATAAAAGAGCTTGAAAGATTTTTCCTGAATAAAATAAAACTAGTGCGCCAATGATTAAAGTTTGGACTCCAACAAAGAATGTGTCACCCCAGGAATTAAAAGGAAACCTTTTTACAAAATTATACGACATATAAATTATTATGGCAGTTAATTCCAAACTAACTCCAAAAATACTAATACCCTCGGCGCTTCTACTTCTCACAATTTTTAATATTTGCGGAACTTTAACCAGAATAGATCCTAGAATTAAGCCTAGTCCTAGACCCGTACTTAGGGTTGTCTTAAAGCATACCACTGAAAATGTCATTTAATTTTAAAATATAATCATTAAATGTGATTTTTCGCTTACCATCAGTGAAATTGAAATCTAAAAAATAATTATCAAAACACTTTGGAGTGAAAAGAAGAAGTGCTACTCTACGAAATGCTTCAAAAGCTGACATTTTACTTTACTTTTTTTGAATGAACTACTATAACATCAATTCAAAAAAGAACAATAAGGCTGAACTCGTTTTACAGGTGGTCTATTGGTAATTAACAGATGTAAATTATCTAAATTATGATCTGCAAGACGTGTTTTTCTGAAGTATCATTGACTAGCTCAAATAGTTAGGGTATAGATCAAGTATTTGACATTTATCTATACTAAAAAATATATCGTAAGATGGCGCAAGTGCATTGTTCTTTAATCTGGACTTCGTTAATGTTCGTGGAAGTGCTGTCTCTGTCAGTATTAAATAGTAAAGAAGATGAAAACAACCATTCCGTTTGGTTAATTTTGTACGTGTCTGAAGTTAATTGCGAATGCTACGTAAGAAAACGTTACTGTGTGTTAATGTCAGTTACCATCATGGATGTCATTTTCATCCAGTTTTAAATGTCACTGGAGACGTGTTGAACGTCCTTCAAGAAAAAATTATTTTGTTCTTTATTTAATTTTGTGTTCTGAACTGTGATGCTTTTATAGTTAGCGTATTATCTAGTGTAGTGACATAGTAATGCTGAAAAAATAATTCCAAAAAATCTTTTCAAACTACGTGTGAACATGCCAAGAAAACAATAGTTGTTTTAAATGGTGATTTTATTGTAGAATTTAAAAGAAAAACCCATCAAGAATTGCCTATTTTTATATATTTTTTCGGTCTCATCATGTGGTTTCAAATGTGTATTGTGTTAGAATCTCTTGCTTTAAAATGATTATTAATTCCGTCACAAATGCAATGGCTTCCTTAAACAAAAGATCATGGAAACTTCGTAAGTATTATTCGAGGAAAGAAATCCTTTAAGCTGATAATGCCATTTAATTACAGAGGATTTCCAAGCGCACAATGCCAACGTAAATTGCTTGGCATTAGGCCACAAATCGGGAAGGGTTATGGTCACAGGAGGAGATGATAAAAAAGTCAACTTATGGGCAGTAGGCAAGCAAAGTTGTTTTATGTCCTTAAGCGGCCATCTAACCCCCATAGAATGTGTTCAGTTCAATCAGTTAGAAGAATTAGTGTGTGCTGGGTCTCGTGCGGGGGCTCTTAAAGTTTGGGACCTGGAAGCAGCCAAATTAGTGAGAACACTGAACGGCCATAAAGAGACTATTAAAACAATAGATTTTCATCCGTACGGTGATTTATTGGGATCAGGAAGTGGTGATAGTACAATTAAGATATGGGATACCAGAAAGAAGGGTGTTATTTACACTTATAACGGCCACCAAGGGACTGTGAATAGCATTAAGTTTAGTCCTGATGGACAATGGATCGCCTCAGGGAGTGAAGACTCAACAGTGAAAATTTGGGACCTAAGAGTTGGGAAAGTGTTGAAAGAATTTTCTCAACATCTTAATCCAGTGACTTGTGTGGAATTTCATCCACATGAATTTCTACTTGCCACCGGCAGTTTGGATCGGTCCGTTCACTTTTTTGATTTAGAAAACTTTAATATAGTGTCTAGTGAAATGGATTTGGGAGCGGTCAGATCGTTGTGTTTCAACCCTGACGGTGAATGTCTTTTTGTAGCTGTAAGAGACTATTTGAAAATAATTGGTTGGGAACCTAGCAGACTACACGATTCGGTGCCAGTCTCATGGGGACGAGTTTATGACATTTCCACTGCTCAAAATCAATTGGTAAAGTTATTTATTATTGCATAGAGAGTCCCTCACCTTTTCTTTATTTGGTAATTTCGTTAAGCAACAACAATATTATTTCAATTTAAACAAACATTATTTTCTTGCCTCAAGGTTATGTTAAATGAAATTAAAAAAATGGACAGTTGTAACGTTTAGGGAAAAGTTTAATGTTGGTTTTAACACATTCAAGTCCAAATATTAAGCTTTCTGTATTTGTTCGGTTGCTAATGAGATTTCAATTTGTGTGGGGTCAACCTTGAAGTCACCTACCTGCAGGCACAATAATAATTTGTGCTGTAAGCAGTCTATTCTGATCGAAATCGTATACTATTTATTTTTTTAGAATTTTTTAATCAAAAATGTTTTTGTGGGATCTTCGGTTTTGATGAGATGGGAAAAGTTACAGCTAATTTCAAATGATATGGAAATATAATAACCTATTTAGTTAAAGTAACATTAAATGTTATTTTAAGATAATAACAATACAAACATTTACTTGAACTTCTAAAAATATCGGTTACAACTAATAGAATTAATCATTTCACAATTTATTTGTGAAAATGCTTATTTATTTTAGTACAATATACGTATGAGGCTTAAAGATTCCTGAAAATAATTTTTAAGGGTCTTTTTATCATAATCATTAGAGTTCAATAGTCTCAATAGAAGAAAACGCGAATAATTAATTTTTGAGAAAATGTCTGAGACTCCTTTTAATTATCGAACAATCCTAATCCCATTATAAAATCAAATTCATATTAATGTATGTATCTATAACAAAAATGTTAAAATATTTCCTCATTCACTACTGACGAAATCCTTCCACACTAACAAAGTTCAATATTGAACTAACCCACTTTATTTTGGACGTTTTCCTACACGAAAGAAAGTGAAAAAAATCAATGGAAATATTTTTTCCAGGTCGGCGCCTCTTTCCATTTAACCAATGTGCAGGTGTTTGTGACTGATTTGAAAAAATGCCACCCAATGGGCGGCCCCCACTACACGTCTTCCGGTCACAATTCGCCCCTGTTGCCACCCAGTCCCCTGTCGCAAACGCCCAGTCTCAGAAAAAGTTTTTCCAAAGCGGAACGTCCGGTGAACTTGAAAAGCCGGCCGACGTCCGATGTGAAGACTATCGAGGAAAATACCTCGGGCACCGACCCGGAGGAGGAATCCGTTGCGGACATTACGAACCTGACTGAATATAATGAAATTTTTAGAGGGAAAGGACGTAAGTTACAATGATGTTGTTTGTAGTTGTATGTGTTAATTTTTTGTTGAGAGAAAGCTTTTTACGAGAGAAAAGTGAACAAAAAAAAAAAATAACAGAGAGTAATTAAAAATAATGCCATTTACGTTTGATTGGAAACGTTGTCATTACAAACGGGCACCTGTTATTTAATCGTTGTATAATTTTGTGGAATGCAAATGGTTTTTAGAGAAAGCCCCAGGTTTCAAATAAAATGCAGAACATTGTCTATGTGGGCTAACTACATCGAAAATTTTTTTTTTTAAATTAAGAAAATTCCAAATTTATAAATTCGAAACACATGTGTTTAAGACTATACTCAAAAGTATGAAAAATATATTACATAAAGAGGGATGTAATTTAACTTTTACTCTATCAAGTAATTATCGCCATTTTCGACAGGACTTCTATTAGATACTTTCGCTCTTTTCTTGATACAAAGAAAGAATTGTTTTTGAACGAAACTATCTTCCATAAAAACTATGAGAGGTTTGGTCTATAAAGATTTATTCAAAACAGATTTGATAATTATCAAATAATTATAAAAAATAATAAATAATAACACTAATCGACATGATTTTGTAACAAAAATGAGATTAGTTGTTTTTTTATAGAATTTAGGCGCCGAACCCAAATCCGGCCACAGAATAGCTCTAACACGTCGGAATTTAGAAATAATTAAGTCTAAATAGTTAAAATAGGTTGTTTTTAACAATTTCAAAAGCTTATATCTGAGTAGTAACATTGTTTTAATAATTTTTGGTAATTGCATTAATGAGAACCGTTCTTCACCTTGAAAATGTATTGTCGGTTTTTATTACACGATTTTTTTTTGCTGAAGTATTCAAGTTTGAAATCATATGCTAAAACGTCTGTGTCGAACTGCCTTTCATAAGCCATACCTGGTAATTTAATACTTGTCAGATATATCTGACAGTACTTCCTTGAAGATACAACACCACGTATCTCAATTTTTGACCAAAATGAGTTAAACAAATCAAATTGTCAAAAAAACATCCAGTTTTTATTAATTTTTTTGTTCAAAATGAAAATAAGATCTTAAAATTAATTGAATTGTTTCTGAAATATCTAAAAATCATGCATAAACAATTTAATTTATAAAAATTGTTAAGTTTTTTTACTCTCTTGAAAAGTTACAATAAATGAGATATGTGATGTTGTATCTACAGAGACGAGCAATAAGAAAAAAAACCTTGATGATTTATCAAAGGCAGCTCGGCATAGACGTATTAGCGTACAACTACATACAAACTTGAATGTCTCAGCAAAAAAATCGTGAAATAAAAATCGATAATGAATTTTGAAGGTGAAAAATAGCTCTGATTAATGTAGTCACCAAAAATTATTAAAAAAATATTGTTACTCAGATATAGGCTTTTGAAATTGGTTAAAAACAATTTTTTTTGACTATTCAGACTTAATTGTCTCAAAATTCTGACGTGTTAGAGCTATTCTGCGGCCGGATATGGGTTCAGCGCATAAAATTCTTTTGGAAAACAGTATCGTGTTCTATGTTACCAAAACTACCTTTAAATTTGTCGATCAATGTAATATTATTAATATTATTATTCTAGTAATATTTAATTATTGTTAATTATAATTTATTATAATAAAATTTAATATTTTATTAATTACAATGAATAACAACTTAAAAGATATTTTTAAGCCGTTATTATATGTATATGTATATACTCGTAAAATAAACTAGAATAAAGTCGATTTGGAGAAGTCCAATTTAACAGTTAAAGCATACCTATACCATTGAACAGGGGAAAAAATTGAATTAAGATTTTTTTACAATTTTCTAAGGAATGTTTTAATTTCTCTTTCCATATAAAGGCAATATTTGTATCGTTTTTCTGAACTCTCATTGACTTTCTCAAAACGGGAGCTGTAAACAATTTTTCTTTGCATTTCTAATTAACAAATCAGTCAATTTAGTGTACTTTCTTCTTGGCCCATTGGGATGGATACTCGTTTCCATTCAATAAACTAATTTCTACATGAACGACTTTTTTACATATCGTGTTATTAATTGCAAAAATTACTGTTATAAAACTTTCTTATTAATGTTGTTATTTTTTTTTCTTGTTCTTAAATAGTAATGAAATATTATGGTAATAAGCGTTTGTAATGTAAAAATGAAAGTTCTCGGTACTGATTTTTGTCCCAATTTCGATTCAATCGAGCACATTATTTCATTACTCGACCACTTTTCCACAGTCTAGTGAAGATAATATTTAATTACAATCTGAAAAACTGGTTTTAACGACATTTGCTACCATGTATCCTTCTTCTTTGTTTTTATTTCTTGCTTATTTCAACCTGGATAAGATGACGAATTAAGGTCGCCAAAATGAAAACTTAACGATCGATAGATAAACGACCCTTCTTTTTCACGTTCCACTTTCGCGATAGAAAAAATTTCTGGGTTGTAATGTGGAAACAATGGATTTCGCAAAAGAAATTATCATCAAGAATACGCATTTTTGTCAAGGTTCCCTCACCTATTCACCTGTTTAGGAAGCGACCTTATTAGACATGATGATAATATTGCACTTAACTCATTGTGGGACGTAAATCAAACAGATTTTTGCGTACATATGTATGTACGTAGGTCGCATCTGTAACGGGTTTTCGAAAAAGTAAAGGTTTTTCCGAGTTGTTGTCGTTTATTTAAAACTGTAACAGTACGACAATGAATTTTAAATCAACAAGCATTAAATTTGAAAGGAAACGAGGATCATCTAACGAGATTTAATCGGATTGATAAACAAATACTAATGATCTTTCATAGAAAAAACAATTATTACGTTTACAGTAGAACTGTTTTTGTTTCTTTGTTGTAATTTCATTGGTGGAGAGTAGCGTTTTTTTGCTAATTATCATGTCAGACAATAGATGTTTTCAATTGGCGACAGCCTATAAAATTATTATTATTTTATCATTATCTTACAGCTTAATCTTGAGTTCGAAATTAAATAAAGAAATAATTTCAAATAAGACCATCATTTTTCTCGTTACTTATTTTTTCTACGACTAAAATCGAACATTTCTCATTTATTTGCATATACAGGGTGGATGATTTATAAAAATCGTATTTTACTCCAGAACTCATTGCAAAGTTTTATTATAGTTTGTTCCTATTAATGGACGTTTTAAACTTCCTTAATAGATTGTAAATACAGGATGTTTTTTCAAGATGATCCTTTAAGATGTGCTGATGAGTGTATTTGTGTACGCACTTTTCCGATAGATTGCCTTGAAATTATTCATAAATGCACATGTGAATGTCTTTTCTAATGTTGCCCATAAAAAGTGATCGTTTGGGGCTAAATCAGGGTATCAAGTCGGACAATTGGCATCACTTAAACTAATCTATCGACTTTGTAATGTTTGGTCAAGTAATACGTTTTCATAGTAAAGGAGTGAGGTGAAATTTCAATTTGATAAAGCCAATTTTCTAAAATTGCTCATTAAACCGTTCAGAACGAAGTATTGCATTAAGAGTATAGTTCTCGATTTTTAAGTTAACCATTCTTTAATTATCATCTCGATTAGTCGCTTAAATTTTTCTTTCTAAACAATATCGGTATGCCATAATTTGCGAAAAAATACCATTATTTTATAGTTTGTGCAATAAAATATCACTATTTATTCTATGTAGTTTGAAGTAATTGTAATTAACGAAAGATGTGCTTAACTTTTCTAAACAAATCGTAATTAGCCTGAGAGAGTACTATTCGGAACGAGTGCAAACAATAACCGGAGAGTATTTTTAAATTTTTTGGCATCAATTGCTTAAAAACGAAACACGGTCTGATAGTTTATTTTCGGGTAATTCATAGTATGTTGTTGCTTTCCCATGGATGCATAATTAATTATGCCGGTTTATGTTATGTCATCTTTTTATGTATCATCCATAATACGCAATAAACATATCTTGTATTAAGTAATAACACCTCTATAATAGCTGATATGAACATTATTATGGGATATAACAAATACTCATAAGTAATTTTTTCATTTTAATTTTTTAACAGAATTTATATTTTACTTCTTTTTAATAACAATTTTACAAGCGAATCACTGTCACACTCTTTTATTCTTACTGCATTTTACAGAACTCTTTGAGTTCTACTAAAAAGAGTATGTACGATCCTGAAAAAAGTAAATTTCTCAAACAAAACAGATAAGATCTAGCATAAGAATTATCACCGCTTCTCTAACTGCTTATATGTACATACCCTCATAGGCGCCGGTACCTCAAAACTACTGTGAGGGCAAAAATTCTTCATTAAAAAAAAGGGTATTGCAACATATGTAATTCGAAACACAGAACGTAGAAAACACAAGAATAAGTATTAAATTGTAAACATACAAAAGATGTGTAAAAATAATAAAAAAAAATAATTTGAGAATTATCTATTTACTACTTTAATCGGACTTTTTGGAAAATACTCATTGTCAGTCAGAATAGTACAGAAATAATCTTACATTTTCTATGGTAACAAGACCCCCACAGCGACATTGCTCTGAGGGCACAAGCCCCGCTGCCCCCGCAGTTACGGCGCCTATGCATGTTCTAAATAAAATAGACATCGTTGGTGATTTATAGTGCAGTATAACACTTTGGGACAGAATTATCAGGAATTAAAAGACGTGTAACACACACGTAGTGACCGTAAGGGTCTCTTCCTTCCATAATTAAGAGTTTAACACAATGTTGACTTAAAGATTTTGATAGTTATCATATACAAACAAAATTCTACATTAGCCTATGAATCAAATCACCGTCATTTGAGCAACCAAAAACATAGAGAGAAATCGAAATTTTCTATCACAGATGAAAATTTTTCATCCCAGTTATAACGCTTAGCAAACTACTAATCTTAATCGACATATGAGCCGGTTAAAGTCATAGTGATGTAAGTCAAAAAATTGAGAATTTGAGATAATAACAGATATAAATTTGGAATATAGGAATCTCGGAATATAGGAATATCGTGACTGAATTTTAGAAATAATACTTATGTATTTTTACTAAACAGTGTGTCCCACTTTGAACCGCAACACCCCTGTTAAATTTTTATTTTCTGTCCGATTTTGATCATTCTTTTTTTAAGTTGTAGGGCAGCAAAAACTTTATTTGGGAACATATTCTTGTCGCGCTTGCTTAAAAATCAAGGCCTACTTTGTCACTTTTTTATGGTCAAAATTCAAGAAAAGACATTAGGGATTTTTTTATTTTTAATTTGACTTCAGGGCTGAATTTGAGTTAATTTCAAATGGTTGTACCCCAAATTTCATTAAAAAATCTTTATTAATAAAAAAATTACACAAGAATTCAATTTCAGGTGTTAACCGCTAAAATGTGATAATTCCTGTGCAGGAGAACCGAAAATGAGCAGTAAACTAAAAAACTGATAAAAATAAATCATAAATAATAAATAGAAAAGTTATAAAACAATTAGAAAGTATAATTAAATAATAAATAAACTTCTCTTACACTCCTATTATTGTGAACGGAGCGATGAACAATTTAAATTTTTCTTATTTTTGTTATTTGTTTTTTTTTTATTGTTTTATAACTTTTCTATTTATTATTTATGATTTATTTTTATCAGTTTTTTAGTTTACTGCTCATTTTCGGTTCTCCTGCACAGGAATTATCACATTTTAGCGGTTAACACCTGAAATTGAATTCTTGTGTAATTTTTTTATTAATAAAGATTTTTTAATGAAATTTGGGGTACAACCATTTGAAATTAACTCAAATTCAGCCCTGAAGTCAAATTAAAAATAAAAAAATCCCTAATGTCTTTTCTTGAATTTTGACCATAAAAAAGTGACAAAGTAGGCCTTGATTTTTAAGCAAGCGCGACAAGAATATGTTCCCAAATAAAGTTTTTGCTGCCCTACAACTTAAAAGAATCATCAAAATCGGACAGTAAATAAAAATTTGACAGGGGTGTTGCGGTTCAAAGTGGGACACACTGTATATTTTGGATGTGTAATCAGTTTCCTGTTGAATTGACAACTTTATGTCCATTTATTTCAAAACTCAATTTTTTAACTTACGCCACTATGACTTTAACCGACTCATATATCAGAACATAAAAAATGCCAATATTATGACAAATAAATAACAATTATCTGGATTAAAAATAGGCTTATTGGTTAGTTCTTTCTTCAAAGAATTCATTTTGGTGTACATGTTTCGATTTATAATGTCGAATGTAATTAAAAAATTATTAAAAAGTGGATTCATTTTTCAGTAACACGAACACCTCCCCCCGAATTAGAACCTTTTCTGGAGCCCGAACGAGATTTTACTCCAGGTAATTACAATCTTGCAAGTTAGACTCCCATTATATTATCATATTTTTGTATAATTTCAGCTCCTATAGTAATTAATTATAGTTACAACGACCCGACAGAGCCACAAATACTAGGTGATCATACTTTGACTGAAAGTTTTGAAGCTCTGTCACTGGACAACACACTAAATAATCATAATAACCCACCTGCCATGAGTCCCAATAAATACTCCAGATCGAAATCGAATTTGGACCAGGTACCATATCATAGAAAATTCAGTAAACGTTTTATCTGAGTAAAATTTGTTATTTTTTAGGTTTATTTGAGTCGTTTATCGAAACAACAAGATAGAGAAAACATATTGCCAACGGCAAAAACGAAAGTGGCGTCCAAATATAATCTCCAAAGACAAGCAAGTGTCAAGGAAACGACTGAGAGGATGCGTACGAAGAGTCAGAGTGATGGTATGAAACACAGTGCATCAGAAGCTAACGTTAATCGGGGTATTAAATTAAAAGATTCTCATTTTACTGCTTGTAAAAAGCATTCTTCTTAGGTCTAAAATCTACTAGGGTGGCTCCCAGAAAGAATTCCTTTTCGAAACCCATTCGAAATTCCATTGTTTCCAACGTTACAGCGATTAAAAACAATATTAAAAACGTCGATCCGCCCAAATCTTTACATATCGTCAATCCACCAGTCGATTTATATGTGAAAAAACTTTCTCCAGACACTCCTCCTATTGAGGAAAATGAGTTTATACCATCATGTATCGATAGACCAGTTGGAGTGGATTTTGACGATTTTTTACCTGTACTTAATCATATAGTTTCCTTGTTTTTTATGAATTTTGTTAACATGTGTTACTTGTAGAAGGACCATGACATATTGGGTGTTAGACAACAGTTGCCTGATATGTCAGAAGCAGAAGGCTTGGGCTTGTTGATGCGGGGCCATCAACGAATGATCAGTATTTTAGTCACCAGGAAACGAAATACTCGACTTGTGTTTAGGCACTTTCGAAATAATGATATTAAGGCTGCAGTTGATTCCGCCGTTCTTTTGGAGGACATTAGCACTCTAGTTGATATTTTAGGGGTTATCAACACCAAATAGTAAGTGATTTTTCTTCACCTTTTTTCAAACATTCATCTTTAAATATTCTTTAATTGCTTTTCTAGTTCTATTTGGAGTTTGGATCTGTGTGTACTGGTTTTACCAAAGCTGTTAGAATTAATTCAGAGCAAATATGAACAGTGAGTATTTTAGTTTAATTTGTTTTATGATAAGAATTATTGATTCTTCTATCAACAAAGAAATTACATACGTATCAGGATTATTTGAAAGATATGACAAAGGCACTGATATTTAAACTATTTCACGCTTGGCTTATTTATTCTTATTCCCACATCACTTCCGTATAATACAATTTTGTATAACACGATTTCATTTAACGTCTAATACATATGAGAGACATATTGGAACATAATAAGCCACAAAATAAAAAAGTGGAGATATCGCACTTTGAAATCTGATAGTTACCCTTAAAATTATGTATTTGTTTTGTATTTTTTGGTCGCTAGTAATGCGATATGTTAAGGAATAGCCAAATTCTTTATGGTGTATCTTAATATGTTCCTACTTAATGGAAAGAACTAATAAAATCATTTTCTCAAAATGTATGGCTTATGACGTTATTCCATTATACCTCTCATATAGTAAAAATCATGTATACTCTATTTTTTTTTAAATAGACAACACCATGTCAAAAATCTAGGGAGATGGTTGGCAATAAAACACAGATATACATAGGTATATCCGTAGCAGAGAGGTAAACTGTCGTAACTCCATTTTTATTTAATATTGAGTTGACAAAATTTTCGAATTGCACTATTTTAATTTTCTATGTTGGTTAAAAATGGTAAGACACACATTGATGGTTTGTTATATTTTTAAATTTGAAAATGTAGTATACAATACAAATGAATTAGGATTGACATTTGTTTTACTCTGTACTGAAAATTTATACTTATGGAGTTACGACAGTTTACCTCTCTGTTACGGATATACATATATAATTTATTAATATATATTACAAAAAAAAAACAAAATATAACCGCAACTTGTGTTTTTAGTTTTTAGGAAATCGGCGAGTTAAAAATCGCCATACGTTCTTTGTTAACAAGTTGATCCACAGCTTACTTGATAAGTGTTTTTTTTTTTGAACACCCGATACTACTCAATGTTTTAGATCAGTATTACCAACAAAATTTAAATATCAAAATCTTTAAAACAAAAAATAGACTTTTACCTTTTATTCACGTCACAGAATGTAATGATTGGGAAAAAATAGGTGTTCGTGATTATTTATTATTGAATTAACTTAATTTTATTAAATTAATTTTGAAAAGACTTGGCATCAGTGCTGTTATGAAACGTGTGACGTGCATAAAAAGTTACATGATTTTTACTATACATATGTATATTAGGGTAAATGTGCCGGTAGTTCGGCCTTCTCCGATTGTCGGCCACTTTGATAGAACTCTATGATTATATATCTATAAATATGTGTACATATATAAATATATATTATATATACAATAACAATAATATTATTATTGTATACGTGGCCGACAAATAGCACATTTTTTTAAGTGGCCGAAAACTGGCACATTTACCCTATTATGTCTTAAGTACTTCATTAGTCGTATTCGTAGCGCCATCTGATTTATAGAAACTTTAATTCATCGATAGTTGTAGCAGTCGCTATTAGATGTCGCTCTTCAAAATACAAACATTGGAGACTGTCTATCCATATACATATGCATTTTTTTTTAAAGGTTATTTTAAATTTTATATAGATAGATGACGCTGAAGTCTTTATTTTCTACAGTGGAAGAGAAAATTATAAAATAAATCACATAAAAATAGAAAAAAATATTTTTTCTAAATCAAAATGAACATTTTAAGGCAATATTCAACTTTATTTAGTTTTTTTAAGTATGAGTAGTGACTATAACTTTTGTAAATTCCCACTGTTACCATCTATTGTACATTTTGAACGTTATGATGATTTTTTCCGTAATATCCGTTTGATAAAGTTTTTATTCTTAATGAAAATTTTCATTGTATTAAGTGGGATGTCAGTTTCTTTTAGCCGGTGTTCAATATAGATCGCGTATGCATTATTTACGGTTTTATTTACATAATCAGAAATGTACTATCATTCGAAAAATTGAATTATTACGTTATTGCCACCAAATATATGCACAAGTTGCATAGACAGTACATCTGTCATAGGTCGTCCTCAATCGTCAACTTTGACAATAACCGTCCGACCGACCCCTTTAACATCTCAATAATCTACATATTTAAAAAAAAAGACAAACAAAGTGACAAGTTTCTATCGAAAAAACTCGATCACAATAAGGTGTCACGTTGCTCCGGGGAGCGACAGCTCTTCAGCGTGACATCGAGAACTCTTCAAATTTGAATATGAGTAAAGAGTTTTGATGTGTTACATGCAAACAGAGGGATCTATGCCACCAGGTACATTTATGACGTGTTAAGAGTGACATTAATTGAATCTTCTTCTTTTTATTAGAGTGCAAAGGGTTTGAATCGAATATCGGTCTCCGAGATATGTATATGAAAATTCAATTGCGTGCTTCTCCGCTTTGGTCATGGGAAGTTTTTTTGTATAGCCAGGGAAAAAGAAGGGGTTTGAAAATTGACCGGTGTCGATTTGCATGGCCCTAAATTTAAATAAAATATCCAGGACCTCTTTCTGGTCCATTGAAATCGACGTGAAATATTTTCAATCGTCCGTGCAACGCCCCCGGTCAACGACGCATTAGTTATTCATGGGCGTGCGAAAAGACACGCGGCCCGTATCGGATATAAGGCCTTTCCAGACGACCCTTTTATTTCCATTAATCGGTTCTGGGAGCTTTTTTATGGTGTAATCTTACATGCAAATATATATCTTTGATTGAAAAATTCACATTTGCATGAAAAGCCTGACAGAATAGTTTTAGAACGCCCAGTATTATCTTCCGTGTTTTGTTCATTTCATTAAAAACATAATGATCCTTTTCCGTTTTGTTTTTACTGGTCTTCTGTCGTTTTTTTTTCTTTGCTTCCATAGTACAACAGCTGACATATTTCCTCTATACAGGGTGTATTATAAAACATAAGTAATAGGATGTTTCTTCAACTAGATACAATTTTTTTGAATTTAATAACGATTCAACGATAACAAAAACTAGAATCAAACATTTTTGTTTCAGATATATGACAGTAGGATGCAACACATTAAAATTAATCCTGCGACATTTCGGTCCGGTAATTCGAACCAATGTTAAATCGCCGGTCGGTTCATTTGGGGTGGACATTCCCCGAGAGGAACGCTACCAAAAATCGGTAAAATGCCAGGAGTTGTTATTGCAGCTGCGCAGTTGCGTGATAAAAAAACTGAGTCTGCCTGGCAAACTGGGCATCATTTTCAAAGAGGTCCAAGGGATGATGACAGCAACGTTAGACGACTGACCAAAACGAAAGTTTCAATTAGACATGAACATACCTAAATGAGTGATATTTATATAAATGGAAACCATTGTTGTCATATTGTGAACGAATTAGCAGAGTACCATATTTTTTACAGTGATTTGTACTGGACTGGATAAGTAATTTTAAGGCTAAAAGAGTCCGTCCAATGGAGGAGTCATGTAGATTTTTGTATTTTAACACACCAAATCAAATAACAATTGTACTAAGGAACTAATTTTGAATTGTACTAAATACATGGCAAGGGTATCAATTATTTATTGTACTCATTCGACAAGGAATTTGAATTTTTGTGTAAGAAAAAAAAATTAAGTCTGAAAAATTAATCAACAGTATTCTGAAAACCATTTTCGACTGGACGAATTGATTATTTTTAATTCATTGAGTTGTAATTACCCATCTTGCCTATACAGGGTAAGTTAACGAATGATTAACACGAAGTCCCTATTCTTAGTTTAATGTCTCTACAAAATAAAGCAAGTAGCAATAAATGTAGTATCTTCCTAATATTCTACTTAACCCATTCGTTAACTAACCCTATATACCTGTTTTTGGTATGTGGAGTATGGTGATCGAGGCAGTGCCATTTTGTTGATTGCATCCCCAAAAGAACACTACCGCTCAACCAGTGCGTTTTAGTTGCGGAAAAACCAACATTTGTAACATATTTAAGATTTTTTTACAAGAATAAAAAATTTAACATTAAAAAAACGATTTTTTATAAATTCCATTTCAATACCTACTATCGGAAGAATTGAACAAAAGAGTTATTCCAGATTCGAGACGGCCCTAAACATCACACGTATTTTATTCACGGCGCGTTAAATTCGTCGTGTTCGTGTCGCCCCTTTTTTCGGGGTCTAAATGAAATCTGGGAGAACTGCTGGTAATCCGTTATTTATTAAAAAAAGTTGCCAACACCGAGGAAAAGAAGAGAGAAACCTATTTAGCGGCAATGATACATCAATTTTGACGAAAATAAAAAATGATCGATTGGTAACGCACACTTGATTTATATCAAAGGATTAAGAATGAAAAAAAAAACCGAGGGCGGCTATGAAAACCGTGCAGAGATGGATCTGCAATTCATGAAAACTGTTCGTTTTTCAAGTATCCCGAGTATATGGAAGAAACATTTTTAGGAACTGATTTCAATATATACATTTGTTACTGTTGCGCTATTTTTTAAGGTTCTGACGATATGTGCTCTGAGAAACTAAAGATATAAGAAATATTTTCTGTTTCTTAAGCCGTTCCTGTATTTTTTTAACGAAACTAAGCAATAACACCCTCGCCATATTCCTCGTTAGTTTTGTCATGTTAAAAAGAGGCGCGCGTGCCTAAAAAACGTCCACACCGCTCCGATAAAAGTACAAAACGTCCTATCTGGACATTTTTGTAAACATGACAGGGCGTGTAATCGATCGCGATAACACGAAGAAAAATAGCCGTTTTCATTTAAGGGCTATTTTTTCAAATCAGGCCCTAAGTTTTCCGAATTTAATCTTTTAAAGTTCACCTCTCGCCCTATACTATACGTCATTAATATTCATGACGTATATCTCTTATTTAAATTGTCGGTTTAACGCTTTATATGTATCTTAGAGTTTTATTTGCGCTTCGACTTATAGCAATTATCACGAGCGCCCCAGGTCCCGAAAAAGGGTATGAAAATAACGAACCCTTTAAACAAACATAGATTATTCACAATTTTTTTACCTCCACATGTATTACTAACTTTAATGCCCAGAACAACTTGACAGTTCAATAAATTTCTTTATTTTCTAAAAAATTCCATATATTTGGCAACGATATAACGTATAGATAAATGATACAGTGTTGCCATTTCATATGTTGCAGTGACAGTTAAAGGGTTTTTTTATAGCATTTGTTACAACATCATTAAGTCGGCGTGATTTTTCCAAGACATTTAACAGATTGAATGGCGACAAAGGGTTGTTGTCTATTCGGACAAATTTTAAAATCATCCGGGCAGAAGAAAGGGTAGCCAACTGAAAAAAACTCAATTATATGTTGCACAGACTAAAAGGATTGAATCGAATCGATGGTCTTTTTTTCTCTACATCTACCGTTCCATTTAGTTTTCTACAAAGGAGGGGGGAGGGGGACTGGTTGTACGCATGTAGGAACCGACTTGCGTCATAACAATTAGGCACTATAATTTTCCTTTTAGACGTAAGTTAATTTGAGAGTCGCTTAAAAGGTCTTTAAAATTTTCGGTAGTGTTTCAAAGCGGTGGCAAAATAGAACTATCTTTCGTGAAATAATGGCTTTATTTTTAGTCGAAACATGGATGTTTTGACACATTTCCCTTGGGATTAATGTCAAGCGTAAATCTCACACTAATGGTTCCTTCACACGGAACGGAAACTGATAATTTTTACTAAAACACGATTTCGTCCTTATCTTCTTCCTATAATGATAAATTGGAGTATTCATGTGAACCCGTTTTGAATACGATTCCATGTTTATTTCAATACCTTGTTTACTACAAAATTGATAGCGGTATTTATTTATAAATTTCTTTTTATATTTTTTATTCCACTCTATTATCTATCTACAGAATAGTATTTTTTTTATTTAAAATTATTGAAAATATGTAGTAGATCATTTAATGATCACGATGTACTATATTCAATAATTTGCTCTTCAAAAAACGAGACTATAGATTTTTTTTTCGGCTCATCTGAGAAAAATCTGAAGGGCATCCTTCAGATGTTTCACTAAAAAGAAGTTGCTATACGCTAAATCAGGCCTAAAAGGCGGATATTGTACTTCACTGTGACAAAATGTTCGAACAATGTTCTTGAAATGTACGAGCCTTGTAGACTGCAATTGTTGTGCAAAACTTTTGTTTCATCATCATTGTGAATTCCTCTAATGGTTTGTTTCGTCATTTCATAAAACTTTCTGATAATTTTAATGTCATTTTCCATTTATTCAACAACGAAAAGTTATCGATCTCAAACAAAAAACGCTGCCTACCGACTTGCCAGAAGAGGATTGCATTCTATTTCTTTAGAGGCGCGGAAGCTTTTTCACGTATTACATCAATCAATTGTTTTGTATGACGTCCTTTTCACAGCCAGGTAGGTTATTTCGAAAATTACAGGGAATTTGTTTAAAAAAGCACAATAATGAAGGTCAAGATGAATGAAACGATTTTTTTCGATGTGTAGTAGTTAGACATGTCCAAAGGAGATTTATCAGTTTCATTATTTATCTTCATTGCAATTTGCAATTTTTTATTCAATTTTTTTGCTTAATTTTTCCGTTTTTACGCATTTCAAATACCTTTCTTTGTGGTATCCAGTTTTCTTTTCTACAAAAAAATGATATTTGATTGAATAAAAATACAGGATATTTAGAAAATATTTAGCCTTGCCACCTATAATCATTAACTGTCATTCCTGTCACTATTAAACTGAACTTTTCAATTCTTTGTATTCAAATAAATCGACTTAAATATAAAATACGTTTCATTTAACGTGATTAAATCGTCGAACAGACAGATTGCATTTATCGATTTAATTATGCATTCATGTGACCCTCCTTTATCTTGTCACGTGACCACCCATGTAGACACGTGCACGTGCTACTACCAACTTAATCCGAGGTTAATTGGCAGCCCATCAAAAATTGAAAATCTCTTCTTAACTGTTTTTTCGGACAAAAATGACGCAAATCGAAGTGTTTCTCCGTTACAGTAATATCTGAAAATTTAAATTAAAAAATATTTATGAATTTGGTGTGTTTCCGATTTGAAAAATTAAAGAGAAAGTTTTACGGTCGAATAAACGTTTTGTTTATAATAAATTGCTCATGACTGTATTGACAATGTCGTTTATTTTTACGTTAGAATTTTAACCGAAAAAAAATTACTTTGATAAATACTGTTTAGAGAAAAATTAACCGCAAAATTTGTGTTGATTTTTTCTTCCATTTAAACAAATCATTTTACATTTTACTATTTCAATAACGTTTATTTAAGAGAAATATTATTTACTTAAATAAGTCAACTTTTCGAACGAACAAAAACATAAAAATCAGATTGACATTTCAAATACAATATTAAGAATAGATTTTTTAACTAAATGATATATCGTTAGGTCGTGTAAAATGGCAACCTCAACATAAAATTGGCTTTTATGATCAAATATATGTATTTTATAAATTATAGACAAAAAATGGCAATTTTCATGACGAGACATAGAAGACACTACTCACAACTACAATTACTCAATAGTATTCATGGCAGAAATTTTTAATAAGGTTAAAATCAGGAGACCGTGCCGGCCGTTTGATTTTAATATGATTATTACAAAAAATAGTTTTTGGCTGCACCGCTTCCATCCGATTCGGATCGTTATTTTGTTGAATCACCTTCTTTAAGGACATTTATCTGCGGTATAAGGAATACCAACATTTGGCATGTTGATTTGTTAACTCATAATGCCCTTGAATAGTGAGAAACCGAAGTCTTAACCATTAGCTTGAATAATGTATGTGTTTCAAAGATCAGTTCAGAGTTCTTTAAAACAAATTCTTTTGCCACGATGCACTGTTCCCTACAACATATTTAATATTCCTTTCCAAAAATTAAATTTGTCTAATCACCTTGAATCCACAATAGTCATAATCAATAAAATCATGTTCAATTAATTATTCTCCTCGTGTGATACAATACCACAAAAAGGATACGAACCTTTCTTATTTTCAAATTTCATCGACTTCCTGAATTCGATACGGATCAGGTGTGTGGTCCTGTCCCTTGGTAAAAAGGATTACATTACGCCTCGCGTCACTTAGCATGGGCGAGTTGATAATAATACGAACGAGAACGATCATTGTTTTACGCTTGGCTGCCTTTGATCATTATTAAGGGAGTAACAACACTGACTTCAACGAACATCATTGGAAGCGAGGGGCGTAATTAGAAAATAATCAGTGGATTTACCTGGTAGTTTAGGAATGAATTGTAAAAGCATACTTACTTTGCACTTTTTTGAAGTAGTTTCACAAATAAGACACTGTAAAGTTCAGGAATATTGCCGAAAACTCATAAATCATAATTTTGATGACGTGATCTGATTTTACATAAATCCGATTTGAATAATTCCAAGCAGGTGCAGAAGGGAACAAAAAAAAATGAATGTTTAATCGAGGGGTGGAGTGGAAAAAACAAATGCTGAACAACTATGAAATCATGCGTAAATAATGGTTTTCTTACATTTCGGAATGTTAAAACAAACAATGACAAAATCGACGTTCATTTTTTCCACACGAATTGGCTCAATCAAGGATAAAATTTATTTATTGCGCCAATTCGAAAACCATTCCAGACCCCCTTCCGTCCCGCGCGCTCTCGGTATAATTCGGTGACATAAAAAAAATTATGCAAAGTTTGAAAATTATGCAAATCGCCATTACGAACGTGAAATTAACACGCCTTCACGCCCCGTTTCATTATCAAGATCCTGCAAACAAGTGTACAACGAATGGCACATATACATAGACGTTTTAAAGAGACTTTTGCATATTATTATTTTCTCCTGCAGCTGCCTCTAAGCAGGATAATACGTCTGTAACACCCCCAGCATTAAATTTTCTTGATTGATTACGATTATATGCATATTTGATTTTATAATTAACACATGTGCTTTTCTGGATGAACAGGAATACCTTCTTATACCTGGTGTGTGTATGTATGTTGGCAAACAATCGTCTTAACTTTTTCAATTGAATTAGGATCTGAAATGGTGTTATATTCGAGGCAAAACATCCGGGATTACCGTCATATTAGAAGGTGTCACATATCCGGATCTACAATGTATAATTGTCCATAGTATTAACAGGGTCAAATTCGCTTACGTTAATCCTTAAAGTGCTTCTAGAGGAGTGTTTTTAATTCCATGACCTAGAATTTTCCAAAGGTTTTCCATCGGGTTTAAATCAGAACTTCCAAAAGACCAGTCTTGTATAGTCATTTTTTTCTAAAAATCAATTTTTTTTAATCAAGCGCGATTTTTTATCTTTAGAAGATCTTGTTTAAAAATTCTCCAAAAAACTATTGTCAATAGAATGCAATGGTGCCATAGGCTCTTTAGATTAAGCCGAGTATTAGCGATTTTAAATTAATGAAATCTGGATTTGTTCTTCCCTATTGTTACTTTGAAGAATTCTAAATATTCCATTCTTCAAAGTCCAAGGGTAAGTAACTCTTTCTCCTATAGCGTTTTTTACTAGTGAAAATTTAGTAGGCATTTGCATTTTCAATGACGTGTCAAGAGTCTGATGAATGTCCAAAACGGTTAATGATTTACTTAAAATTAATGTTAATAAATAATCAAAATTAATTAAACTAATTGTAATTTAATTAATGAAAATTAATTACATTAATTTTTATTTAATTTAATCATACTGAACCGGGTTAGAGCATCCAGTGAAAAGTAAGGCATCGACAAAGTGTTCACTAAAAATCCCAGTGGAACATATGTATACTTGCGCTCAATACCAAAAAGTGCAACCAGTTAAAAACGCTATTAGAATTAAAGGATTTTAGATGTCATCTTCTGTCATAAGGTGGAGCCACCTTATTCCTGGTAGTTCACCCGATAAACAAAAGCCGACATACAGGTTTGTATATTTTCAATATCCATGTTTACTATTATAATACTATTGTTTCCTCTCTCTTTTCAATTGTTTCACCTGTCAATCAATCAAACGGCCAACTTAATCGTGTACTTTTGTTTTTTTTATTCATTGAATAAACCAATCGATATTTATAGTACGCACTAACAAAAAGGGAGAAATAAGTATTGGCGTTTATTTATTTGAATACAAATTAGAAGAAAGGGAGCGAAATAATAATAAATGTCTGCCATTGAATGGCAGAACACCCACACAAACAATGACAGGCTCAATTAACTTTAACTACAATGGAAAGAACGTAAAATGAAAATTACAGGTAATTATGTTGAAGAGGCGTGTAATAGGGGAGGAAGTTTTCCGAACAAACGTAGCGGAACATTGAAATTAATTTTTTTTGTTAAAGAGGTAAAAATTATAAAAAACTTATCTGTCAAGGATAGTTTAGTGGTTATTTTTCATTATTAAGTGACGTAAATATTTACTTTCACCCTTAAAAATCTATAACAAGGAACCAAGACTTTCTGTTGAACCTGTATTATTTGATAGAATTCATTGTTGCCACACAAGATATTGCATATACATATAAAAATGAATAACTAAGAACGTCCATTCTTAAGAAGAATTTCAACTTGATCTATCTTTCAAAAATCTCCAATAGAAATTCATTTCTAATAATTTTTTATATACAGAGTTGATAAAAAAACCAGAGACTTTTCGAAAAACCGTTTCAAAACGTACCTTTTTAAAATCTGAGTTTATTCATTAGTTTTTTTTTGAGCTTCTGGAGGTCAAAAATCGGCCAGTAAGGGAACAAGGAGTTTTCGTTTATAAATGGTAACATTATTAAATATTTTATATATTATATAAAAAATTCTTCATAAACTGCTTTTTATCCCTGCATTTTAAATATTATACAGGGTGTTAAGGAAAAAACTACATTATATACTACTACATGATGGAGTACTATAAAATAATAAAAAAAGTTCCTATAAACTTAGATCCGTAACGCCTCCGTTTAAGAGATACAGGATATTGAAATTTATTTTTTCATTTGATTTTTTTGAATATTTTTGGATGAAGATGTAATAATCGGACGACATTTAGGTACATGGATCTAAGTTCATAGGAACTTTTTTTATTATCTTCTGATACTCCATGGCCTGGTACTATGTAATGTAGTTTTTTCCTTAACACCCTATATATATTATTAATAGATATGCTCATTTTTGCCTAAAAAACCTATAAAATGTATTTCGAACACGTGTCTCGAATTATCCCGCAAAAAAACCGATAACTCTTTCTTTTATAATTCTGGACCGCAGCAGGTCGTTTATCTTTAACGTCATAATTCAGGGTAAATGCGACATACACACATGTCGATAATTTTTTCGAATTTTTAGGGAAAGGGGTTTGGGCAAAAATAAAGGCTTTATGACATTCTACTGAGGCGATTTTATTATTTTATGGTATAAAGGGTTTCGATCCGTATATAATCGCATAACGATACAATTTTCCGCAATTCTGGGCCCTATGGTATTCGACGATCGTTCCTGCAACAAAAAAAACAAAATGCAACACGTCATTCAAGTGTCGATTTAGATGTTTATACATATTTTTTACGAGACGATAAATAGGTAAAATGCCCTTTTGTCGGCTCATAAACTAAAGTAGGAGTCTTTTGAGAGAAAAGTTTTTAGTTTGATCTTGAGACGTATCAGTTTCAAACATAGTGAGTCGATTTCAATTGTCAACTATGTCCGAATAACGAGCACTGAAATAGTTCTCTTGGACGATTGTAAGGGACTTTTTTGTTTCATTGTGTAAGTGTCACAGTTTAGAAAAGCAGCACAGTAGCAGCAACGGGGGGTGATTAGACCGAGGAAATCGGGTGATTTTACCTGGACCGTCCCCGTTGACAAGGGTGCCCCCTTACATTTCGAATTGATGTCACATTTTAAGAGTAAATCCGTATCACCTATATGTGTGTGTACTTGTGCACGACTGGATGGCAAATGTTAACATATTATGAAGACATTCGTTGACAGATATATTATTCTGAAGCGACCTTTAAAGCGGGAAGTCAGCTTTGCCAGCTAGACCAGGCCTTATCAGTATGATAAGCATTCCTTAAGTTNAAGCGCGACAAGAATATGTTCCCAAATAAAGTTTTTGCTGCCCTACAACTTAAAAGAATCATCAAAATCGGACAGTAAATAAAAATTTGACAGGGGTGTTGCGGTTCAAAGTGGGACACACTGTATATTTTGGATGTGTAATCAGTTTCCTGTTGAATTGACAACTTTATGTCCATTTATTTCAAAACTCAATTTTTTAACTTACGCCACTATGACTTTAACCGACTCATATATCAGAACATAAAAAATGCCAATATTATGACAAATAAATAACAATTATCTGGATTAAAAATAGGCTTATTGGTTAGTTCTTTCTTCAAAGAATTCATTTTGGTGTACATGTTTCGATTTATAATGTCGAATGTAATTAAAAAATTATTAAAAAGTGGATTCATTTTTCAGTAACACGAACACCTCCCCCCGAATTAGAACCTTTTCTGGAGCCCGAACGAGATTTTACTCCAGGTAATTACAATCTTGCAAGTTAGACTCCCATTATATTATCATATTTTTGTATAATTTCAGCTCCTATAGTAATTAATTATAGTTACAACGACCCGACAGAGCCACAAATACTAGGTGATCATACTTTGACTGAAAGTTTTGAAGCTCTGTCACTGGACAACACACTAAATAATCATAATAACCCACCTGCCATGAGTCCCAATAAATACTCCAGATCGAAATCGAATTTGGACCAGGTACCATATCATAGAAAATTCAGTAAACGTTTTATCTGAGTAAAATTTGTTATTTTTTAGGTTTATTTGAGTCGTTTATCGAAACAACAAGATAGAGAAAACATATTGCCAACGGCAAAAACGAAAGTGGCGTCCAAATATAATCTCCAAAGACAAGCAAGTGTCAAGGAAACGACTGAGAGGATGCGTACGAAGAGTCAGAGTGATGGTATGAAACACAGTGCATCAGAAGCTAACGTTAATCGGGGTATTAAATTAAAAGATTCTCATTTTACTGCTTGTAAAAAGCATTCTTCTTAGGTCTAAAATCTACTAGGGTGGCTCCCAGAAAGAATTCCTTTTCGAAACCCATTCGAAATTCCATTGTTTCCAACGTTACAGCGATTAAAAACAATATTAAAAACGTCGATCCGCCCAAATCTTTACATATCGTCAATCCACCAGTCGATTTATATGTGAAAAAACTTTCTCCAGACACTCCTCCTATTGAGGAAAATGAGTTTATACCATCATGTATCGATAGACCAGTTGGAGTGGATTTTGACGATTTTTTACCTGTACTTAATCATATAGTTTCCTTGTTTTTTATGAATTTTGTTAACATGTGTTACTTGTAGAAGGACCATGACATATTGGGTGTTAGACAACAGTTGCCTGATATGTCAGAAGCAGAAGGCTTGGGCTTGTTGATGCGGGGCCATCAACGAATGATCAGTATTTTAGTCACCAGGAAACGAAATACTCGACTTGTGTTTAGGCACTTTCGAAATAATGATATTAAGGCTGCAGTTGATTCCGCCGTTCTTTTGGAGGACATTAGCACTCTAGTTGATATTTTAGGGGTTATCAACACCAAATAGTAAGTGATTTTTCTTCACCTTTTTTCAAACATTCATCTTTAAATATTCTTTAATTGCTTTTCTAGTTCTATTTGGAGTTTGGATCTGTGTGTACTGGTTTTACCAAAGCTGTTAGAATTAATTCAGAGCAAATATGAACAGTGAGTATTTTAGTTTAATTTGTTTTATGATAAGAATTATTGATTCTTCTATCAACAAAGAAATTACATACGTATCAGGATTATTTGAAAGATATGACAAAGGCACTGATATTTAAACTATTTCACGCTTGGCTTATTTATTCTTATTCCCACATCACTTCCGTATAATACAATTTTGTATAACACGATTTCATTTAACGTCTAATACATATGAGAGACATATTGGAACATAATAAGCCACAAAATAAAAAAGTGGAGATATCGCACTTTGAAATCTGATAGTTACCCTTAAAATTATGTATTTGTTTTGTATTTTTTGGTCGCTAGTAATGCGATATGTTAAGGAATAGCCAAATTCTTTATGGTGTATCTTAATATGTTCCTACTTAATGGAAAGAACTAATAAAATCATTTTCTCAAAATGTATGGCTTATGACGTTATTCCATTATACCTCTCATATAGTAAAAATCATGTATACTCTATTTTTTTTTTAAATAGACAACACCATGTCAAAAATCTAGGGAGATGGTTGGCAATAAAACACAGATATACATAGGTATATCCGTAGCAGAGAGGTAAACTGTCGTAACTCCATTTTTATTTAATATTGAGTTGACAAAATTTTCGAATTGCACTATTTTAATTTTCTATGTTGGTTAAAAATGGTAAGACACACATTGATGGTTTGTTATATTTTTAAATTTGAAAATGTAGTATACAATACAAATGAATTAGGATTGACATTTGTTTTACTCTGTACTGAAAATTTATACTTATGGAGTTACGACAGTTTACCTCTCTGTTACGGATATACATATATAATTTATTAATATATATTACAAAAAAAAAAACAAAATATAACCGCAACTTGTGTTTTTAGTTTTTAGGAAATCGGCGAGTTAAAAATCGCCATACGTTCTTTGTTAACAAGTTGATCCACAGCTTACTTGATAAGTTGTTTTTTTTTGAACACCCGATACTACTCAATGTTTTAGATCAGTATTACCAACAAAATTTAAATATCAAAATCTTTAAAACAAAAAATAGACTTTTACCTTTTATTCACGTCACAGAATGTAATGATTGGGAAAAAATAGGTGTTCGTGATTATTTATTATTGAATTAACTTAATTTTATTAAATTAATTTTGAAAAGACTTGGCATCAGTGCTGTTATGAAACGTGTGACGTGCATAAAAAGTTACATGATTTTTACTATACATATGTATATTAGGGTAAATGTGCCGGTAGTTCGGCCTTCTCCGATTGTCGGCCACTTTGATAGAACTCTATGATTATATATCTATAAATATGTGTACATATATAAATATATATTATATATACAATAACAATAATATTATTATTGTATACGTGGCCGACAAATAGCACATTTTTTTAAGTGGCCGAAAACTGGCACATTTACCCTATTATGTCTTAAGTACTTCATTAGTCGTATTCGTAGCGCCATCTGATTTATAGAAACTTTAATTCATCGATAGTTGTAGCAGTCGCTATTAGATGTCGCTCTTCAAAATACAAACATTGGAGACTGTCTATCCATATACATATGCATTTTTTTTTTAAAGGTTATTTTAAATTTTATATAGATAGATGACGCTGAAGTCTTTATTTTCTACAGTGGAAGAGAAAATTATAAAATAAATCACATAAAAATAGAAAAAAATATTTTTTCTAAATCAAAATGAACATTTTAAGGCAATATTCAACTTTATTTAGTTTTTTTANTTAATCATACTGAACCGGGTTAGAGCATCCAGTGAAAAGTAAGGCATCGACAAAGTGTTCACTAAAAATCCCAGTGGAACATATGTATACTTGCGCTCAATACCAAAAAGTGCAACCAGTTAAAAACGCTATTAGAATTAAAGGATTTTAGATGTCATCTTCTGTCATAAGGTGGAGCCACCTTATTCCTGGTAGTTCACCCGATAAACAAAAGCCGACATACAGGTTTGTATATTTTCAATATCCATGTTTACTATTATAATACTATTGTTTCCTCTCTCTTTTCAATTGTTTCACCTGTCAATCAATCAAACGGCCAACTTAATCGTGTACTTTTGTTTTTTTTATTCATTGAATAAACCAATCGATATTTATAGTACGCACTAACAAAAAGGGAGAAATAAGTATTGGCGTTTATTTATTTGAATACAAATTAGAAGAAAGGGAGCGAAATAATAATAAATGTCTGCCATTGAATGGCAGAACACCCACACAAACAATGACAGGCTCAATTAACTTTAACTACAATGGAAAGAACGTAAAATGAAAATTACAGGTAATTATGTTGAAGAGGCGTGTAATAGGGGAGGAAGTTTTCCGAACAAACGTAGCGGAACATTGAAATTAATTTTTTTTGTTAAAGAGGTAAAAATTATAAAAAACTTATCTGTCAAGGATAGTTTAGTGGTTATTTTTCATTATTAAGTGACGTAAATATTTACTTTCACCCTTAAAAATCTATAACAAGGAACCAAGACTTTCTGTTGAACCTGTATTATTTGATAGAATTCATTGTTGCCACACAAGATATTGCATATACATATAAAAATGAATAACTAAGAACGTCCATTCTTAAGAAGAATTTCAACTTGATCTATCTTTCAAAAATCTCCAATAGAAATTCATTTCTAATAATTTTTTATATACAGAGTTGATAAAAAAACCAGAGACTTTTCGAAAAACCGTTTCAAAACGTACCTTTTTAAAATCTGAGTTTATTCATTAGTTTTTTTTTGAGCTTCTGGAGGTCAAAAATCGGCCAGTAAGGGAACAAGGAGTTTTCGTTTATAAATGGTAACATTATTAAATATTTTATATATTATATAAAAAATTCTTCATAAACTGCTTTTTATCCCTGCATTTTAAATATTATACAGGGTGTTAAGGAAAAAACTACATTATATACTACTACATGATGGAGTACTATAAAATAATAAAAAAAGTTCCTATAAACTTAGATCCGTAACGCCTCCGTTTAAGAGATACAGGATATTGAAATTTATTTTTTCATTTGATTTTTTTGAATATTTTTGGATGAAGATGTAATAATCGGACGACATTTAGGTACATGGATCTAAGTTCATAGGAACTTTTTTTATTATCTTCTGATACTCCATGGCCTGGTACTATGTAATGTAGTTTTTTCCTTAACACCCTATATATATTATTAATAGATATGCTCATTTTTGCCTAAAAAACCTATAAAATGTATTTCGAACACGTGTCTCGAATTATCCCGCAAAAAAACCGATAACTCTTTCTTTTATAATTCTGGACCGCAGCAGGTCGTTTATCTTTAACGTCATAATTCAGGGTAAATGCGACATACACACATGTCGATAATTTTTTCGAATTTTTAGGGAAAGGGGTTTGGGCAAAAATAAAGGCTTTATGACATTCTACTGAGGCGATTTTATTATTTTATGGTATAAAGGGTTTCGATCCGTATATAATCGCATAACGATACAATTTTCCGCAATTCTGGGCCCTATGGTATTCGACGATCGTTCCTGCAACAAAAAAAACAAAATGCAACACGTCATTCAAGTGTCGATTTAGATGTTTATACATATTTTTTACGAGACGATAAATAGGTAAAATGCCCTTTTGTCGGCTCATAAACTAAAGTAGGAGTCTTTTGAGAGAAAAGTTTTTAGTTTGATCTTGAGACGTATCAGTTTCAAACATAGTGAGTCGATTTCAATTGTCAACTATGTCCGAATAACGAGCACTGAAATAGTTCTCTTGGACGATTGTAAGGGACTTTTTTGTTTCATTGTGTAAGTGTCACAGTTTAGAAAAGCAGCACAGTAGCAGCAACGGGGGGTGATTAGACCGAGGAAATCGGGTGATTTTACCTGGACCGTCCCCGTTGACAAGGGTGCCCCCTTACATTTCGAATTGATGTCACATTTTAAGAGTAAATCCGTATCACCTATATGTGTGTGTACTTGTGCACGACTGGATGGCAAATGTTAACATATTATGAAGACATTCGTTGACAGATATATTATTCTGAAGCGACCTTTAAAGCGGGAAGTCAGCTTTGCCAGCTAGACCAGGCCTTATCAGTATGATAAGCATTCCTTAAGTTTGAAATTGACAGTCACATGTTCAAATATTATATTTTTTCAATTTATTTCTAGCTTTCAAAACGTACATGTATGTACATGTATCATGGTCATGATTCGCCGTTGGAACTGTATATAAATTGCTGCATGTTCTTCATGTCGCCAGTACAAAAAAACCTCCATCTAATTAACCAACATTTAATTGACGAATGTAATTTCTTGAAATTGAATTGACAGAACTATATAAGATATGACCCATACTTATGTACATAAATAATACAACGCGAGGCACAACGCAAAATCTAATGATCTACATTTGTTTTCTGTAGTTAATTGATATGCAGAGTTTTCTTATATGAGCCATCCTGTATATATTCTCACTTACAGATGATAAACTGTTCTTAATTTATCAAATATGTCCATATCTAAAACAATGATGATTTATATTCAATTTCGTTGACAGCATATATAGAGGGCGACAAAATAATACGTTTGCAATTGTTCTCAAAGGTCATTCGAAACAAATGTTTCACTGTCCCTTAAAAAAAAGAAGGGTTTTGTCCGATTTGCATAGGGCCATTCGATGCGCTTTTTACCGCGTCCGAACGAACCCTTTTCCCTTTTTCGCACCCTGGAATATAACATTATTAACTTGTAAACAGATGTCACAAATTATGTCAATTTCATTGGGCGGGTCTCCTGTGTGTTGTAGGATGTAAATGAAAACAATTATTTCAGAAACTCATTAGGAAACTGCTACACGAAAGTGGGTTCTTATCCAGAATTTGACAGGTATTAAAGAAAAATGTGACAGTTAGATAAATACAGGGTCTGGTTAGTCTTAATATAGTTGTCACTTGTGTTGTTTGTCCTAGTAAATAATAGAATCTGTGTATTGTTGGGGTGGTTGTATAAATATTGACAAAATTCCTTTTAAGGTACAATTTAGGAAGTTTAGAAACTGCAGACGCGTGGCTTATTAAGAGTGCGTCAAAGGCAATATTTTCTGTTTATTTAGAATCTGACATTTCCCTTAGAAAAATCAGTTAATATCCTCGGACTTAATCTTCAAAACAATATTTTCGCCATAAACAAAATGACAATTAGAATTAAATTTATTTTTTGACCAATCCCTATACATATAACGTATTTAAATAATAAAGATTTTTTTTACCTCTAATGATTTTTGGTAAAATAACCCCATAATTATCACTTTATGGGTTACTTGATGACCACAAAAGAGTCTTACCTTGGTGGTCCATGGCAACGGGACGTAACGGCCCCATGATGATGACCCAAATGATTATTAGCCATCCTGAGCTGAAAACAAAAGCAACAAAATTAAGAAAGTATATAAATGTCATTTTCTATGGTAGATTTTTGATGGAATACCATGCTCAATTAAAAGAAGCGATTGTTTCATAAATGTTGAAACTTAAAATACTGTTTTGGGCTTCATTTCATAATTTAATCTATAAAAATGCGCATTTATACGAAAATGTCAGTTAAAAATCCCTTTTTGAAGCTTATTATTCCCATTTTGACATATGTATGGCCGCTCTCGCGCTCAGAGTCCGAAAATGTGAATGAATTGAATGACTTTGGGAAATAAAAACTGTAACAAAAACGTGGCTAAACTTCGTATCGACCCGGGGGGCATCATAAACACAAATATGCATCGGGAGGGCCCCCCGATTCTTTTGCTTTTTTTCGATTTTGATTTTGCACTTCGGCACCTTTGAATCAATAGCGACCGTCACGCTGCGAGCACGATTGTTAGTTTTTGACGTTGTCAAATGGGGGAGCATAACTGTTTCCTACTGTGTACCCCCCATAGGGTGTCTAATAAGGGCGGAACATATTCAATATAATAGCAATTGCTATTGAAAATTACATTTCTTCTTCGTTTCGTTCTTACGTTATCTATTGTTTTATGGAAGCATGGGAAATTTTCGAAAATATTTTTTTTAAGAAGACACTACTTGGAGTAAATAAGAGTACTGCATTCTTACAGTTTTCGAAGATTATTAAACAAAATTTTGAGAAAAATTACAAGCAAATCAGCAAAAACATAGTTATAAATTGAGAATTTTTCATGCAGTTTTATTACACTTTTTTAGTGTTTTTTTTTCTAGAACAGAAACTTCAAAAAGTACCTGTTTTCTACTAGAAGGGACCACGAAAAAAAAAATTGTAAACTATTAACATGTTTTTACAGCGTGACGAAGATGTCGTGGATGTAATCTAGGAGCGTGCATAATTCCCTTTTGTTATTTTTATGGTGGGAGTAAATAAGGGCTCATAAGTCCTTAAATCCTTCAAAAAAGCCGACTGAGGCAAAAAAATGTGAAGCGCCATGCAGTTTTGTTTTTTTGTGTGTGTGTGTAAAAGACGCTTATCATTGAAGGATTTAACAGTATCTACTTCATTGGCGTAGACAACGATGATTACTTTCTGAGAAATGGGAAGTTTACTGGATTTTAAATAACAACTATTGAAAATAGAGCTTTACCTATTTTATAACGTTTAAAAAGAAGCGAAAACATCCAAAAACTTGAAATATTCTACTTCACTGAACGCATTTTTACGTTTCAATCGGATTAGTTGTCAAGATGGAGAACGATAAAACGTTCCTGTTGTAATGTAATCTCCCTATATTCTTCTTGAGCTTTTTCCTTAGAAAGCTTCTTTACATGCAATAAAAAGTCTTTCTCCAAACACTAGAAGGTAACGTAAGAGTGTCTTGAAGCGAATAATGCGAAAATTAAGGAAGCTTTTAAAGTGATAAAATTTGGAAATGAGACAAGAGAGGGAGAGAGAGAGAGAGAGAGATGTAGAAAAGCCTTCATTCCTGAAAGGTTTTTCTCCTTTTCCTGTTGTTGTGTATTATTTTCGAGGAGGGTGCAAAATTCGCCGTTGTTTTCTATAACGAGCGACGAGGGTGGCATTAGGAAGGGCGCGACCCTCTCAAATTAGAGGCCTCTCTTTATTAGGAGCCAGTGCTGACGGGCCAATCTCTCTCTTTCCGTTTCGGGACCCTTTAGTCTTCCTTTTCCTGAACTTTCGACCTCTTCTCGTTAATAATAAGAGCTATTTTTTTTATTTTTCAATCTATAATTGTTCAATAAAATTGAGATAGAAAGGCAAACCTTAAAAAAAAATAAAATTTTGACAATGACATCTTCCTTGCTTCCTGTGTACATCAACTCTTTTTTGAACCTAGAAAGATAGACCAGTGCAGCAATCTCCTCTTTAATTGAAATAAGGAGTAAAAAAGTACAATTTTCTTGCTGTTTATTTTCAATATAACTGTCCAGTTTTAAAAGTTTTATTCGAAAATTCAGTCAAAGTTAATTGCTACATAGCAGTATTGTATATGGAACTCTGACTCATACCGAAGACCATTATTTTCAAAAGGTAGGCCGAGGAGGCAAAAAAAGACCATTCAAAAACGATAAATTTTCTTTTTTTGATTTCTTCCGAAAAAATCACTTGCGCCCTACTTAACTTTACGCGAAATTGAAACGTTGAATACATACGGGGCCCCCAATAGAACCTTTTGTTATATAGAAACTGACCGGCGAAGGTTCCAATAGCGAGTGGGCCATTGTGCTCTTGTTTGACTAAACAGGATGTTGAATCGTTGCAAATATCGTTAATAACATAATACCCTGGATCGTTTCGGACAGATGATTTATTACGATCAAGGGTCGACCGGTCCTCTCTGATTGGCTGCGCCCATTGTGAGTGTTGAGAGGTGCATCGATACGATTTTGTATAATAATATTTGGACATTTTTTCCTAGATATTTACGGTTTTCCTCCAGTGTGTTCGGTGATGTGTTAATTTCTGTGCCCCTGCTCTTTTCGGGGCCGAAGAGCATATAAATTGTGCATAAATCTGCAGGGATCATCGTGGAAAATCAGTCCTTAATCTCATTGTCAAATAATTTCCTTCGAAACGTTTGAGAAGTGTTATCCCGTTGGATTTCCTATTTACACACCGGGTTCATCCCTTGAATCTGCTCAGCATTAATTTCAGAAAATCTGTTTGTTCACCTCTGTCAGCTCCCACGCATTTACCATTTTTAGCCCCTGGGCGAACGAAGGGACACATTTCTTTAATCCGATTATGCATGTTGATTTTTTTTTTATTCTCAGTAAATGACACTCGAGAACGACCTGAAACTGTAGTAGATTTTGTTGAAACACGCTTGAGAACTAAAATGAACTACAAAATATTTATTTGTTGAATCACTAAACGAGACCGTGTTGCCAGTTTAAGCAGCTTTTCTGTCATTTTAGATATTTCTATAATTGTTACCAACAACATTTGAATAAAATCTTCTGCCACATTAGTTGAACTCTATTGAAAAAAATAAAATTAAAGCAATTTTTTTTTCGCTCATGCATTATAAATGAGGAGAGCCTTAATTAAACATTCTAAAAATTCCATTTTCTAGATTCATTACTTTATTTGCGCACTGTATAAAACTCATTGCAATATATATTTGTTTTGACCCCTTCTCTGACTGATGGGGGTTGAATGATAATAGCATTCCAGAGTCTACTACTAGGGGGTTGCGATTCAATAAAACAGTTTAATTGAAATCAAAATATCTCGCTAGGCAGCAAAAGAAGGGACACACACACACCCTGCTTAAAATTCCCTATTCTAGCTTGTAAATCGAGATTTTTATTACGTAACAGCTTTCCGAATATTAGGGTCAATTTTCTTACACTACACCTGTATTTTAACGATTCTTATCAGTTTCGTTGTACCTGCTCACCCCCATCGTGTATATAAATATTGCGCAAAGACCATTGTTCAAGAAAAGAAGGTTTTGGGGGTATTATTAAAAGATTTAAAGTTGCACTCAAAGACCGACAAGGCTTTAAAACGCCCATTGTCCATCTTAAACGATTCATCAGCATTAGTAACAGGTCTTTTAACGTTCGCTCTCACTTTCTTGGACATTCAATGCGAGATCTTATCGTGGGAATAGCAGGCAGATAAAAAGAGAGAGAGTGTGTATGTTTTCTCAGGCTATTTTATTCTGACGGAAATGAGCAAAACTGACCTGCTATGCTCGGTTAGGTGCGATTTCACAATTCACTGGATCAACTCAGAACTACATAATAGATCTTTATGTGATTAAGTTGTACTGAATATATCTAATGCTGTTTTTTTTTTGAACTTTTAGGGCTTTTAACGATTATCTAAGCATGACAGAATCGGAGTTTTCTTGTAAAACTTACATTATGATCCGATTATGGCAAAGAAACTCATCGAATAGTTCTTTCGATGTATATTGTTTTATTGGATCACCAAGCTAAATTGACATTTTTGCTTAACGTATGATCCTTATGTGCGATCACGTTTCTCATTCAAGGTTATTATTTTTCAATAATTAACTTTTTTTCTGTTCAATATTTTTCTCCTGAACACTTTGTAGATTAATGTCAAAAAAAAGAAAAGAACACCATGGATTCTTTAATCTTTGTCGTTGTCGTGATCATGCATAATTCTTGATCGCCTATTTTTGACAAGAAGCAAGAACTGAAAAAAGAAGCTGAGAGAAAAAGAAAATAGAAATAAAAGGGTTTTGAAAGAAAAACAACGAAACAAATTGGAATAAATCAATTTAATAAAACAATTTGTACATAAAATGCATCAAGTAAGTATTTTAACAACAATCATTGCATATACAGGAAAAAAATAAGAAAATTAATATAATTAATTAAAAAAAAACTAATTACATATCTACAAAAGGGCATACAAATTGAACTGAAACGATTTATCACATTTCAAATATGATTCGAATGAATGATGAGACTTAAAATAAGACAAAAAACTAAATTCAGTAACAGAAAAAGAATACAGTGAGACAAATTATTTGCATAAGAATTTGTATTTTTATATTGGAACACGTTATAAAAATCTTACCTCTATTACACTGGCAAGATCATGAAGATCCCTCTCCCCTGTCCCCCTTGTTAATTTCAGTCAAAAAAAGTTTCTTGAAGTTGTTTGTTGAACAACTTAAAGATACTTTAATTTCCTAATGTTTCATGCATAAAGGGGAAAAATGTAAAGTCTTTTAAAGTATTTTTCTGGTAAATCAGCTTAAATTTAGTATAATATCACCATTAAAGAAAAATAAGAAAGCCACATTTCACTTTAGTTGAAATAGAAATGTTTCTGTGCGGTTTTAAAGACACATTTCTAAAGCAACTTGCTGCTTTTAGCTTTCTATGTAGAAAATATGTTTTGCTATAAAATTCCTTAAATGTCATAAAAAAATACACACAATACACAGTAGTGATAATTGTAAGAATTTTTTTGTAAAACACTTAATCACTACTAAAAAGTTACTATATTATTTGTCCAATGCTGTATACAGAATTAGAACTTTTACAACTAATAATTTTATGCTTTTAAATATTTTAAAATTTAAGTTTAAATACAAATGTTGAAAGACCTCAACAAAGAGAAATGTATAATCACGAATAATTACTGCACAGTGTAATAAAGGCAAAAATTACCCACGAACTAAAGAGATTTGGTCGGATTTCCTCTAAAGTAAAATTTTATTTTTGGTTTACCCTATAACATATTACACTATCACGAACCAAAAACTGTTGAAAAATTTTTAGTACAACTTCATAAAAGGCTGGGGCATTCTCATTGCCATTCCAGTACTCGGACCGACCCCATGAGTGACATGAGAACTTGAAGGGTGACGTACCTCGTCCGTGTCCGACCTATCCAGTCTGTATCTTGACTTGTTATCTTCATACTCTCTCATTCTTTGTGTATATCTCTCCATTTGTTCTCGTAAAAGGCCATCTTCTCTTATAGCCGATTCCTCGTCGAATTCAATAGCTCCCACCCCATCTAAACGTTCCAGATCGATGTAACCTCTCCATCTGACGCACACTCCGTTCATTATAAAGGATGATTTAATGTTAACCTAGAAAGAAAAAGGTATTAATAGGGATCACACCATGGTAAATCTGTAGGATATATCAATTAACACGTTCAATTTCAAAAGAGAAACCCAGGGCACAAAGAACGTTTTATTGCGCAAAATTTCAATGGTCTCTAATGGTCATTTCCTGTTTTAGGGGGTGGTAGGTGGAAGCAACAAATCAGGATGTTTAATGTCATCATTTGTCACGTTTTTCAAGAAATAAACGGTGCAAGGCATCAAAAAATAAAGTTGTTCCCACATAAGCTTGCGCATTGAACGCAAAACAGTAGCAACCCTATAGAATAAAAGAAAAAATAGAGCCGCATTGGGCAATAATTCAATTATCTTAAAAAGGACGCCCTCGCAGCGTGAGTTTGAAGAATGTGAATTTCAAACAAGAATTTTTACAACTAGAAAATTTAATGTCCCGGTGAGTACCGTCGGGTGGTCTTTTGCAACCCTTTTTGTAAAGAATTACATTTCGCAATGTGTTGTTCAAATAAAACTAGTCCGACTTTTATGTGTCCCTAAAAAAGATTAAATAAATTCAAACAATATAGGTGCCTACAGTATTACCGAATCGTGTTTGAGTATGTTTTGCATAATTGTATGTAGACGAAACGTCAATATTAAATTGAAGTTTTTGTTGAACTTGAATTAATTAATTTTTTTTTATTTAAATAGGTTTGAGTTGTTCCACAAGAGAAACTCTTATCATATCATTTTCTCTTGGTATTTATTTTAATCTCTTTTTCTCAATACTTTTTGTTTTCGTATAAAAGGAGTTGAAAATTTTAAAGTTTGATTGTTGCGTTGTTAACTGCACCTTCTGTCTTTCTAACATTTGGCTTTAAACGAGCACCCAACAAATTAAAGACGATTATACTGCATTTTTTTTTCGGAAAAGCCTTAGGACATACATTAACAAATACATACTGTTGAGAAGCCCATTAAAGGATTGTTCTTCTAATTTATGTCCTAAAGCAAAGTCAGTTGCCCAACGACTCCAATTTTTTCATTTCTGACCATTCTTCAGTTGTATTTTTTTATGAAACTACATCCTCACTATGTTTAGCTTCATACATGAAAAAGGACGCTTATCTACTTAATTTTGATATAATATTAATCTAGTCATCGTCCAAGAGAAAAAAAAACAGGAATACGTCCAGTCACGTTCCACTTGAAAGGACCAGAGAGCTGGATTGACAAAAAAAAAACCACTCCTCTCTATCGGTCCAGAGGTCGTCGACAGATGCCGATGATCGCTTTTTAATATTATTTTATTTTCATTATAAAACAAGAGAGCGCTACGGTGAATGACAAAAGCCTATCGTTGCACGACACTTTCATCAAATCCGTTCACTTGATCCGAACAGGAAATTTTAAACGCGTCATTCTATTAATTGTTATTAATTATATTGTTCGCCATCTGTGTGACTCACTCTTAACACTGTTAAAGATTCATTTATTTTTACTGCTAATTCANTCTTAACTTACTTTACCTTACCTTTTCTTTATACATATGGTATGTATAAATAGCCAATTGTGTACACATATTGTATGTATAAATAGCCACATTCAATTTTTAAAAGTGAACTAAAAGTTTACCACGAAAAAATGAATAGAAATTTGCTAAGAGAATTTTATTAAATTTAATTTTTAGCTGCCTTTTTGGTTTCAAAATGTCGGGTAACAATAACTTTAGTTGAGCTCCTTTTAAAATCCCAAACTAAAGGTGGAAAACAGTAAAAGATTTTGTTTTAAAAATTCCCCATATGTTTACAAAAAAAGGGTTACAGACAATATTCTTTTGTTTTGGAACAGCTATGGAAAAGTAGGCCATTGGTCAGATCGAGAACAATTGTTATTTTGTATATAATGGGATATTATCTGGGGCCACGCCCGTGACTTATTTACATAATAATAACAATGACCTAAAATTGCCTCCGATGGGTTGAACAGAAAGAAGGACTTTTGTGATAAAAAAAATACATATTTAAAAAGGGTGAAAGTAGCCATCGGCCAAAAACCCATAGGCGGCTCGTGATACTTGTACGTATAGCATCGACCTATTTTGTATTCCAAAAATGTAATTTTCCTATGACGTTTGATGTTGTATTATTTATGGGATTTCCCGCGGGTAGCTATTATACTTAACGCACGTAGCATTTTATTAAATTTATTCATGTGACCATGAAAATGTTGCTCTTCTCTAGGTCACCTTTTGAGAACTTTCTGTCTCTGTCTCACTCTCTACCTGAGTAGCACCGTGTTTTTGCTAATATTGGCATTGTATTTGCAACTATAAAACGAGAGAATATTGGTAAAAATCAATAAAACAATTTTTTTTCGCTTAGATTGTACTCGGCGAAAGTCATATATGTTTAAACATTACTATGCTGTTGTTGAATCACTGTTTTATTTGTATTACGTCGCCAAACAACGTCTTTACAACGAAAATTGATTTGTATTGTGTTCGGTAATCGGTTTTTGGGAAAAGACGAACGTAAAAATCATTTATTTTCTTTATACCTAATTTATTATGCAACGAGACACGAATAAAATTTCCAGAATAACAATTTATTAAAAATTGGAAAAAGCAAGGTTAAATATTGGAAATATTTTGTTTTGCTTTATTTGTTGTTTGGTTTTATCAAATTTTTCACGTTTTTATTCGATAAATATCATATTTTCTAGTGGTTTCCGTTTCCTTTTTCAAACCTTCATTGATCCGTACGTAATTATTGAAACGTGTTTCGAATTTCTTCAAGAAACTTCATCAAACCTATCAGGTTTTTCGAACCAGAACATTGCATGATACAGATAAGGTTATATCAAATTCACAATAATCTTAAATTTAAAATAATAATTGTTTTTTGAAATCCCTACCTATTAATGAAAATAAAAATGATTTGCAAACACATACACGTAAGTATTGGTCACAAAACAAGGGTGGCTGTGCAAAAAGAAAAAAACCAAACAAACGCGTGTCGCCTACGGCGCAAATCATCTTGAAACAAAAGCGACGCACCGTCGTCATAATTGACGTCACAAAAACAGAAGAAGTCAGTCAACAACAGCGCTAACTAGCGCGCTGATCCAGACACCGTTTTGGGGGAGGTGAAAAACAATCATCTCCTATTGTTTTTCCATTTGCCTAATGACATAATGGGAACTTTTATGCGTTTGTTTTTTTCTTTCTTTTGTTTTCACGGGGTTAATTGGAGAAGGAGAACGAACGAGGGATCAGGGGGGAAGTTGTTAGTTCCAGTGTCTAATCAATCAGATATTAAAGAAAAAAAACAGTTTTACTTCCTAACTTCGTGCAAATTTGCTCAAAATTTATCTAATTTTAAAGGGTGTGTTTCAAGAACTTGAGTGAAAATGGAAATGAATGAAAATTTCATATTTGAAAGTCAGCGGGCCTATCAAATATCAAAGTAACGTCAATGATATAAAACTCATCACATAAAACTAGGTATTGTTAAGATTAACCACTGATTATTTACAAAATAGGCAGAGACGTAATGACTGTCAGCCAGTGGCGTCCAGAGAAAAAGAACTGAAATAATGAAAACAATCATTTTCTGAATGAATTTCTCATTAAATAAACAAACAAAACCGGGTCGGTTCGAATTTTTATTGTTGCAATTCGATCGGTTTCGCCAAATGTCCATTCATTGTAATTTAATCCAAGAATTAAGCTTAGAATCCGCCAATGAAGAACCAAACATCTCGCATAAAGGCGCCTGATTTGTCATAAACCGTTTTACAGTTATTTATAAAGGCATGGGGTATGGCAGAGTTACAATAAACATAGTTTATGTTCCATGTTGTGTCGCTTTGAGGGCGCCGCCCGTCAGTTTAACGAAAGAAAATTCGTTCGTTTTGACTATATAAGTATTGTAAACTATGTAAGTATTTTAGTTTTTAGTGATTCCGCACACATGTCTTATGACACAATAACCCTCGTCGATTAGTAGCAGAGGGTTAATAATAATTTTTGTTGTCAGGAAAAGGGGTTGAAAAGCACAACTGGTTTTAATATCTCTTCCAGCACGGGTTCATTTGTCACTTTCCAGGAGCGGACCATTTTTACCGGACAATCAAAAAGAGAGACAATTTAGAATTCTATTTGAAAATAATAAATCATCGGTGCGGATCAAAAACGAGGTATCGCGAATGACCATTAAATTTTTACAAAGAAAAAGAAATCAATCTTCACCGGAAATTAAATTTGCTGAATCATCTCGGACGTGATCTCATTAGCGCCGTTCTATAAAGAAGAAGAGATCCTCGATCCGAAGAAAATTCATGAAGATTCGATCGACCGTACTATAAAAATGGCCCGAAAAAAAAACACTCGCGCTATGTTGAAGAACCACAAAGTGCATTCAATTGTAACAGAAATAATAACCAAATGAAAAAAAAGGTGGGAAAATTGTTGATCATGATTGTTGAAAAGAGAGATCAACTAATTGGCAGTGAATTGATCATTGTCGCGGTCGGGATTCTAAACTTTCTTGTTTGAGGACTAAGCTTTACCATGGATAAGAAATCTTAAAACTGTTAATATTTAACGTTATTCTCGCAAAATACTTGCTCAATATGGTAAATTTAGAACTCCGAATGCCTTTTCTCAACAGTATCTGCTTTCAAATGGGATCACTAAAGGTATCCCTTTAATATTACCTCGGACAGGTAAATAATACTCTCTCGATATGTTTTGAATAAAATTTCTTAAGGTTTCCTTTTATTCAGACGGCTCAACTGACTTTTTGGTGCAAAAACGACAAAACAATAATTATCAAAAATCCATTGAACAAAAACGAAATAAAAAATGCGTGTTGCGTGTCGAAGTATCGAAATAATGCGCTTGTGAGACGCCATATGGGTGAGATCGGTTAAATTTTGGGTTGTCTTGGTTTCCTTTTCACCCCCAGCACCGGACCTTTTGTGTATAACTAATTTAACCCTCATTAAGTAGATCAACTACAAAAACGGATTCTTAACGTTAACAAATTGTTTTAGAAAGTCTTTTTTTTCTTACCTAATCTCGTTTTTAAGTTGGTCCATTATTAATCGATAAACGATTGTCTTTCAAAAAATCATTCTCGAATCAAATCTAGCAAGAAATGCAACAAAAACAACAGTCTTCAACGGAAAATTGTCAAATAAACCAATGAAATGGAGAAGAGGCCAGCCTAGTCCTAGAATTTTAATGAATTGAATACTTTGGATAAAAGATTCTATAAACTAGCTTTCAGTATGAGCAACAATTTATAATTTTTATAAATCCAAAGGTGTCATAACTTGGTACAAAATGTTGCGCAAATAGCATAACCAAGAAACGGTTTTGTTAGATTTAAAATCCCATCTTTCCTGTTCGTTTACCTGTCCCTGTCACGGGACTAGAAGGAAAAAAAAAACAACACACACACAAGTCAAACAACAGTTACAAGAACACAAAAAATGAACCCAGTTAAAAAGGAACGAATGACTACTATAACGTCCACGCCGCATAAAATTAAAACTTTTCTCTATTGTCTCTACACTGGGGTTTAACGTTTTCGCCCTTTTATTAATAGCTGAGATTAAAATGTTTATGGGGCCCGATCCCTCATTAGGGTCAGAAAAATTTGACGCGCGAAAATTAATGGCCCCGTTTTGTCACTGAAACTTGTTGTCCATTTGTCACGCATTGTTTTCTACAATGGTCCTAATTTTTTTTTTTTTTTTTTTTTAAGAAAGACTCTAAATAATCACGCATACGTAGAGATTTAGAAAAGGTTGGAAATTTGCAGCATTTACTTAGCAATGGCGGATATTTATGAACATAAGTGGACATAAGTCTTATGTACGAATTCTCTACAGTTTTCAAAAATAGCTTACACCCACGATCGACGTTAAGATTTGAAGCATGAAGTTTTCAAATTTATGTCAGTATTTACAGGTGTTATGACCAGTCTACAAAAGCTGTACGGAGTTTGATTAAAAAAACATGAAATAATTCAATACAAATTAAGTATTCATGCACCAGGTGTTCATTCAATTCTACATGAAAACCTTCAAGTGAGAAAAGTTTTCACATTATGGGTCGACTCCCAGATGAGGACCGTGTACAAGAAGTAGATCAATGTAGAAAAAATATCTCAAAACGTGAAAAAGATGCTTTAAAATTCATACATAGCATCGTAACAGATGACAGAATATAACTATGATTTTTACTGCAAGTGTGCAACAGAACCTAAAAAGTACTCCTAAAATTGTCAAGCATTCCTGTTTATTATGAAAAAAAGTTGTGAAATTTATTTCAACAATATACTGTCCATGCAAAATGGTACAGTAAACAATGTTTTTCACAATTCTGTCAAACAACTGCAGGAACTAGGACCATATTCACAAATCACCTACACCATACTAATACATCCAATAATAGAGTAGAGTTCAACAATAATCGAGATTCGAATAAAAACTCTCTAATAAGATCCGATACGTTTAGCTTCTATTCCTTGGTGGAAGCTAAACGCAACGCGTTTTTACTGTTTTTTTTTAATCGCAAACGTATTGGATCTTATTATATTGTTTTTATGCGAATCTCGATTATCGATGGACTCTACTATACTTAACCTAATTGGATTGAAATAATGGATGTATCTGTATTGGGATATCGATCACATAACTAGATCGGATTTATCTCAATGCAACTTTATATTATTTTATAAAATCAGGAAAAAAAATTGAAAAGGCTTTAATTTGTCAGTGACAATCAGCTAATACAGGGTTAAAAAAAGGTCTGCATAAAGTTCAATGAATACTAATGGACAAATATGTATTTTTAATGAATGTTCGTTGAAATATCTAATTTTTTTAGGTTTCTACATAAAACAAATTCGAAAAAAGATGATAGGTATTTTCCTAAAAATTGTTATCAATCACATTTAATAGTTTTGTTCGAGCCAAGTTTATCCATCTGTTAAAAGACATCATCATTATCGAAAACGAGGGGCGGAGGCTCTTCGGCCGTTGTGTATAAAACTCTGAACAACCGGAAGAATGGTTGAGCCCTTGTAATCCTGTTTGCTAATTTTTCGCCCTATATGAGAGAGAATTTATGAAAAACGTAAACAAGACGAATGATGCCACACAGGGAGTTTTTATTCCGAATTCATAATGGCCAAGGATTAAGGATCTCGTGTATGTTTCTTTTGGCAGAAGAATAACAGGGGCAACGTTAAGAAGATCGTTCGATGTTTAACCATCCGCAATTTTTTTAACACAGGTGTTCCTTGATACGCTGGAAATTATAATACTTACAGGACTGACAGGAATATAGAAAATAACTTCAAAACATTAAAGTGTTGACAGTAAATTATTGTTTTTTTGTTTCGGAAGTATGACCTGATCATTGATATAATTAAATTCAGACAAAAAAGTACATTTACGCAAAATGTAAAACTAAAGCATTTCGGTTGAAACAAAACAGAAAAATTATTTGCAAAAAAGGTACCGTCAATTGGGGTAATAAGGAACAAATCTTTCAGTTTGTGTTCGGAGGAGTTCGTGTTGAATTTTCAACTTGGAAGTATGTGAATATTGAAGGGTTTTATATTAGGTTTGAGATTCACACACTCCGAGACTGAAACTTCAACACTACTTCGTCCGAACACAAACTAAAAGATTTGTTCCTTATTGCCCCCAGTGTTCCTTATTACCCCAATTGACGGTAATATTTTAACTTTTTTTAATCTAAAAGTTCAGTGTTCTCTATGTGCACATATTTAAAAGAAATAGAGATATGAGACTCAAAGGGGCTTTAAATCTTATGCTTATTCAAAAATACATCAAGTTTTATGTAAATGTAGTTCAACTTTTTCTGAAATTTCTATTAAAAGACAATTTTTTTAATCCAAAACGAGCAACAAAAAAATCCCATAGACCGTAATAAATCAAATAAACATCGACACTTTTGAAAACAAAAAGAAACGTACCACAATGTGTATACACATCAGTCTAAACTAAGAATGAAAACTCATTCGGCTCTATTGTCGGCCGGGGTTCATAATTACGAAACTCAAAAACCATATCTGTCCCATGAAAAATAATTTTACGTTCGGATGTTGCACCATATTTTCCCTCGTTTTGCGTCGTAAACCGACTGTAAAATGTTGCTTTTGAAGGATACCAATAAAAATTTATTATGCCCAACGAACCCAAGGCTCAAGCATTTATTGTCGTGTTGTCAGTTCGAACTTCGGACAGGCCTATAGACCTTTCTGAGCCCCTTGATTCTGTCTTAAGTGCCGTAGTTCTTTTTAGTATCTAAGTGATTAAGCGTTATGTTAAATGGGCAATAATAGGTCTTCAGAACTTGGAAAAAACCCAAAAATATTTTGAAACGTCTCCTTTTAATACGAGAACGTCTCACAACGGTGAACAATATTTCCCCTTTATCTATTTACAAGTATGGCGTCGGACGATCAATAAGGACGCCCCTTTCCTATTGGCTGTAGAGAAGTGAGCGTCGATATTCGCCATTTTGAAACGTTTCCAACAATTGAAAATTTCATATCAGTGGCGTTGCAAGAAAACCTTTATCGTAAAAAAAGCAATATCTACTTACCTTTCCTTGTTCCTTTTCGAAGTCGCATTGGTTATCAGTCATGTAACCAGCATTCGGTGGTGTAAACATTAATTGTAAATTGGTACCGGTCGTTGTGAAGGCTATCTCAACATGGCCTTCCTGGCACGCGGCCAGGAACCTTTTTATCCTTTCCTCTGGTTGTCGGTCTCTGTGACCAGTGTATCGTACCTAAGAGAGAAATTATTGTTATTAATGTTAATCGCTTGATATTTTGAGGAATTTTAAAGACCTTGGCCTTGGACTAGTAAACACACAGTATTTTTCTTTCTTTCTAATAGATCGTCTGCGAAAAAACAAAATACTGAGAAAAATCCATATGACTAAACCGGACATGCTCGGCATATTTTTCGATGTACCTATATACAATAAATCTAGTGTGTGGGATGGAAGATGTACATCGTTAATATTTACGTCAAAGGTATACGTTTCGTTTAAGTGATTGGTTAATTTGTGAATTAAATTTTTTATTCGTTGAAAAATGCATTCAAACGTGTAAATATTTATGTCGCTCAATATATTGGGTTGCTCTATTAGTCTTACAATGTTATGATTCCTTCATGGATCTAAAACTGGATAGAGTGTTCCTTACATAATTTGGAATTTCATAGGGAATTGAGTGCTTTTTATGGTTTTTTTAAAGTAACTTTTTATGGTTTTTGGAGTGAGTAAATTTGAAATGTTAACGTATGAAACCTATACATGGCGCGCTAAGGAGCTACTACAATCAATAAACATCCATAACAAACAAACATCCAAAGTTCAGAAACAGTTTTTCCATCAAATATGTTAATATTTTTTAGAAGAACTACCTCACTTTCCCTGCTCAATCTTCTAAATAGCTCGTCCGATTCAAATTTCGCTTTTTGATCGGGTACCACCCGAGGCATTTTAAATAAAAACCTTGGTTTCGGTTGTTCATACAGTCCAATATTGTCAAAAGATGCATGATGCATCATTCCCAAAACCGAAGTGTGCTCCATTTGTTTCGTCTTTTTTTGAGTTCACGTTAGTATCACAAAAAACGTCCCGTTGTCTGAAACTAAACTCACAACACACCCGATTTAATACTGACTGCATTGTGTGTTGTCTTCCAGTCTAGTCGGGCCGTGCCCCCACGCCTCTGTTAAAGGCGTGATCTAACGGATGTATTCAACCAATGAGATTCAAGTTGTGGCAGGAAAGACCCTGAATTTTTTCTGTGCAGAGTGAAAAGGGGAGTGATCAGAGGGACCTATCCTATGAAAGTTTATGAGATTAATCTTTTTCGTTTAATTTCATTGTTTAGGAGCATCTGCTTCGACGACTTCAAAAGAGGATTTTGAAGTTCTTTTTTATTGTGTTATGGATATGGGGCCTTTTGTGAACAAGCGTAATTATACGTTGGATTAGAGAGTGTTTTTGAGATTATTTCTTTGGATAAACAGTTTTTTTATTTCTCTTCTTTTTCTTGACTACCGTTTAAAAATAGAGTATTTCATCCACCTAGGTGGGCCAGTTTAAATATTTACATTGAGGTACTTTAACCTTAATTTTTCGGTGCCGTCGTGGTCCAACACCATTATCGAAATTTCTTACAAAAAGGGTCCGAAATTTTGAAAACTTTCAATTTTTATGATACCTAAATACTTGGGTAAACTAAATAAAAAAAATTGTGGAATTTATTTGCAGCAGGTATTTTTTGGTTCTACAATTAAATTCTATTCAGAACCTTACAAATTGTTTGACACATACCTAAACAGGACAAAAACTGAAAAAGGACACGGAAGCGGTCATTTTTTAGTCGATTCCCTTTTGTCCTTCTTTAAAGCGGTCAGGTTTATTGGGACTTTTTAAATGATTCTGTCCTTTTTTTTTCAAACTGTTGACATTCTCGTCAGTTTTCGAAAATAGACATATTATTTTTCCCATAAATCTAAGAATCATAAATTATATATATAAAACCTTCTGGTATTAGAAAGCGTTAACAACCGTCTCCCCCTATGTTTATGTTAAAAGGATCCTTTAACAAAATATGTCGACTACACTACTGCTATATACATATAAGTAGTACATTTCTATTCTAATGTAAATTGTTAATGATAGAGGAGATGTCAATGGGTCCCCCTCTTGAAAAGCTGCTTTCTCATTGGACAGAAACGGGTCGATTTCGAAACGTAATGTTCACCAATGGATTATTATTTGAGTAGATTTTATCTGAAATTCAATAGGGCTGTTCTCGAGATTGCTTCTATTTTATTGAAACGAGCGTTAACGAGAATATACTTCTATAGTATGTCTTAAATTAAAAATATCTGAATTTTACCGAAGAAAATGTTAATCCGATCTGATTTCGTTCAATTGTTTATGGGTACCACTTCGGGCAGATTATCGAATTTCGTGATTGAAGAGAACTGTGACCGTTGCCTTCGCGTTTTCCTTCTTTTTTGCATCATGCACGTAGGTTTCGTTACAAGGCAATTTGTCAGATCCACCATGCCCACACTCTAAAATTTTACTTCAAGATATCAAAGGGCCAAGACTCTACAATAAAGATTGCACCTTGCTAAAGCAAAATGTAAAATTTGCTTGTACAGTGCCTCGAAAATCTTCATTCATACTTCCTGTCAGTAAAATCGTCATTTGGAGTGACATAGATTTAGGTACCCGTTCACAGTCTGGTTATCTACAATCTGAAATATCCCATTAAAATTTGTCATAAATTTGGAATAGGTGATAATCATTAAAAGCTAGATCTGGTGAATAAGATACATTGATGTTAGTGGAATTTCCATTTGCAATTGACTTAAAATATCCCATTTTTGATGCCGTGTGTTACATTTTATTTTTTTGATGAACTGGATACACATATGCAATTTCAAAGAAGGTTTTGTGATATTAAATATAAAAAATAAATTTAGAACATATAAATTTTATGTGTCTGAAATAACAAATTGTTGAAAATCCAATAAAAACAATCCGCATTCATTCTAGTATTTTTAGGTGGAAAGGTAATTACAAAAATGCTTTTACCATTTTAGGAGACAGTAAATACAGGTAATCCTCGTATAACACGATACTTCTACAGCACGAACTCTAACACTCTAACACGATCCGAAAATTGGGGAACATTCTCGTACAGCACGGTACTTTTGTAGCTCGTTTTCACTGTAACACGGTTCGAAAACTGAGTAAAACCCCCATAAAACACGAAATGTAAAAAAACGCATAAAAACGAACATTATCTAATTTGAAACTGGGGAAATCTTCATACAATAGCTGTTAAAATCTAACCTAAAAATTAAAACCGCTTTGCACAAAAATCACAGTGCCTAATTTTTTGCGTATTCTATGTGATACGTCTGGTATTTCCTTGCGAAGTATATTTGACAGGTGAAAAATAATTAAAAGAGACCTCATAATAATATTAACATATTACTCATTAAGAAAAAAGTTTAATAAAGATATTTATCTTAATTATGAAAATATAATATCATAGCATGTCTTTTAATTTTTAGAACCCCTCGTTTGTACTAGTTCCTTGTTTCGTACAGCACGGATTCGCATAATACGACATTTTGTTGGAACCTTACCATGTTATACGGGAGTTACCTGTAGGTATTTTCTTTCTAATCAGAGAAACTCTGTATCTTTACTCACATCAGTAAATGTCCTTCTTCAGAGTTGCGTCGTTCGTTAGTCCGGTTTTTTTGCCTCCGGATTTTGGATTGAACCACGGTATCCATAATTCTGTCATTTTACTCGTCACCATAATGGGCTAGGTCTTCTTTGAAAATTGGATACGTGTCGAACCTATTAATTTTACATATCGGTTCAAACATCTTTGTTACTCAGCGGCTTCAAATCTTGCTGACCTCCAAATTATTAGCAACGGCGGTTGTGGAGATTACCTAGTAGCTTTAAAAAAATCTGTTTATAAATTCGAGGTATTTTGTGAGTGTTCAGATTCTACCTCTGATACTGTTAAGTCTTCCCACAGAAAGTAATGAACCCAGATATGCGTTATCGTCTTAAGATAAACGCATATGTTAAGGCTTTATCACTTAATAAGTGCAATTCCACGATTAAACTAGAACTAAAATAAATCAAATTCCATTTTTAATACAAATTGATGTCAGTTCGATTTAAGATCTAGTGGAAGTCGAGGAATAAAATTAAGATTCAAATGGGAGATTTGTGGTCTTGTAAAAATCTGATGGAATTTTCTATGACTCCGCTTAAAGAGAATTTCTTTAGTGGTTGCGACTTCTCAGAATCAGATTAGTTTTCATATCATACCGCCGTAGAAATATTATAAATTGGAGCTATTCTCAGAATATTAACATATAAAAAACCACAATAAATTACCGGATCTATTGTCAAGTTGCAAAATTAGTCACATCAAAGTCACTGAAAATCAAATTCAAAATTCTCAGTGAAACAAGCCGAAAGTACAATGTCTGGAATAATAGAAAAAATTAAAAGCAATCCTCACTTCCCAGCAATATTTGCTGCACTTTCCTACACACTACTAACACTTGGCAGTGCAATATCGCTTTATTTCTATTTCACCGGTACGGTTTCCAATGATTTTTGGCACTGGCAATTGGTAATTTACATAATTATGATTGCTAATGGTGTTTTGGGATTCAGTGAATTCAGTAAAAATAATTCCGTATATATAAATGAATTTTTAGATTTACTAAGTTTCTTCTAGTTGACGAAGATTCCTTCTTTCCTCTAAGAGATCTGTTAGACTATTGTCAAGTGTCATTAGCTTTACCCTGTTATGCAGCCGAAATGTGGATCAAGACCGAAATAGGACCACCAGAAATTGCTGGTTTTCACGCAACACTCGGTTTAATTGCTGTATGCACCTATATTTTAATGGAATGTCGAAGACAAGACCTTACCGATCTAGCTGTATTTGCAAATGGAATTAGTTTGCTTTGTATGGCACTTTTAAGCATAAATCTATTCACATTAATTGCTACCAGTATCTTTCTTGCCGGGTAATTTATATTTAAACGAAAATTCTTCATAAAATGGTGAACGTAATTATTTTTTTTAGATACTGTATTTACAAGAGACATGACGATGTGTGTTGTATGGCGCCAATGGATAAATTTAATTTTGTAATGGCAGCTTTTGCTTTAACTTCTTTGGCTTCATTCGATGATAATGTCATTCAAGCTACTCAAGATACTTTATCAATGAGTTCATAAGAAAACTATCCCAACAACATATTGTTTTATTCACAAAAGAACATAAAAAATACATTTATAACAAAACACATACACATATAAAAAATATACAAACATCAAAGAGATAAATAGCAACACTGATATGCACTATTGTATAATTGTAAGCACAGTGATTAAGTGTTAATCAAGACAAGAAATTCTACTTAACTGGCTTAAATAGATTTCAAAACATTTAGAATTTTCGGTTAATAACATAGAATTGTTATTTTTACATTAACAACGGCGTCCAAAAACAATCAATTAAATAAAATACCCTGTTTCTAAAACTGCTCTCAGAGCAAATATAACAAAAAAACACATGGAATAATTGAAAAGATCTTGAGTGGGTACCTCAATGGGAAGATTGGATAACATATCGTGTTTAATAATGAAATAACTTATTATATATGACATGGCCATACTTATGCCAAATGGATTTCCGTGATAAGTAGAAATCACTACCAATGAAAGAACATTACCAATTAAAAATGCATCAACAGGTTCGTTTCTTCTATTAAACAGGTAAATTAATAACGGAATTATTGAGATAACCGTGTGTACCCCAGCAAGACTGAACGAGAAATTATATCTGAGCCAAATTGTTGTCACAATACATGGAAGTACCAATAAGTCTTGTAACAAACCAGCCAATTTATAGATTTTGTCAATTTTATAACCATATTGTGGATTTCCTAGAAGGAAATTAAGTTATTTAATTGAAGAATTAATTAACTCAATACATACCCCATCGCCAAATGCCAAGTATCGAATGGAACATGATAATTCCAAATGAAAATTTACAAAATAGTAGCTGATTAATGCTAGAAATTCTCAAGCAATAAAAGCTGGTTCCAGCCAGGAAAATGTGTGATAATGCCGTTGAATACTGCACCATTGTTGTTTATTAATTCTACCTTATTAATTTTATTAAAAACAAACTGTATGTTATATAAATTAGTCAGTTTGTTCTGAAATGTATATTTAATGATTTAATGGCCAAAGAATAACATATTTTAGGAGATTTCACGCTGGATACTCACAAGAGGCCTTGTTTTATGTGTTCAGTTCAATAACAATGTATTATTCATTCAAAATTATGTAAGGTTTAACAATTTTATTAAATTTTTAACATTCCATTTGTTTATTGATAATTTGACGCTTGTGACCTTTTCTAGATTGACAGTTAGAGATCAGTACACTAAAGTCAAGTTTCAACTCGAAACACAGAAATAATTAGATCAAAATTAAATTTTTTCTATTGAAGAAATATGTTACCATTTAATGTTTACAACGAGATATGTAAGCCTTTATTTCTAAATAGTGCTCATTTGTTGTAATAGTTTAAATTAACAATAATTAATAATTCAACAATTGATGTAAGTGGGAAACATCTCTTAGGATTAGTATGTCATATGTCAAAATTCCAACCATTTTGACAAAATATAATTTGAGGTTAGATTATTTTCTATTATGGTTTAAAAATTTGACCGAAGCAACACGTGTTAGTTTCTTTAAAAATGGGTAAAACAAAGCGAACCAAACCATCTGAAACTGCAGGAAAAGTGCCCTTAGAACAAGATATTTATGATACAAAATTTGTTAAAACGAAAACAGGAATAAAATACGGTTGAGGCAAGAAGAGGAACAGGTTAATACATACATTTTTTTCCATCCCCTTTTTCTTTATTATTTATTTTCTAGTATGTTGATTCAAATTTGTCTAAGAAAATTTTGTCGACTGCAAGAAAACAGCAAAGGGAACTAGAAGATGGGAGTGAAAGTTCTGAAATGGTTGGCCAGAGCAGGTCTCGAATGGTAAAACTAGATGATGACATTGATAGTGGATCTGAACCTGTAAGAAAGTTTAAATTTTTAAATTATTAAAACACTTTTATACAAATTTCTCTTCAAGGATGAGGACACCTTGGAACCTGACACATTTTATGAAAACATTGACGTAAATGAAGAAGATGAAAAGGCAATGGAGCTATTTATGAGCAAAAATCCATTGCCTAGAAGAACTTTGGCTGATATTATATTGGAAAAAATCACAGAGAAACAGACAGAATTGGATACTCAATTTAGGTTCATATTTTATATTCTCAATTTTGCACTTTTTAATTTTCATCGTTACTTCTTGCAGTGACGCAGGAACATTACAAATACAAGATGTCGATGCTAAAGTAAAGACTTTGTATGAAGGAGTTGGAGAAGTTTTAAAAAAATATAGAAGCGGCAAATTGCCTAAAGCTTTTAAAATTATTCCAAAATTACCTAATTGGGAACAAATTCTTTATATAACCGGTAAAATATTATTTCATAAGAAAATGATTCCCTGTCTAACCTAAATTTTTATTGAAGATCCTTCTAGCTGGTCTGCAGCAGCCATGTATCAAGCAACAAGAATTTTCAGTTCCAATCTTAAAGAAAATAAGGCACAGCATTTTTTAACTTGGTTCTTTTGCCTCGGATTCGAGATGATTTAGCTGAATATAAACGTTTAAACTTCCACCTCTATCAGGCATTGAGGAAGGCTTTGTATAAACCAGGAGGCTTTATGAAAGGTTAACAATCACTGTTATTTAATTTGAAATTTCTCATATTATGTTAATTAGGTATTTTATTGCCATTGCTTGAATCAGGCAATTGTACTTTACGTGAAGCCATTATAGTAGGCTCAGTGATAGCCAGAAATTCAATTCCAATATTGCATTCTTCAGCAGCAATGTTAAAGATTGCCGAAATGGATTATACAGGGGCTAGTTCCATTTTTCTTAGGATATTTTTAGATAAAAAATACGCATTACCTTATCGAGTTGTCGATGGTTTAGTACATCATTTTTTGAGGTAAGGATGTTTAGTATTAAAAATGGTCGTATAGTTATAACATTTTTGAAAACAGATTTGAAAGAGATAAACGGGAATTACCGGTGTTGTGGCACCAAGCTTTATTAACGTTTGCTCAAAGATACAAAGCGGATATTTCCTCTGAGCAACGAGATGCTTTATTAGAACTTCTTAAGAAACAAACCCACCATACTTTAACACCTGAAATTCGTAGAGAGTTGCAAAATGCCAAATGTAGAGATGCCGAAGACGCTGAACCTGAAATGGACTTTGATTAAAGTTTGTAAATAAAAGGTATTAATTTGTGCTTAAGTGTGTATTAATTTTGTGCTTTAGTTACATATAATATAGTCATCAATATGTTTACAAAATAATTTCATTTTTTATGCTCCTCGACAGTTCTTTGTTGGGCAGTACAATTGAATTCAAAAGAATTGTTTCAGATGGCACACTAACTGAACATCCCAAAATTGTGATGGAAGGATTCAATCTACCATCATTGTTAAAAAGTTTTGGGTTTTCCATTTTCGCAAAAGGTTTATTTGGATCGGGATCACTGGGAGTACCTTCTACTCTGGCCCATTTACCAACTCTTGAGTTTCTTCCAATAATACTGTGCAATATAAGACTACGTTCCCCAATGAAAGCAGAATCTAAGATGATACTTTCTTTAATCCTCACTCCAGCTTCAATAACAACATCTGGCCCAATTGAGACATTTGGTCCAATCACAGCTGTAGAATCAATTGTAGCTGAAGGATCAATATGGACATCTGCAATGATCGTACATTGTTCAGCTTTTTTGCCAGTTGCTAGTCTTTCTGGGTGTTTCTGTTTGTAGAGCCCCAAATAATGACGATTGGCATATATAGCGGAATTCGCAGTCTTCAATTGAGACCACCAATTAGTTGTTTGCAAAGCGAGTATTTTTCCAGTACCAGCGAGAGGTGTTAGGATGTCTTGCTCCAATTGCAAATAACCTGCATCCTTATTAACATTGCCATTATCATTTTTGTAATACTCTTCTTGTTTTATATTAAAAGTTTCGCCCATAAAGTTGAAAATTTTCAAGGAAAACACATAAATTCCGCAATTAATTGATGTTGAAACGTAGGAGCTAGGTTTTTCCACATAATGTGTTACTTCTTGTGTAGTTTTATCCACCACCATACATCCAAAATTGAGTGATTGTTGTCTGGTAGCTTCCGTACTCATAACTGTCATTAAACTAGTCAAACTTCTTTCTCTATGAAACTCGTATAATTCAGTCAAAGGAAAATCAGCACAAACATCTCCATTTAAAACAAAAAAGGCGTCAGGCGAACCCGAACGAATTTGGTCTCTGAAATGATACAAACCGCCCGCTGTACCTAAAGCAGTGAATTCCTGCAGATACTTAATTATTACTTTGTACTGCGATTGCATATCATTAATGAACTGTTGTAATTGCGTTACTGGATAAAAACCAATTATCAGGATTTCTTTTAAATTAGTCACTGCGATACAGGCTTCGATGTGATGTTGAATTAATGGTAGTCCTGCTACTGGAAATAATGGTTTTGGTATGTCCAAGGATAAAGGTCTAAAACGAGTCCCTTTTAAAGGGCCTCCTATGAGAATTACTGCTTTTAACATTTTTTAAAAAATTTCGTTAAACTGTTACCGCCCGAATACGTGTCGTTTATGTGTTGGCAAATTTTGCTTTTTCGTAAAAAAATAAATGATAAGAAAAAGAAATGTAAACATTTAAACAAGCGTAACCTTACTTTATCTTCTTCTAATATATGAATTTGAGATGGGTAGTGACAATTGGTGAATGTACTAAATTTGATTGAGTAATTGTACTAAAAAAAATGTCAATTTTCTTCAAAAATCTGCCATAACTGTCATTTTGTTCAAAATGTTGCTTTTGAAAATTCTCAACGTTTTTCGATATCCCATAAAATCATCACATTTCCAAATTAAAAAACTTTCCACTATTAGCCATCCAAAAAACTATGATTTGATAGTGGTAGGAGGAACTCTTGGTGGCCTAGCAGCTGCTAGAGAGGCAACAGCACTAGGAGCAAAAGTCCTCGTTTTGGATCAGTTACATTCAAATTACATCTTTCTAAGAGGGATCTTAAAAAAGGTCATGCATAAAGCTGCTTTATTGGGCGAAGCTTGTACTGATGCTGCAAACTATGGTTGGGTAATAGATAAACAAGTTAATCACAAATGGGAAAACTTGAGAAAAACTGTGAAAACGCATATGGACAACGTAAAACTTTTAGACCACAATGCAGCTTTTGAAAATATATTTCATGGATTAGGAACATTTTTGGATCCCCATACCATAAGTTTAATAAGTTCATCTGAGAATTGTGTTAGTTTATCATCAAAAATTTTTTTACTCTCATTGGGTACGAGATCCTTACATCCAAAAACTCCAGCTGGAGCAAAAGAATATGGAATATCTTGTGACGATGTCTTCCACTTAGATAGGCCTCCAGGTAAAACGTTAATAATCGGAAACGAGATAGAAGGATTTGAGTGTGCAGGCATATTAAGTCTTTTGGGACAGGACGTTACCATGATGGTAGGTACAGAAGTTCTGAAAGGCATTGATCGTCAAATGGCAAACATTATTACTTCCATGATGATCAAGAAAAATATAAGATTTTTATCTGAATGCCAGTTAAAGCCCATTGATAAATTACCAAATGGAAAATTGAAGATTTTATGGAATGATCCCAGTAAGAAACTTCACGCTGAGGAATTTGACACTTTAGTATTTGCTATTGGTAGACGCACGTTGATTGAAGGTCTTCATCTTGAAAAAGTAGGAGTTTCCACTGTACCTCTAACATCAAAAATTGAAACTTTTAATGATCAAACAAATATTTCTCACATTTACGCCATCGGTGAAATTTTACATGAGAAACCTGAATCATACAATCTATCAATTCAAGCTGGCCGATTGTTGGCCAAACGTCTTTTCGGCAACAGTCACGAACTTATGGATTACGAGAATGCGCCCACAACAATTTTTACTCCATTAGAATATAGTTTTGTCGGTCTTAGTGAAGAAACCGCCATCACGCGATTCGGTGAAGAAAATCTCGAAATTTATCATAGTTATTATAAGCCAGCCGAATTTTTTATTGCTAAAAGAGATGTATCCAATTGTTATTTAAAGGTGATCGCGCTTAGAAGAGGCGATCAACGTGTTTTGGGTATGCATTTTATCGGACCAGAAGCCGAACATGTTATCCAGGGATTTTCAACAGCAATGAAATGTAAATTAACTGTAGAGGCTTTGATGAACACTGTCGGAATGCATCCAACAGTTGCAGAAGAATTTACCAGAATTCGAATAACGAAACGATCTGGATTAGATCCAACACCAGCTTCTTGTTGTAGCTGAATTTATTGAAAAAGCTCTTAGAGAAATTCTTGTTAATAAATTAGGTGTTTGACTCTATTAATTTAATTTTATGCGTTTTTTAATTACAGAATCAAAAAGCGATGTTGTGACTGGAGAAGGCCCATCAGCAGAACTTTTAAATAATCCTTTTAAATGGTATTAATTCTCCCTTTTTCACTGACCTTACTTCAAGCAATTATTATGATTGTGGTCTATTTAAAAAGCATTAGTTAAAAAGTGTTTCTCAGTAATGATGAGAATTATAAGAGGCTGGGCACCTAATTAATACAATATATATCAGCATTTTAAACACTTCCAAAACGATGGTGGAGATGTATAGATAATAATAGGGAGTGTCTCGAGTAATGGCCTACTTGTTTTTGACATTACGTCAATAAACATACATAAAATATAAAGAGAAAGCAATAATTCCAGCAAAAATTTGTTGAGCTTTGGTCGCTCCACTACATTCTACAAAGAAGTTTTTATACAAAACAAAAATTCATCTAATTTTGCTTCTCTTTTTCATTAATTTACGTCAATTGAACACCTCAGTTCACTTTCTTCTTCATACATTATGGATTTTATAGGAAGCAATTTACCATGAAGCACAAAAAAAAGGAAGAAAAAGTCCTCTTTAGGTGTTTTTATCGCCGTTACAATACAAAAAATGTTAAAATTGGTGATTTTCTACGACAAAGTATCAATAAAAGACTGGCGTTTACTGATCTTGGAGCCATGCATGAATGTATTTTTTCACCTTGGATGGTACTGAATATTGTCGACCAACGTCAATCATCACAGTGTCAAGTACAAAACAACAGTGGTTCTTGAACAAATCGTATGTTTGTACGACGAATACAAGAATTGTTTGTTTGTATATATACAGGGTGTAAAGGATACTGATAGCCANGTATAAAACAGTCGGTTTCAGGTAGTCGGCGTGGTCAGAACGGATATACCCTTTGATTGGTAATTAACATGTTAGTGCACGCAGATATACTTAGTTCTTTAATCTGTGAATAAATTTTGACGATTTTGGAAGAAGACATAAAACGTAAGTCTTTCAACATTTAATTGAAAACTATCTCAATTTTATAGATTTATCTCCAGTGGCATATGAAGAAATGTTCATTTTGAAAACTAAAAAAAAAATTAGATTAAAAAAAGCCTTAAGGAAGTTTCAGAAATCTTCTTCGGGGATTTAAAATTTAAAATACAATAGAAACATCAAAAATAAATTAAAAAATGCGATGTAAAACATTTGAAAAGCAAACTCAGTTTCCATCAAACACACCCGATATCCATTGTCTCGTACCCAGTCAGTCAAGAGACCTTAAAAACTTTTAAAATTTCTTTTACCACATCGGTACACCAGCTGACCAGATTCGAGACCGCTTCACTAAAACTTCAGTCAGTAGCAGGTCGTGTTGAGAATCGGATCGTCGTCCTGCCAGTGCACAATACAAAGCACACGCGTTAACCGGTGAAGTATTATGTGTATTGCTAGATGACATTTTGAGATAAGAGAATCAAAATCTTTTGTCAACTTATCTTATTTTGATTGCGACATTTGCCGAGACATAACTGTTGTTCTAACATTGTCTCCTCCGGGTTATTGAAATATTGTAAATTTTAACAGTTTATTGACTCTCAGGTTCGTTCAATTCCTGACCTGAAGAGTGTGGTTGGTGTTGTACCGTTGATTTCGATTGTGCGATTGCTCCTGCTAATTTGGAATTCGCTGCAGGAGAGAAGAATTTGTGTTGTTGGGGCGAGGGCCGTTATTCTTTTTGGTTTTAACCGGCTGATTCTCGTAATTCCATCTGGAGGATTTGTGGTAAAAACTTTTTTTCTTTTTTTTTTTGCCTACAGTACAGTCAAATGACAGCTAAATTGAAATTCAAATTTTTTTTCTAAAAAAAGAGGTACTTAGCTGACTGGGCTATGTAAGCAAATGTCCAAAAAACTACTTTATCAGCAGGAATTAGATCTGGAAAACAGTTTGGTTGGGAAGTACTCCAATTTTTGATGATTTATTACGTGGTTTCACCTTTTTGGAATCCCATTACGGAAATTATTCCTATAATCATTAGTTAAATATTTACCAAATGTCATGTTACGTTTTACAACCATATCAGTTTGTTATAAAATGTTTATTTTCGCACGTATTCCAAGTAAACGAGCAAATTAGTGCCTCATAACTCTTCAGTGGAGCAATTTCTATTAAATTAATGGATATAAGAAATAATTCATATAAATTGGGCATTGTTTTAGAGTAAAAGCCTTTCAAATATTAAGTTGAACGAGCCCCGCTTCATTGTCTTTCAACTTTCAATGGAAATCGATTAATTCTATTCAATTTTTCTCCATTGTCATCATACACGATGGTTAAATTCAAAACGAATTTTCCTTTTCTTCAAATTCGAAAGGGAAATAACCTCTTATCTTTCCAATTCCTTTCCAGAGTATACTGGTTATCGACACTAATTCACTTCCTGCATTAAACATTAGGGGGAAAAGGTTCTTTTGATAAAACTTCTCCAAGTTAATTACTACTTTCATAATTAATTTAGCCTTGAACATCCATCCAAACAACAAATGCCCACATCGTAAGTTTTTCGCTAATAAATGAAAGGTAAAACTCATACTATTGGTAAAAAAATGAGAGACAAAACCGCTTGCCAGTTATGGTCATTAGAGTGATATTTTTCCTGAACATCTTTGGCTAGATGTGCGTATGACTAACCATTTATAGAATAGTCAATGACATTTTTATACTGTTTGGGTTTAATTTAATGTGAATTTTATTTATGTATTTTGTTTTGGGATGAACCTTGAAATAGGATGTGGAAATTCTTTTAAATATTGGTTATTTAGTTACGGATAAAAAGGGGAAAGTCATTTTATCTGCGGCTTTTGAGATTACCAAATGATTTGAGTATAATATTTGAAGATTTTATCTTATTTTCTTCGATTTTACATGATTAAGCATTTGACGTAATTTTTTTTTCTAGTTAGTTTCATTTTTCCAAGAATAGAGTACACTCCGATTATATCGTTTCCTCTATGGACGAGAAAATGCGTATTTATAACCGGAAGTACGTTATATTCAGTAATAAATCAAAAGTATTTTTTGGTCAGGACCAAGGAACTGGGTACGTTACATCCGGTGTATATTATAGACCGAGTTTAATGTAGAATATATGTATGTAGTATATTCTTGCCTACATCCAACAGAGAACGGTATTATAAACACATTTGAAGAATGTTTTCAATAGAATTCTGGATTTTTCAATGTTAAATATACAATAAATTTAATTAGGGCCAGTCCAGAAGAGAAACAATCTCGAAAATTCCATTAAAAGTATTTTTTTAACCGCGTGATAAAGGTTAAGGTGTGGTGTGTTCTTTACGATTACTTAAATGCGAATGTTTTTGCGATGCTTTACTTGAAACACGAACAAACAGTGTACATACAGGGTGTTCATTTTATGACTCCCACCCATGGTCTTGACAACGAAAGATTTTTTTAAATTACGCAAAAATTTTAAAAATATTATCGAAAGGGATAACTTTTTGTACTAAAATAAGGCTTATTTTTTTATTAGTCTCTGCCCCTCATGTTTTAACTATCTTAAACAGAAAGGGATGTCAAGTTAAAACTCTTTTTAAAGGTCTTGGAAATTCTTTTGGGGAAAACTTTTTCAAAAAGACATAGAAGTACAGGCCACTTAGCATCCCTTGGCAGAGATCAGAACTCCATAGTTTGTCTCTATACCTTCACATGCTGCATTCTGGGTAGTGCCAAAACAGCCCGCAACCTCCATTCGAACAGATGGTAGTTATGTTTTGAGACTCATAAGAACCATTTTGTTTGAATTTTGACAAAAAAAAACGAAAACAAAACAATTTTCAATTTTAAATGAAAATTACTATAACTCGAAAACAATGTATTTTTGCACCCATATTTATACCCACTTTTTTCTTGTTTTTTGGTTCCCCGTTCATTTACCAAGCAATTGACCTCCCTGTATATTTTCTTTTTGTCAAACAAGTTTACTTTGAAATCCATTAGCATGCCTAATTTCATTGGGATATTCTGAATAGTTTTCGAGAAAATCATCTTTATATCTGGAGAAAATGCAAAAATTGATAAATTTGAAATATTTTCAAATTTGACAAAATTTACCAATTTAACAATGAAAAAAAAAAGAAAAAAACGGTTTCTTTTTCTAGACTTGAAGAATTTGAAGTATTCTCGAAAACTAAATGAGCTAGAAAAAAATTGCACTTGTAATACTTAACGGTTTCCAGCTAAGTGGCTTCATAAATGACCAGAAGCCCCGTGTTTTGATAGTAATTTTTATATTGGTCAAAATGAATACTAGTGGTTTTTCTAATCAATTGGTTCTAAAATAGATCATTTCATTCAGACATAGTTATTTAGGACTAAATTTTAGAACACATCCCTTACTGGTTAACCGATAATTAGTGACAGTATGTATTGCATTTGATAGTAACTAGATCCCTTTATTCACATCTGTTTACAGAATTCGTTCATTGTTGAGTTTTGGAGGGCTTTCTAGATTTGTGCTTTTCACAGTTTTGATTTGTTTTGTACTCTTGTGAGTTGTTATTTCTTTTATCAGCTAATGTTTTGAGAGACTTGTATGTGTTTTTATGGTTGCCTACAATTTTAGTCACATGACTTTCAATCATTTATAAAGCCACTGTATTTTTATATCTGGATAAGTATCGTGACGACCACACCATCGTAGTTAATAAGACATGATGATAACAAGTCACATCTGTAGAAAGGACGTCGTCGTTGTTCGTGTAGGATTTCAAGTCAAGAATAAAAGAAAAACCACGAAGTTGAGGCGCCAGACGTAAATGTCGTCGTCGCGAATACGACATTGCATTTAAAATAAAGCGCAATAATTGAAAAAAAAACTATGCTTAATGGGACTGTGCGTCTGTGGACAAAGACATACAGAACCTCAATGTCTTCGAGAGAACAAAGCTGTTTTGGATGCACGATGCCAAAACATTTGAAGAAATTTAACAAAAGCCACTTCCTTTTTAGAAGAAAAACCTACAGGTATAAACGTATTGTGAAATTGTACAGGAAGTTTTTAAGCGATTTAATCAAAGCTAATTAATTGTCACTAAAAATTATACTTACATTAGTACGCAACACGCGAAACAATTACATTTCAAAACACTTTGTTTTTTTTTTTGGTTTTTTCTTGAAATTCTTCTTAGGTAAGAATGTATGTGGTTGCTTCCTGAAAACGTTTTGTCGAAAAGAATGTTGATCTTAACAATGAAAAAGCGTATTCTTTGAAATCAACATGCGAAACTGCCTAAATGAAAAACGTTGATTTGTTGCATAAATTCCATTTTTCTTTTCTTCTCCTCTTTAATACACACATTAATTTGATGGTTATTACCGGTTAAGTGAGTTTCGTTGTTATTGGTACGACCGAATCAACAGAGTACCATCTGCTCGATCAGATTAGAGTAATAATATTTACGGTTTCATTACTTGAATTGTTGCCTAGAAATTGGTACTTATAACGGCAGAGCCACCATAAATGATTATTGTCGTACGTGCGGTACCATCATGACAGTAGCAATAGCAATTTCACGCTAGGAAAAGTCGACCGGTTAGTGTTATGGTTACCTATTTAAGAAAACTTTTATTTTTCCAAGTATCAAGCTTAGTTTTTTAATAAATTTATACAGACCTAGTTAATTTTCCTGTGAGGACGCGTCTAATTGAATATGTTTAGGTTAATAACTGTATTGTCACTTGAAAACGTAACTGTATGTTTTGCTAATTGAAGCTTGACGAGTTACTGTTGACAAATGTAAATAATACTTTGAGTATTTTCACCTTAATTACCGGAATTTTAGTTATTCGGAACACGATTTATTAATGTGGTGATTACAATATATTTATTATAATTAACTAATTACTTATTGCTTAAAAGGGTGTTTTGCCAGTCGCAAAGAGGTTTAATTGTTTCTCTGCTGCACCTAATGATTTCTACTTTAGACGTAAATCTACAGGCAAGAGAGTCCCAAAAACTTTTACACTCATCACCACAATAGCTTTTCCTACTATTGTTCAATTTTGAATTTCTTTGCGATTTTTCTAACTTTCATATGTCTAATCCTAATCTAAATGGGATAACTCTATTGAGTAATACTTAAGCTAACGGCCGCGACCCATTGGTATATGCATATTACCTTTCAGTTGCACTACAAACATGCTAGGTGTTTTCATTCATTTTGTTTGTCATGTATTAAAAACAAGTCAGTACTGAGAAGTTCAAATTGTTCCTTGAAGATAGGTGCAAAGTACCACTTGACCAATACAAATAAACAATCGATATCCTATAAATGCATTATTCAGCATATGATCAGGTACGTAAAGTGTGGAGGTCATCATAGAATATTACTCATCGAGTTCAAAATGTGTTTTTTTAAAACTATTTTGAACTATCTATATGATACAGCGAAATAACCAACCAAGTCCTACACTTTTTAACACGTTGCTTAATAATAAATCTTTGAAAACGACTGTTGTATCATGTGTTTGTATTTAGAGGCTTCAAATGAGTCACATAAATTCACCCTCGTTGATTTAAAGCCAAAAATAGGACCGTGGTCTAGACTTTTCGAATACTATTTTTACACATGGCGATCATAGAAAATCCCTGACTATTAATGAAATAGTCATATTTTTTGGCCTAACATATTTTTTCTTTTCGTGATATCATTTTAACTCGTGGACACCATTCTACAAATTACAATAGTTCAGTCTCCACTGATATTTTGAAATACCTAAAACCTATTGGCTCGCATTGAGAAACGTGAAAGTATGTATTCCTCATGTTTCTTGTGGTTCGTGCGTAGCTCGTGACCTTTTAGAAATATGAGTCAGTTCGAATGGGATGACAATTTCAGGTATCACCGTAGTACTATTTTAAATTTGAAATTAATGGTTCGTCCAAGGAAATCGCATTAATGTACAGAGATAGACACATGTCGGTATTAAAATAAAGTTGTTAAACGGACATGGATTTCCTCCTATAGATCGTTTTTCCTGTCTATTTTATTTATTTACTTCATGTGTACTACTGTTATAAATTATGTTCAACCTTTATTTAACATAGACTTTTCATGATGTTGTTTTAATTACTTAATTCGACAAAAATTACTGGAACTTGCGGCAGATGTTCTAACACATACACCATACATTCCTGACTTTGCACCATTAGATTTACTGTTATTTTCTTGGACAAAATTGAACTTTTATTATTACTAACTTGACCTATGCAAGTTAAGCAATAGCCTTGACATCTAAATTCATACTAATTTGTATGCAAGAAACGTAATACATACTTCCATTTCGCAATAATTGCTAATTAGTACAACTCTGTTAATTGTACTAATTTTTTTTTTAATAATTCTTTCTTGGATAGGGAAGCGTTTCGTTATCATCAGTTATCGTTCCGGAACTGATGCGGATTTTTTGTCAGTATACTATGTATGATGGGATACATAAATACTTTCATATGGTATGCATTAAGACGTCATTTAATGGTGTTGATTCTTAACGGATGTCCTTCTTCGGCTACATTTTTGTACTTTTGTTTTATTGTTTGACGTCATATTCGTATAACAATATACACATGTGAAGAATAAAATTAAATGAACAGAAGCAATTTTTTTTTGTACGAATTGCACTTTTTTGCTTGAATGATTTTTGTCATTTCAATGGAAGTTAGAATGAGGTATTAATCAGTAGTAGTTGTTCACATTTAAATCTTTAAACCATACGTGAGTCGTTTATTTAATACAACATTATTACTTAAACCAATAAATGATGGTAACACCCTGTGTATGTGTTTATATGAATGAGTGAAAGAGTACTAAAAATGCTTAAGCAATTACATGATGCAGTAGATACACATTTAGCATTTTAAATGAGAGCCTTATCAGATATTTCTGTATGTCTTTCACAGTTGTTGACTAGCGAAAGTGAAAATGTGTTAATAAATATACATTTCAATGGAAAAGTCGTGTTTTTCCCTTTGGAAGCATCAATTTACCAAGGTTTAAAAAATTTTTTGAATAATGTCTGTCTATGTGAAATAATTAACATCCGTTGGATAGATTAACAACCATAGATTTGGTAGGAGTTAAATACACATGTAGACAACTAACTAATACACATGAATTAACAGCCTTCTAAATTCCTATTTAGAATTTTAGGCCAAATAAAGATTTAGAATTGAACTCTAAAGCTGTATTTACAAAAAAAATTTTGTTTAAGTATGCATTTTTCCACTATTAACAGGCCAAGCCCAAGGACAAACAAACCCTGAGGTCAAATGCAGATGTTTAATGATGAAATTGTTTTATCGCGCAGTTCGACGTGCAAATAAACAAAGTTCTAGCAGGTTCTTTTGTTGTTGTTCTCCTAGGAAATGACAATGGTAAAACTACTAAGCATCAGAATTCTTCATCATTAATCAATTCTAAAAAAAAAAATTGTGATTAGATTTTTTTTCTATTAACGCTTTCAATATTTATTCAGACAATCGTGTCCGTATTACAAAAAATAATTCGTTGTTATTTACGAAGGTAACTCGAACATTTCTTTATAGAATTACATAAATGAAGCTGTAGCAAATGTAAAATATGTATTCGTATCTTATTTGACCTCTATGTTTAATGCGGTTTGTCATAAAGATACTTGGACAAAGTTTTACGTTGCAAGTCTTTTGCCTCCAGTCCCGCTTCAGCTTCTTTCTGATTTAATTACGAGGAATCAAATCACAAGTTTAACGTGAGTATCTCAACAATTTAACTGCTTACTTTTGAGTTGTTTGTTATTTTAATTTTCAACATAACCCTCGTACAATAGGATATTTCTTACTGTAATCGCTGAAATTCTACCTTCAAATCTCTATAATTAATTTTGCAATTTATTGTGTTTCAATTATGTACGCAGGTAAAAAGTTCCTGCAAAAATCAAACACTGTTACGGAATCAGATGGAATAGATAATTCCAATTAATTATTTACCTCCATCCACTATAATGACATTTTTTCTATACATCTGGAAAATAATGCCTTAAAATTCAAATAAATTTCCTAAATAAACCATTAAACTTTCCCTATTTCATTTTTAATTTCTGAAGATAATGTGTTGACCTTTTCCATTTCACGACCTTAAATGTTGCATATCCTGATCTATAAAAGGACCTTCTATTTTACGAAGGTGTACATAATCAAGAGGAACAACATATAATAAAGATTAAAAGAAATAATAATAATTATATGTTGTTAAATTCAGCGGATGCTGAGACATGGTACACGACTCATGCACTTGAAAAAAGAATAACATACACAAGGACTTCCAAATTTATTATTATTTATTTATTTTTTTTTAATTTTAGTCATTGTTATAAATTTTAACGAATATAAATAATTTTTAAGGCGTATTAAACATTACGTTTTGTATGTAAATACATTTGTTCTCGCGCTAGTGTTTTTATGGATTTTGTGGACACTTTTTGTTAATTTATGGTTATTAAACAAACAGCAATATTATTTTTATGATGTTGAGCTATGGAAGTTTTGTGTTGAATGAAAAAAGATATAGAGAAAAATCACACATATCTGACTGTTTCATCGCATATTGGTCAATGATATTTATAGATTTACAGAAGATGTTTCTTTTTAACTTTTGAGAACTTCGTACCCCAAAATAGTTTTCTACTTCAGTAATGGAATTTATCTAGAATTTTATCAAAAGGTTACTTAATTATCTATGGCTTATATTTTATAAACACAATAATAATAATAATAATTTATTTTTATTTAAATTGTATCTAATCATTTGTTCAATTCAATAACGTTAATATCTTTTTACTTTCTTTATATTAACAATTTCACTTCTTTTCTTCCTGCGACACGCAAAATTCGAACCGATTAACGTGCCTAACAGTAACATAATAAGGAATTTTTAAGTAAACAATTATTACAGTTATACCTTAACAAGAACGATGCCACTAAATCTAACATACGTACATACATGGATACTTTCTCTCAGTACATTACCCAGAGTTTAAATTTGTTTCTTTCTGGTTTTGTGGGAGTTGAAAATTAATGATTTTCTGCATGGCACGACATTAATTGCTTAATATTTTTTATACAGACTTTTTAATTTAAAAATGTCAAAAGTTTAGGAATGATTAATTGAATGAAAAACTAAAGCAAGTGGTTCTTCCTTTTCTATTCCTACTTCATTGCTTTATTAACTTCAACAAAATCACATTGGAAATACAGGGTGTTTCAAAATAACACAGCACTATTTGAAGTATATGTTGTCTTCTACAAAATGGAGAAAAAAGTTTATGTGAACATGGGTCCTATCCTGATCAGTAGTACAATCACAGGATACAGGAGACCCTATCTTCCTTGAACAGCCTATTGGTGATTTGATTTGACTGAATTTATAAATTAATTAATTTATGAGGAGACTGAAAAGAATTCAATCAAAAACTCAAGAGAGACAAAATTTAGGTAACAGATTGGAGAATTAAAAAAAAAATATTCAATTCCATCAGGGGCATACCAACAAATTTTTCTAAAAGATTTTATGAAGCAAGGCCTTAGAAAATTCAATACCCTGTATAGTAATTGGAGGAAATTTAGTGTCGTATTAAGCAGCATCTATTATCTATGTAGTATGCATATAAAATTTGAAAACTCTATCTGCAGTAGGCCAAGGACAATAAAATAAAAACCAATTTTTTTCTAACACTAACACCCTGTAATTCCGCTACTGATTGAGATAGGACCTATGTTCATATGAACTTTTTGCTTTATTTTGTTATAGAAGACACGTACCTTAAATAGTGCCGTGCTATGTTGAAACACCCTGTATAAAAAATAAGTTTTATCATTAATTTAATGCAAATGTTGTTCAATATGTTAATTCTGCAGCAGTGCAAGCATTACATTTGACACTGGTCAGATTAATTGCAACTATGTATAGTCACTAGGTGTTTTGTTGAAACTTGATGCACTGTATTTACGATTGATTATCTTTGGATGTCATATCTGGTATTCGGAGTAGCCAGGATACCATTCCTTCATGTCTGACACATGGGTGTGGATAAATTACATATCACAATCTTCACCACCAGAGAAAGCGAAAAGTTTGCTCGCAAGGAACTGGCGTTTGCCATTGCATGACAACACCAGGAAACCATATATGAATGTAATCAAGAAACTTTGTTTTAAGATTTTAAATTATCCTCCAGTTTGTCCATACTTTTTTCCGTATGATTTTCACTATTTTCATATTACGATCGTCATTATTTTGATTTTTTCTTTTTCAAAACAAGTAAATAAATCTCTTTTTCCGGCGTTTAGTTTTTTTCAGTATTATAGCCAACCTCCAACTTTTAGTATCTAACGTGAATACACCCTGTGTATAGTATAGTATATTGGTACAAGAACGAACGGGTGAATTTTCAAATGATTTTAAACGATTTCGTGTAAACGTGTTTTTCGCATGAATGGGTAGAACATTCATTTGAACACTTTACACTTGATAATTGGTTGCCATTTACCCGTTTATATTGATTTGAATGCAATGACTGCTATGATAGTTTCCCCATAAAACAATTGGTACAATTTTATTTTGTAAAAATTTGTTCTTATATAGTTTTTCATTATTAATCAACAATTGTGTAATTGAATATCTATTTTGACCAAAAAATTAGTAATTGTATACTTAGGCGGTTTTGAATTTCCATTGTTCAATTATTAAGAACCAGTTAATAAGGTATTACATATAGGGAGAAGTAAGTCAATATTAATGGCACCACTGACATTCTCATTAATATCGACTTATATACCAAATTACGCAGGCAATATATCAAATAATTATAGACTTTGCTCTCATTACAAAATGAACTTCTTCTATTTTTCTTTTTCTATAGAAACTCGGACAGATTTCGTTAGAAATGAGCTAGTTACAACCCGATTTAAGTAAATTGAAATTTCAATGCAAATTGTATTTTTAAATTATTATTTTATTTAAGAAAATTTTAACATTTACTATTTTGCTTACTTTTTGACTTTACCTATTGCCCGAATTAATTTATTTATTTATAAATCACGTTTGTAAATGAATTTATTGTTATTAAAAGACAAATTACACGGAAACGCGTGCCTATTAAAACCCATTGACATTCGTACTTTATTAACGGTGTAATGGCCTCAGAAGTAGACAAAAAATAACACAGTTATTACAATTAAACTATAACAATTTTTTTTTAATTCACGCGAATCGTAATTGTTGCACTTTTATCGCAAAGTTTACGCTCATTATAGGTCTGTGACTCCAATTTTTATTCTTTTTGATTTGTTTATCCATACGTATATTTATTTTATTTACAAGAATGTAGAAAGAATTTTATCTAAAAGCAATTAAGTCTTGCAAATTGTTTGTGGTTTCTAAGAAATGTTTCATCCGCTTGTACGGGAAAATGAATGCTTTTAACATACAACAATATAAGGTGTGGTTTAAAAGATGTCTTTTGTGGTTCATTGTACATTGCCAGGCATTTATTTATTCCCTTGATATTTTAAATTGTATCGTCTCGACTTTTCATAAATCATTAAACAGTTTAATTTATGTTATACCGGTTGTATTTGAAGAAGAGATAATTTCCAAGACCCGTTTTTCTTCAGTGGATGAAAATGTTGTTGGTTTTTTCAACATTTGAACGTGATAATGCATAATAGATCTGTTGGGTATCTGGGCCACATTCGTTTTGGTTTGACCGGTTTGAGTCGCGCGTTTTGTATAATTTTTCTCTTTATTTCGGAGTCAAAAAAAACTTGCAAAATATTACTTAAGAATTTTTTTTTTTAATGTAACAACCAAACTTATGACTCTTGTAATTTTTTTTCATGTTAAACTAGTGTAATTTTACAAATCTTTCAAATGGTTCTTTTGCAAAACATCCGCGGACCCGCTCAAAATGTAAGAAAAAGCTTCTTGTTTAGCACGATTTCTTGTATAATATTTCCTCACGTTTATTTCCTAACTAATTCCATTCCAATAGATAATGATGTCGATATGTACTGGTTTTAATCAAATGCAAACACCATATTACAACTTGATATATTTAATGTTTCAAGGTTTTGACACTTGTTGCTTTTTGCTATTGTACGAGGCTTATTCAAATTATGATCGATTAAAAGTCTTCTTTACAATAATATTGGTCTTTACATTATTCAATTGATTAAATACATGTTGTACAAAATACATTAGAAAACACATTCCTATCATTCAAATATACGAAAAGTTGTAACTTTTAAAAGCCAATGGTACGAGGTAAATGCAAAAAAACTTCTGGCTTGGCAGTGTTAAATGTAAAAAAGAAATAAAACAATTTAGTTATTTTTCCCGATATGGTCTCCCTGTATTTCCATGTACATGTCGTACGTTCAGACTATTAATATTTTAATACCATTAGAAAAGTCTTCATTACTCAAACTTTTTTGTTGGAAACTGTATACTAAGTAAGTAAAGTAACGGATAAATTCAATAAAAATTAAAAGGGAAAACTTTCAGAAAAACGCTCGAACCCATCGATTTTTATTTCTTCTTGCGATTTTTTTGATAATAAGATAATGTATACAGGGTGGTCCAAAAACAAGTTATGAACACCAACTTCATTTTTTCAAATGGAAATATGTATATTTTATTTATTTTTTAATTCTGCTTAAAATTCTAAGTATGTTTCATGTAACATATCCTATACTTAAATTCAACAGTTATGGAAAAATTTGTGATTGAAATTACATGTGAATATACTATGTATATAGTTAGAAGTTTACGATTGACATATAACTATCAGTACATATAGAAGATATATTCATATGTAAATTAATCGATAACTGTTGAGTCTGTGTAAAAGAGATGTTACATGATACATATTTAAAAATTTTAAACAGAATTCAAAAATGAAATAAAAAATACATATTTCCATTTGAAAAAATGAAATTGATGGTCATAACTTTTTCTTGGGCCACCCTATATACATGATCTTATCATCAAAAAAATTGCAAGAAAAAATAAAAATCAATGGGTCCGATCGTTTTTTCGAAAATTTTTCCGTTTAATTTTTATTGAATTTATCCGCTACTTTACGGAAGAACTGCATATACAGGCTGTTTCAGGAGATGTGTGTACTTTTTTAGTTTTTTTTTGTATTTCTCGAAAATTAATTATTTTACGCTTCATTTTACGATAAATCTTTAATAGACGTTTACTTTAGTAAATTATTTAATCGAAGATTACGCCTTCAAATTTTCTTACATGAACATAAGAATATATGAAGATGTGCAAAAAAATTAGGTTTTTGTTTTTTCCTCTGTCTGATTAAAATCTCTTTTTTAAATTAAAAAGGTAATATCTATAATTTTATAGCCGTTAATATAAATGTTTCGTGCCTTATCGCGTTTTTCTATATTAAAAAAAAAAATTATATCGTTATTCTCTGAAAAACTATTCCAAAAAATTTAGCAAATGACGTTCCAACAGAGACTCAAATTTTCTATAAAAATGGTCCATAGAAAATTGTGCTCAGAACGATCATTTCGGGGATTATCCAAAGCTTTCATTAAAATTATAAACACTATAAAATTATGTACTAGCATTGGTTTAAATTAGTAATTAATAATATATAATTTTGAATTATTTCATCATTTTTGTTGCATTATAAACTAATATGTTATGAAGTGAAAGTGCAAAAAAATCACTTGTAAATAAGATTTTTAATAAATAAAATTTCAAATTCAATAAACAAAAATATTTTTTAAAACTATATTTTGAAACTTTGCTCTGCACCAACTCTAAATACCTACATTTTTTTGTTTTTTTTAATGAAATAATCATTAACATACATATATTATTAATAACTAATTTAAACCAATATTAATAAATAATTTCATAGTGTCACTAATGGCAGCACAAATAATTATTATTGTTGCGCTTTTCCCGCGCATTGAAATAAAGCGGGAAGTTCNTCATATTTGGTCAATTGAACCTCTTAATTGGTCTTTTACATAATGAATTTTGTTTTACTTATTGTTTTCTATTATTTTTACAGGTGATCTCGTAAACTACCATTATTCACAACCACTGACTGGTGGCGAAAAGTTAATGTTTCCATGTCCACGACTGGATTCCGTAGCAATTGAAGAACTCTTGTAGAACAATTGGAATCTATAAGGAGCATTTGCAAATATGCTACATTAACTGTTGCTGTATTCTCAAATTAGTGCCATATGAAAGGCAATAGATTTTGATTTAGTGAACGCCCGGTATATTGTATATAGGGATCACTGTGATTTTATCGGCATTTTATGAAGACCGACCTAATATATATATTTTTTTTTTTTAAATAAAGACTTTTACAATTTGGGCATATCATTTTCTAAGGAAATGTGTTGCTAGATGGAGTATTATATTCAGTTTTTTTTATAATTACTATTAACGATTACTATTTAGCCAGATATTGAATTCAGAACTGATATTTAATCGCTCGATACTAATACATTTTTAGACTAGAATAAAAAAATATCGTTTACTAGAATATGATTACTTGCTTGAATACATAATAATATAACACGATTACTTTTTTTACCAATTATTATTACATATTACATTGAGACAATAAATTAAATTTATATTGTGTGCCTTAATTTTCTTTTTTCCAGATCGTAGATTTAGATTCTTTCACCAAAAGGAACTTTAAGAAGAAATTGTCAATTAGTTAGTTATTATTGAAATATCTATTTTATTTTATAGTTTTAGTGCTTTTTTCTGTGATTTTTTAACCTCCTGATACATTTAACCATCCTTAGCCTGATCCATTGCTGAAACTCTCCAAAATAGTTGCTTGAAACCACAATAATTAAACATGTAGACAATTTCTAGTAGTAAATTTTTTCTTATATGAGAACAAGCTATAATTAGAAAATCAGGATAATAATTGCTTGGTTTCAAAATCCAATTACTTGTTTTTACAAATCGCATATAGACAAATTCATTGATTATGGAAAAACAAAGTCTTTTTTTGATGAAACATGACTTTTCTATGGACATTTTTCATTTTCCTTCTTCAGACTTTAATTCAGCAACTGTTCTTGTGGATAGAATAGAAAATTCAATCAAAAATCCACTCGATAAAAAAAATCATTATATTTACAAAACCCCTTGTTACATAACACCAATATAATAAAATATATGCAAAAACATAGTATATAATAAAGAAATTAAAAAAATATCATTTAAAATATTTGTAATAGAATCTGGATCGGTCTTTAACAGGCATTGTCAAACTTATATCCAGCACGTTACGTTTTCTTTTCGCTTTCTTGTACCTATAAGCCTATAATAAAACAAAATGAAATAACTACATGTGTAATTTTTTCTATAAAATCTATGCTAAAAAGCCAATTAGCTAATAAAGGATTGTTTAATGGAAGGCGATGTTTGTGAAGTAGCCGAGGGTAGCCTCTGAAATTAAGAGAAAGAATGTTTTTTTACAGAAAGATTATCTACAAAATGAAAAAGTTTCAAAGCATCTATCTAAGAAAAATACTTTTTCAAAATATGTAACAATTTACCGGAGAAACTTCATTAGAATCTGGAAGTTCCAATTCTGGAATACTATTTTTCTTTTTTGTTTTATCTGGAGGTGTTGCAACTGAAATAAGCAAAATATATATTTTTTTAAATGACTAAAAAATTAGGTGGCACCTCCGGGTAAATTTGGCAACGAAAAATCATCATTTTTATTTTTATTAGGTAATTCTCGTTTTCTCTTATTCAACGCAAAACTATTTAACCAATGGGGAGTGCTATTTGAATTTATATTCGAATGATCACCCTGGCCGAATATGTTTTCCATAACTAAGTTCCGTTCCAATTTTTTCAGGAAATGGCTTCTGGAATTCATAATGTTGGGTACCTAATAATGAAGCTTTTTTGTATGAATTTGCATTATTTTAAGAACATGACTTCTACCTTGTAGCCTTGATTATTATTTAATGGTGATTTTCTAGGCAATTCCCTATTGAATGAGATATTACTGATTTTTGGGTGAAGAACGTTTTGAGTTTTCTGGTGGTCTCCAATTCCGAAATGGAATGTATGAAAAGTTGGAGTTTCGGGTAAAATCGGCGTAAACTAAAATAAATTATTTTAAATTCGTATGCATGTAAAACATTTGCTAGAGTAAAAATGTACAGTGCTTTTGATAATGCTTAAGCTGTATTTTTATCTTTTTATTCAGCTGAGCTGAAAATATTTAATATACATACGTCTTTGTTGTGATCAGACATAGGTCTATTTTCATCATAATGTTCCATCCTAACTACATTTTCTAATGATTTTTCCAGAGCCTGTATGTCTTTGTTTGAAGTTTGAATGATATTTACTTTGGGTTTTTGTACAATTTTTACATTGTTGTTTATATTATTTAATAGACTTAATCGTTGACTCGACCTGGATAAACTTATTAGGTTTTTGTCAATACTTGATGGTTCCATTAGATTATCATTGCCATATTTCCGTTTCACTGTTCCTAAAATGATTAATTAACAATTAGCGAATTTTGAAAATTGAAATTTATCAATTCTTATCGATTTTAGTTCATAATTTTAGAAAAATAAAAACTCTTTTTACTAAAAATACATGTCTAAGAGTTAATATGCCGATTATATTATTGCTTTAGAAGTGGCACTCTCCGATATTTTTTATAATTTTATCTTTTTTTCACTTTGAAAATTTCCAGTATTTTGGTTTAAAAGGCTGTTTTCGAGTAACAATTTCAACTTTAATGCATATCGTAATCTTTTATAGACATTAAAAACGTTTTTTTTGGTTTTTAAGAACAATTTTAAATGATTTTAACTAAAAAATGAAATAATAAATATCAAATTTTAAAAAAACTAGATTTTTGATATTTTAGAAATTGGAACTGTCAAATATATTTTAGTGCGATTATTAAATGGAGGTACGATAAAAAGAAATTGTCTCTACGGGTCCGTTTTTTTTTTTAGAAAACCTGACCTTACTTTTTACCAGATAATTGAATGGAGGCAGGATAATAAGATACGGGCCCTCAGGGCCCGTTTTTTTACCGATTCAACCGTTATTTGACCTTACCTTTCATAAAATGCAAAAGGAAACGACCCATCTGCGTCTGTCTTTTTACCTATCCAGAGTTTACCTTCACGTACCCTCCATACAACAATGCATAGGCGTAATATAAAGACAAATAAAATAAAAAATGAAAGAAACAGAAAAATCATGCAAGTTTTTCTTTCTACTCTGATTTATTAAACTATTCCGAGATTCTAGCTTTAGCAACATTTGACAGCTCCTATTTATAAAATGTGAAAAATCAGAAACTTTGAAATTTCATTTTTCATCTCTGTAGCTAAAATCGTTACTCGAATATAGCGTCTTAAATCGAAGTACTAATATGCAGATAGGATCAAATTTGCGGACATTAAAAATAAAAGAAAAACATAATGTTACAAATAACATCAGAAAATATCATATCAAATTGATAAAATAGATCTCCAGGTAGGTTTTAGCAAAATAATGTTTCTAAAATTCTTAAATAAAACCGATATGAAGTTGACCATTGGTACTTATTCTTAAAATAAACTAACCTTCAGTTAAATTGAACTTCCATTTAACGTCATTGGATAATTTCTTAATTTTATTCTCTTCTTTCTTTTCTGTAGAAACCAGAATTTCCGGTTTCAATTTCCTTAATAATGGAGTATTGAATTCCATACCAACTTTTTCTCGCAAAAGCGGGAAGAAATCTCCAAAAAAAAAAAAAGTTATTTTTACAATGTTTCTCATACTTCTCATATCTTTACCTTTGGGGAAATTTATCGTGTAGAAAATAAGTGTGTTTCAATAATTCGTCAGCTGTCAGCCGATCTTGAGGATCCATTTTCGTGCAACAATTCAGGAAATCGATCGAAGTCAAAGGCCACGTTGGAAATACTTTGTAAAAACCCATAGTGTCATGAGAGGGAGTTTTGATCATCGGTTTTAATTGAGAGTTTTTCGTCATTAGTTGTTGATGCCTTATACACGGCTTTCCTAAATAAAGTATGCCACAATCCGGAAATTTTTTCAAATGGCCTTTACCTAGCATTCTAACGATTAAATAAAGTTGGTCAATGTCACTTTCACCTGGAAACACTGGATCACCAGTAATCATTTCTGCAAACAAACAACCGATTGCCCAAATATCTACTGGAGCTCCATAAATAGGTTCACCAACTAGTAATTCTGGTGCCCTATACCATCTGTAAATAAAAATTTTCATAAAATGAAAAAAAAAACAATTTAATGTCATTACCTTGTAGCTACATATTCAGTACATGCCTCTCCATTAATACTAACAATTCTGGCAAAGCCAAAATCACATAACTTTACCACACCTAGTGATGAAACTAAGACATTTTCAGGTTTAACATCCCTATGGATAATCTAAAAACTCTTTCATTAACTGAACGTAATGACGTTAAAATATTCTCACATGATTATTATGACAATAGCTTATTGCTCTACAAACTTGATAGATTCTTTCTCTGGATCTTTCTTCACCCAGACCTCCTGGCATTTTCTCCAACTCATCCAACACAGTTCCTTCCATAAATTCAAATACTATGTAGAATCGTTTTCTATGTCTAAATACTTCTATCATAGTTACTAAATTTTCATGTTTCAGCCTCTGTAATGGTTAAATTAAAATTATATACTTTGAAAAATCACATACTTGCTTTCAGCATTCGTATTTCCCGAAGAGCTAATTTTCTTATTGTGGGATCTTCTTCAGTTTCCAAAAATTTCTTCACAGCTACGATTTGATCAGTTTCCTTATGGCGACATTTCATCACTAAACCATAAGATCCCTCACCAACCACGGAAATTTGTTCATACTTTTCCATAGTTTCAAGTTTTTAAATGTCCTTTGTAAAACACATCTTCGATTTCCTAAAAAAAGAGAGAGTAGGAACGATTTAGACATGCAAGTTGAAACTTAAAACAACGAATTTCCAGCAATTTGACCTTTAAACCTATCCTTGGATAGGATCAATAAGAACCATTCCACGTAAAATATGGCTTTAGAATTGTTGTTGCTTACAAATTTGCGTGATGCGTTATTTCCAGAGAATAGATTTTCATAAAGAAGATTTAAATTTATAAATTGCGAATTGGAAATTATTATTCCCAACATTTTCCTAAATGAAAGAAGATTATTAACGTTGCGTGATTTCCGTAGAAATAACGAACTGCCCAATGGGCTATTTCAGACCCTTAGTGGCTAGTCATGGCATTCCATATGGAATTAATGGAATATTTTAAAGGTTATTGAACCTTGTTAAAGTACTAATGAGACTTTGCGTGAATACTGTATATAAATACAAAGGTTCCGTGTTAAAAATGTCAAAGTAGACAAAAAAACGCATTTTAAAGTAAATTAAATACAGATTGTTTGCATTAAGAATAAAATTGACATATTTCTCATTTGGAAATAATGTAAAAGGAAAAACAGAGGAGCTAAAGAAAAGCAGGAAAAAAGTTATAGGAAATTGTCGAAGAAATGGAAAGTTCTGTAAAAATCAATGGTATTTAGATTTGATTTCATCAAAATATCTGAAAAATAAAATTCAAATGCAAATTTTAATAATAAACTTACACATAATGCATGGAAGAAGAAGAAAAGATATTTTTGGAATAAACCTGTCTTGATAATCAATAAAAAGAACTCTAAAAGACATTTTAGTACAATTTTTAAATATTTTAACAAACGATCAAAAAGAAAACAGTTCTCATAATATTACAGAACATGATGAACATATAATTATTGTGATTTGAATATCACAATTTTCATTTCCATTTTTATTCAATCTCTTCTAATCGAAAAGTAAATTGCTAATGGAAACTAGGTTGATGCGATTCGAGACGGGCAAGTCTTTCGTGTTTGAACGAAATATTGTTGTTCCACCAATCCCCATTAAGATTTTTAAAAAATACATAAAAAAACGATGAATTTTATTAACTACCCACGTCTGTTTGTGTCTGTAGCTTTTACCAAAATCATAGTTTGCTAAATAAAGTGACATTTCAAATATTAGATACTAAAAATATCCTTTTAAAAGGCCCATCGGAAAGAGCTGCGTGCCTGTTTAACCCTTTGCACGCACGTTGTTTCATTTCTAATTCGTTTTATAGACGTTTCGAACAATACCCTTCTTGATTTCCCCCGTTGTTTGGGGGCGAAATAATAAAATACACTAAAAAATATATGAGGTAGTAGAAATTTTTAAATACTCACTTAACAATGGGCATTTTTTGATGGTTACAATCACACAACAAAACAAATTATTTTAATTTATTAAAAGAACAACAAAAAGAAAATGTCCTTTTCTAAATTATTTTGTTCTTGTATATCATCACTCGGTAGAAGAGTGACACAAACAGTTCCAGTGGAAGCTCACAAACGACTAAGAATTACAACGAAAACATTGGGGACCCTGGTCGTGTAAGTCACAGATTTCCACAGGTGACTCTAGGAATATTTCTATACAAGNAAACTTGATAGATTCTTTCTCTGGATCTTTCTTCACCCAGACCTCCTGGCATTTTCTCCAACTCATCCAACACAGTTCCTTCCATAAATTCAAATACTATGTAGAATCGTTTTCTATGTCTAAATACTTCTATCATAGTTACTAAATTTTCATGTTTCAGCCTCTGTAATGGTTAAATTAAAATTATATACTTTGAAAAATCACATACTTGCTTTCAGCATTCGTATTTCCCGAAGAGCTAATTTTCTTATTGTGGGATCTTCTTCAGTTTCCAAAAATTTCTTCACAGCTACGATTTGATCAGTTTCCTTATGGCGACATTTCATCACTAAACCATAAGATCCCTCACCAACCACGGAAATTTGTTCATACTTTTCCATAGTTTCAAGTTTTTAAATGTCCTTTGTAAAACACATCTTCGATTTCCTAAAAAAAGAGAGAGTAGGAACGATTTAGACATGCAAGTTGAAACTTAAAACAACGAATTTCCAGCAATTTGACCTTTAAACCTATCCTTGGATAGGATCAATAAGAACCATTCCACGTAAAATATGGCTTTAGAATTGTTGTTGCTTACAAATTTGCGTGATGCGTTATTTCCAGAGAATAGATTTTCATAAAGAAGATTTAAATTTATAAATTGCGAATTGGAAATTATTATTCCCAACATTTTCCTAAATGAAAGAAGATTATTAACGTTGCGTGATTTCCGTAGAAATAACGAACTGCCCAATGGGCTATTTCAGACCCTTAGTGGCTAGTCATGGCATTCCATATGGAATTAATGGAATATTTTAAAGGTTATTGAACCTTGTTAAAGTACTAATGAGACTTTGCGTGAATACTGTATATAAATACAAAGGTTCCGTGTTAAAAATGTCAAAGTAGACAAAAAAACGCATTTTAAAGTAAATTAAATACAGATTGTTTGCATTAAGAATAAAATTGACATATTTCTCATTTGGAAATAATGTAAAAGGAAAAACAGAGGAGCTAAAGAAAAGCAGGAAAAAAGTTATAGGAAATTGTCGAAGAAATGGAAAGTTCTGTAAAAATCAATGGTATTTAGATTTGATTTCATCAAAATATCTGAAAAATAAAATTCAAATGCAAATTTTAATAATAAACTTACACATAATGCATGGAAGAAGAAGAAAAGATATTTTTGGAATAAACCTGTCTTGATAATCAATAAAAAGAACTCTAAAAGACATTTTAGTACAATTTTTAAATATTTTAACAAACGATCAAAAAGAAAACAGTTCTCATAATATTACAGAACATGATGAACATATAATTATTGTGATTTGAATATCACAATTTTCATTTCCATTTTTATTCAATCTCTTCTAATCGAAAAGTAAATTGCTAATGGAAACTAGGTTGATGCGATTCGAGACGGGCAAGTCTTTCGTGTTTGAACGAAATATTGTTGTTCCACCAATCCCCATTAAGATTTTTAAAAAATACATAAAAAAACGATGAATTTTATTAACTACCCACGTCTGTTTGTGTCTGTAGCTTTTACCAAAATCATAGTTTGCTAAATAAAGTGACATTTCAAATATTAGATACTAAAAATATCCTTTTAAAAGGCCCATCGGAAAGAGCTGCGTGCCTGTTTAACCCTTTGCACGCACGTTGTTTCATTTCTAATTCGTTTTATAGACGTTTCGAACAATACCCTTCTTGATTTCCCCCGTTGTTTGGGGGCGAAATAATAAAATACACTAAAAAATATATGAGGTAGTAGAAATTTTTAAATACTCACTTAACAATGGGCATTTTTTGATGGTTACAATCACACAACAAAACAAATTATTTTAATTTATTAAAAGAACAACAAAAAGAAAATGTCCTTTTCTAAATTATTTTGTTCTTGTATATCATCACTCGGTAGAAGAGTGACACAAACAGTTCCAGTGGAAGCTCACAAACGACTAAGAATTACAACGAAAACATTGGGGACCCTGGTCGTGTAAGTCACAGATTTCCACAGGTGACTCTAGGAATATTTCTATACAAGGGTTGAACAAAAAATACAAAAAAAAAACACATTGTAGATGTAAAATATAAAAACCAGAAAAGTTTTTAAATGATTTTATTTTATCTTTTTCAATTTAAAAAAATGCCCGTATATTTGAAATAATTATCTTTTTAATGTCTAAATGATGGTATGTATTATCATATATTTTATAAAAATTTCTCTAAGCAGAAATGAGATAGATAAATAAATAATTGACAAAAAAATATTTTGTTTAGTTTTTTTTGTTAAACATTAATTTATATTTTACTTGACATTATAATTTTTTTATTTACATAAAACTGTCCTCGTAAATGACGCTATTTTTGTCAAGTAATTATTTTAAAATTAGGTTTCCATTGTCGCAAAACGAAGCCCTGGAAACTATTTATATAAAATGTCGTGGAAAGCATTAAAAGTCATCCAATTTTGTTATTAAATTTTCATCAATACAAGTGAATGAAAATGTCAAAACCTAATACTGAATCTCACTTACTTTATAAACGGTGATTTAGCAATTGTGTATTGAATTTATTTCAGACGTCATCCCCGAAGAAGTATGACGTAATTGGGCGTCACCACTTTAATTATTTAGTTACGGCTCTATTTTTAGATGTTTGTTTCAAGCCATCTGATAAAAGAAGCATTGTGTTGATAGATTATATCGCATTAAGGATTATTCAATTTTATTATATTTGTATTTTAATAGTAGTAATGTTAAAAAAGATGAAGGACTCACCCAGTTAGATAAATTTTTTGGTATACGAGAAAGCACGCACAAATGTTAATTTAACAAAAGAACTAAATCACATAAAAAACTTTTTGGCATTAATAAATTGTCAAATTTTATATACATAACCTTTAAGTAATCATTTTTTAATAATATTTTCTTGGAAATTATTTTTTTATTAAGTAAATACATGAAGATTCGAAGTTACGAGGGCTGTATAATACGTATTCGTATCAAAGAAATAACTAGAATTTTTATTATTTTTATATTTACGTGGAAGTCAAATTGAAAAAATAGCAAAAAAAATTGACAACAAAACAAAGTCCTTAGTTCGCCATTTCTTTAATGCATTTCAGATGCTTCGTTTAAAGAACAAAACAGTTTGACGAAAACTGGTAACGACGAGTTGCCTAGAAATAGCGTTTTTGTTCGATTAATTTGTTCGACAAACAAATTGTTAAATATATTACCAGTGGTGTGAACATTTTTGGTTAAAAATTTAAAAAAGAAAAAGAAGAAAAACGAAAATTCAAGATGAGTATTAATAATATAATATCTATTGTAAAATCACATAGAACCATCTTGTTCATCAAACAAAACTGTAATTTGTACACCTTTTTAATGTAAATTGCTTTCTATGGTGTTTTCATGTGTACAAATCAGGCAAACGAAATCTGAAAAATATGGTGAATGACACAATTCAAAATATAATTCTATCTCGTTTCGTGTCACAGTTGCAAACAAATAAACTTTTGTTTACTGAACTGATGAAGAAGTAATTTTCTCTCGCTAAATCGGATCATTTTCTCTCTATCTCAGCATTTTTGTTGTGATAACAAATCGCCGTGACTGTCTCATGTCTACTCCAAACGACCGGCGGAAATAATGGCTTGCAAGTTCCATAAAACCAAATTCATAATCAGTCTGTTCTCTGGTACTGTTTCTGTTTCATTTTTAAATTGTCCGATTTTATTCATCTCTTGCTTTGGCTATTCTTCAGTTTCCGGCACGTAGCGATGTATCCATTTTTCACCAGCGATTGGGCTTTTTCTACTTTTCATTTCCCAAAATACCCTTTGGAAACTGTTAAATTTCAGCACCGGCAATCTGTTCTTTCTATTCACTCTCTATGTTATAAACCTAACCAATATTCATCCATCCGAATCAGAGCCCCGTTTCCTAAATGTTTACATGATATTTTCCCGGCGACCGGTAGTAGTTCCTTGACTTATTTTAAGCCTATAAGCAAATTTCAGGGATCCCCACTTTTTACGTGACGTCACCGCTATCGTGTCGATCCAGAGATCCTGAAATTGACCGGCGTACGACCGTAAAACACACACCAACACACACACTCACACACCCTTGATTAGTCGTATTCGTTTTCAATCAGGTGCCACGGTACGAGAATACCCTTTTCACTGTAAATTATTTCAATTTTTCACTATTTGAATGTTAATAATTTCAATAATTTCTGGTAAAAATTGTAAAGTGATTTGAAGAATCTTTTAAATGGTTCTTCACGTTTTCAAGTTTCGTTTTTAATTTGTGAAGATTAAGCAGTTTTCAATTTCGTTTTTTTTAAGGGGTTGATATTGATGTTCATCTAAGGATCTTCATTGCTCATCCGTTGGATTTCGTCTCTTAAATCAGGTAAGAATTTTTCATAGTTTGCCTTGATAATTTTTAAAAAACACCTCTTTATCTTTATATATTTGTTTCTGCTTAAAGGCTTTGCTAAGATTGAATTTCATGCAAATTTAGCGAATACATATCCATATCTTGAAATTATCTTACAATTTGAGATTTTTTTGTTTATTCTGATAAGAGTCAAAAGTATCACGTGGATTTTTAACGTAACTTATTGGTAACGAAATTCCAGGCTTTGTTAATTTATCGAAATTATTTTATTTTCAAGCAGGAGTATGTTCGCGACGAAGTTATTTAAATATTTTTGGCACGAATCTTTTTCAGTCGTCCAAATACTAGGAGATGATTATTTCCTGACCTATTTTTTTTCTATTCAAACTGCAACTGGCCTTAAAACACGCCTAAATGACAAAAAAAATTATCTAATCTATTTCGAGGAAAGAAATTTTTGTTTTATTCAAAAATTAGGTAAAGAAAGCAAAGAAGTTTTTCGAAAATTTTAACTGATCCGTGTATTGGCCTGGATTTTCAAAACAATACCTCTATTATTATCGGCCAAACGATATATTTCACATTTGAACACACGTTTTATTGAAAAATAAAACTTTACCGAGGATAAGCTCGCTTGCAATTCATATTTTGCATTCTTTTTTTTGCTTTTTTTTGTTTTAGCATTTCCTTATTTATAACGGCTTTGCACACATTAAAACCATGCAGGAAATTTTCATTGAGATTCCGTCTCCAATAAGTACTAAAAGGTGATTTTTTACCTTAATTTCTTCTTTTCATCACTAAATACACTAAAATACGTCTATTTTGAAAAAAATAGTACACATAACCTTATGACAATCTACAATCCAAACTATTAGATTTAACTTTCTTAAAAAGAACTATTCCATACATAATATTCCTTACTAAAATTTACTCCTATACGAGGGGGTCTTGATATGTATGTATATTTAACTTGATTATTTGAAACACAATAAAACATATATGATTGTACACAATCATTGCAATGTTTGAACATTTCGAAACAAGAATTTTTCTAAAAAAAGAATAAATACTGGGTGATTCAAAAATAAACGTAAAGCTTTTAGGTACATATTCGTCTCATAAAAATAGAAAACATTTTTATGTCAATTTGTTGCCGAAGTACGGCCCTCTCGATTTATAAAGAAAAAAGTGTTTTTAGTTGTTTCTATGTAGCTGTTAGAAAAATGCAATTTGATTGATATTTTGAATATTTATATTAATTTTCATGTAGAATTTCATGATAATAAAATGAAATATATTAGATTAAGTATTAATTTAATTATTTTGATGCATTAATTTGTCTAACTTCAAACTTTACATTTTATAAATGTTGAAAAATCTCGAAGAGGATTGAGTCTATCGTTCTGAAAAAAAGAGTACCTCTTTTATGCAAAATAATGTATTGTTTCCGATTATTAACTGGTAATTAACAAAAAGTGAATAGCACAACATTTTTCATTACCTCTATCTTTAAAGAACTACTCTCCTCCAACCAAACACTGATTTAATTTTTATTATTATCAAATTCTATATGAAAATTAACATAAGTTTACAAAATTTCATTTAAATTGTATTTTCCTAACAGCTCGAGTCAACGAAAAATAGTTTTCTCTAGACACCATTGAGAGAGTCGTACTTCGGCACCGATATTGCCGAATCCATGTTATGGTTTTTTTCTTATTTTTATGAAAGGAATATGTCCCTAAACGGATTACTATACGTATTACTTTTGAATCATTCTGTATATTAAAACATAAAAAAAGGAATATCCAGCCATTATTAAGTATTTTTATTCGAAAGTGTTACGAGATAAGGTGATGTACAAAAGCGATACGATGAGTACCTTTCAGGATGCCGGCTCTTCATATTACACTTTAAAAAATTGGATTGTTTCGAGAAGAGGAAAACCTTTCATTAAAAATGACGACAAACGTAGAAGAGAATCAACAAGTTTGGTGATTTAGGGTTCAGATTGATGAAACACCCCTCATATTCATCTGATTGAGGTTTTTCAAACTAACGAAAAGTTTAACAGGCTCAAGAACGACGACTCGATTGGGGCTGTGGAACGGTGATTTACAGGTCAAGAGGAATTTTTATGACCCTCTTTGAACTCTCAACACATTAAATACTAATTTGAAAGAGTCCTCTTCAAAATCCAAATTTATAATTTCTAGAATTAAACAGTTCCTCTACATAAATACGTCATCACATTAAATTTTAGTGTATTTTTTTGTTGAAAATATAAGTTTCCACTTCAAAAATAAATTAACAGTAACTTTATCAGGTTCATATGCGAAATTTTCGATCGTAAGATGTCACCAACAGCAACGTTATTCAATCAACCACAATTGGCATTTTCAACACTCAATAGACATGCAAGACACCAAACACAAGAGTATGGTAGTACCGGATCGACAAGTTCATTATTTACCCCATCATATTCGGGCCCAAACAATTGGTACCAATATCAGACCCCTGAACCGTTTCAGGTACGCTACTAACTCGTCAAATTAAACTTGTCAAATGCCATTAATGTTGTAATTTTTTTTAGACCAAACTTTTGAGTCCCACATGGAACTCGCCATTTTCTCCCAATCAACCGCAATACTCGTACAATTTAAGCAATAATCTAGCGAATCTCAACAATCTTTACTCGAACGATCCCCTTGAAGGTTTAACCGAACAACTCGCCGAATTAGTTTTAGATCGAAGAGCACTGAAACGACCTCCTGCTCAATATTTGTGCCATTTGTGTTTCCAGAAGGGTCATTATATTAAGGATTGCCCACAGGTAAATTTTCAATTGTGTTTTTGTTTTTAAATTGCATTATTTCAACGTCATAAGTGAGTCAAAAAGTAAAATTAGCTAATAGACTAACAAGAAAATGTATTGTTATCTACAGGGTGAGTCTTAAATGGCGAACCATTATTGCTGGTAAAGAAAAAGAATATCGGAACGCTTATATTTTGTCTAGAACCCACTGAGGTTTAAGCCGGTCCTGAGATCGTTACTATAAAAATGTTAGGATTTTCTAATCTTCCCTATATGTCACGTCCTATCTAAAACTACAAGAAACAATTACTACATTTTCATAGATGTTTTCCAGCAGCGATCCACAACCAGTCAGCGCCTCGCTTATTGGTATAAGACGGTTTGCAAACTGTTTTGGACCAATCAGCATGACGGTGAGCGGTTGTGGATTACTGCTGGAAAACACCTCATGTAGTATTGAAAATGTTTTAAAAACGATATTGAGGTTATTCTCTAACATTTAAATCATATACAGAGTGGGCCAATGAAAACGAAACAGACGCAGTTCTGCACAACTAAGAGAATTTATGACAAAACGCTCGGACACGTAAACCTTTCTTCTGAGGGGGAAACATTTTAGGCTAAATCGGACACCCCTATCTGCAACCCCTTAAGCGGGAGGGTGTTCACCCCCAAAATTTTAAATGGAAAGGGGGATCGAGTAGCACATCATTTTAAAGGTATTTCAAAACTGCATATAGGAGTCTAATTAGATTTTAAATATATCGATTCGTTTTTGAGAAAAATAGTCTCAAAAAGTCAAAAATTACGAAATGAAATATTTTTTTCTGCAGAAACTATTAGGTTTTCGATACACGTAGTAAGGAACTTTTCTCTTGGAAATGACGTTCTTAATCGTTGGTTAAATTTATGTAAAGGTTTATTGAACACCCTGTTCATACATACAGGGTATTAGGGAAGTAACTTTCGTACTTGTAACCAACGATTAAGGACGTTATTTCCAAGAGAAAAGTTCTTTACAACATGTAACGAAAACCTAATAGTTTTGGCAAAAAAAAATTTCAATTTATAATTTTTGGTTATTTACAGTTCTTTTTCTCAAAAACTAATCGATAAATTTAAAATCTAATTAGACTCCTATATGCAGTTTTGAAATACCTTTAAAATGATGTGCTACTCGATCTTCCTTTCCATTTAAAATTTTGCAGGTGAACACCC